>JANHMN010000002.1:1514624-1534128 GCA_030674055.1 Rhabdomys pumilio | reverse complement strand
TATGTGATTCTATCCCTTTGCTTGGAGAATCTCCTGCTAGGAACACTGGAAGTAGAAGCACACTGGGCTTGAGTCTTCCTTCACTGGGGCTGAGATGCCTGCCAGTGGTTTCCGCCTTGGGACTGGTGTCGGGTAAGGCTTTGTGTTGGGGTGGAAGTGACACTCAGCTCAAGGAAGCTGGAGCGGTCATTTGGTTGTTTGTCCAACACAGCACCTGCTGAGTAGCAGCTCACCTTGGTCTGGTCACCTGGAGGGATAGCCCCAGACTTGTCCTCTAGCCAGGAGCCGCCTAGGAGCAACCACATTGTAGTTTCGGTACTGGGTTTCTTTACTAGCATCTGCCTGTCTGCATCCACTGGTGCTGTAGGGCTGATACGCAGCTCAGCTGTGAGCATGTTTCTGCCAGGAACAGATCAAGTCGACCCCTTTCCTGACTCCTAGGGGACACACCTCACACTCATCCAGTATCCACCCATCGCTGTCCAGATCATTCTGGATTCTGTGCCCCTCCCACTGCCAGGTCAGTTCCCTACAAGCAGGTGAGTGTGGAGGAGAAGGTGCATGTAGACACTCTGTTGCAGATGCAGGAGCCGTGACGTGGGACACAGCACCTTGACCTGTGAGATGGAGATATGGGTGAAGTTGATGGACGGTGCTAGTTGGCATGCCCAGCTAAGGTCCCCTGTCCTGGCTCTGCCTTCTGTCCCTGCAGGAATGTTTGTTGAGATGCAACTTTTCTTTTTTTGGTTTTTCGAGACAGCGTTTCTCTGTGTAGCCCTGGCTGTCCTGGAACTCACTCTATAGACCAGGCTGGCCTCAAACTCAGAAATCTGCCTGCCTCTGCCTCCCAAGTGCTGGGATTAAAGGCGTGCGCCACCACTGCCCGGCTGAGATGCAACTTTTCTTGTAGTCTATAGCATACCTCCATATGAGTCACTACCCAGAATCCCACTGCCTTCTCACATGAGGCCCAGTACAGTACACAAAGCTGAGGGCTGTCCTTGGTTCCACCACCCAATTTATTATTTGTTGATGCAGCGATGGAGCTGGCAGAGGTGGGAACAGTAAAAGACTGTTGGGCCTGGGTCTTAAGCGATGGCTCAGTGGTTAAGAGCACTGGCTGCTCTTCCAGAAGACCCACGTTCAATTTCAAGCATTCACATGGCAGCTCACAACCAACCGCCTGTAACTCCAGTGCCAGGGGATTGGACTTCCTCTCTGGCCTGAGTGGGCCCTTTCCTGGGGCTGTGCCAGCTGCTCTTCCTTGTGGGAGCAATGATCTTAGGCGTGAGGGGGCCTGGCCATGGCCTTGGGGAGCTAGAAAACTCCCAAACTTCGAGAGCTAGAAGTGTGCTTCAGGAGCAGCACACTTCAGCCTCTCCACTAGGGGCACTGTTTGGTTGTTCCCCTCTTCTGCAAGTTTGGCTCAGATGTGGCCTGACCTTCAGGCTCTGTCCCCCACCTCCTATTGTTACACCCCGAGCCCCAGGGATCTTGAGGGCTCTACCTGCCACACTATTCAAGAATTACCAGTTGCCATAGAAACTGATGCAGTTTGTAGGAGGGAGCCGGAGCTTATGGGACAATCCTGAGCTTGTTTCAGGGCTTGCATGCTCAGCCAGGCCATGGCACAGTTGTCCTGGCTGTCTGCATTACAGGAACACCATACAGGCTCTGGGCACCCTGCCCTCCCCAGAGACTCAAGTGTATGTGTGGGAAGTGGGCTGGTTACCAGTCACTGCTCATGATCTAAATCACCTCAGGGAAGGTCAGAGACCCCACCTGACAGCCTAAGGGTGAGTTATAAATAGAAACCACTGTAAATCCTGAGTCCAGAGAGCAGGAACAAGCAGATTACTTGCTGATTAGCAGAATGGGGATTTGCCAGCACGAAAGGTTCTGTCTCAGGGAGTGTGGGAAGAGCTGGGTTAAGAATCCGTCCTTGGAGGCCATGTGTGAGGGTGCTGGTACCTGACCGTCCTGGGGCAGCCTGTGACAGATGGCTTCAAAATCTAAAGAGGAGAGAGCGCTGAAACTCTTTTGGCCTCCATGGCACCCAAAGCATGCTTCCCCATCTCTTGTCTCCCAGGAGAGGTTTGAGGAGCTTCACTGTCTTCTCCCTCCAGGAATCAATGTCTCAGCCAATCAGGATGAAGAACTGGGTCATGAGACATTCCTGATGCAAATCGACCAGGAAACAAAGAAGTGTACTTTCTACACCAGCACTGGGGGCTACTGGACCTTGGTCACTCATGGGGGCATTCAGGCCACGGCCACACAAGTGTGAGTGTCTCTGTCACCTTCACCACATCATCCCCACCACCATCACCTTTTTGGTTTTGTTTTGAGAGGAGGTTCACTATGTAGCCTTGTTGGATGGCTTGGAACGTAGATTCCAACCCAGAGACTCACCTCTGCTGGGATTGTTTTGTGCCACCACACCTGGTGACCACTGTCACTTCGGTCGTCACCTCCACCAGCACCCTGAGCACAGCCTCAGCCTGGGAATAGCAGCCCAATCAGCAAACAACACTCACTGGAGTAGGAAGTCGCTCCTACTGTTGATGGGTACTTCTGTGGAGGATAGGCTTCGGTTCTACTTGGAACCCAAGAAGGATTAGGGAGGCAAACTCTGCACCTCTCTCTCTGAGACCTTTTCCCCTCCCCCACAGTTCTGCCAACACCATGTTTGAAATGGAATGGCATGGCCGGCGGGTGGCACTTAAAGCCAGCAACGGGCGTTATGTGTGTATGAAGAAAAACGGGCAGCTGGCCGCCATCAGTGACTTTGTAGGTGAGCATTCCCTGCCTTCCATGAGTTGGGGCAGCTCCTTAACACCTTCTACATTAGGAACACTGTTTCTGTGGTGGTGCTAGGTCCCTTGCCACAGTAGCATGCTAGGAAGTGGCACACCTGGACCCCCAAGTCCATGGCCTGGAAAGGACAGGTGTGGGGGGAGTAGTCGGTCCACAGCACCCTCTTCTGCAGGTGAGGACGAGCTGTTCATCCTCAAACTCATCAACCGACCCATCCTGGTGCTGCGTGGCCTGGATGGCTTTGTATGTCACCGCCGAGGCTCCAACCAGCTGGACACCAACCGGTCCACCTATGACGTCTTCCACCTGAGCTTCAGGGATGGTGCCTATCAGATCCGAGGTGTGCGGGAGAGAACAGTGCTGGGAGGCTCTGGGAGGCTCGGTGTGTGGGGCCCTGCTAACCTCCAGCCTTGCCCCCAGGCCGCGGAGGTGGGTTCTGGTACACTGGCAGCCACGGAAGTGTGTGCAGTGATGGTGACTTGGCGGAGGATTTCCTCTTCGAGTTCAGAGAGCGTGGCCGTTTGGCCATCCGTGCCCTCAGTGGCAAGTACCTGCGTGGAGGTGCCTCAGGGCTGCTGCGTGCTGACGCAGACCTGCCTATGGGGGAAGCTCTCTGGGAATATTGAGGACTCACAGGGGGCCAACCCCAGAGCCCACTGACCCAGCATTAAACCTTTGTTGCAGAGTTGCTGTGGGCTCAAGCTGCCCAGCCTGGTAGTGGGAAGGGTATGCACCCTGGAGTCACGAAGTCCCCTCTGCTTGGCACTAGAGCTCTGCCCCTGGGAAAGCCCTCAGCCTGGGCAAGTCTCTCCCCTTCGCCTATAAATCTCAGGTCAAGGGCCATGGTTAGAGGTGGGGGCTGTCCTCTGCCCCCTCACCCATCTTGTCCCAGCAGTTGCTAGGCTTTGGGTCAGAGACTGAGAAAGGCCCCTCTAACCTTGGCTGACTTGGGGCTCAAAGTCCACAACTGAGGGCAAAGGAGACCCATGGAATTGCAAGCCTGAGCCAGGGAGTGGTGCAGCCAGAGCATGTGCTGTGCTGAAGAGGTAATGCAGAGCTGGAAGGCAGGAAGCTGGAAAGGAAGTGATGGCCAGACGCGCACCCTCACTGTTAGGACTGCCCTTGGCTCACCCCAAGTGACCAGGGACACATGTCAGGGAATATCCCTATTAACTCCCGGAGTTGACTTTAGCAGCCATCCTGAGTGGGCCACGTCTCAGAATCTTGTCTGTAAGTCCAGGTGGGTCCATGGGCTGCAGTGTTCCTGATGTCAGGCATACCTGGTATGTACAGGGATATCACACAGGTGCTGAACACCTGTGTCCCAGCTGGAATAACGGTCACTCTTTTTCCATGATGACATGTCAAGTGTGACTCTCCAGCTAAGACCAGTATTTCTTCTATTCTGGCAGCCACCTAAGCCACTAAGTAGTGAGCTCTACTAATTCAGCCAGTGTCCAGGGCAGTAGGCCGAAGCCCAGATGCAGGTCTGTGTCCTAGTAAGGCTGAGGTAGGACAGCATCAGGACCAGTCACTGAGGACACATGCTCCAGCTCCCAAGATGAGGAGCCTCTCAATCTGTAGGGTAGAACAGCAAGTAGGGGACACTAGAGAATGTCAACTCTGACAGAAACTGAAGCCAGTGTAGCCTAGCAGACATGCCCTTTTTCCAAGGCGGGCCCTTTACATCCTGTGGGTTGACCCAGTCTCTCTAACTTGTTGAGAGCATACTACATGAAGAAGCCTGAGGCTCTTACTTGGGAGAAGGCAAGAGTAGCCTTGGGGACAAGCTGTGGATAGGGCCTGCTAGGGGCCAAGGTAAGCTGACAACCCTGGGAATGAGCAACTTGTTACAAAAGCCAGCCTTGTATAGACTCAAGGTGGTGTCTAGAGTGGGCCTATTCAACATCCTAACTGCCTCTATGGAGAACTTTGTCCTGTTGGATGGACAGACTCCCAAGTAAACGCCAGGGAGGTGAGCATGGCAGGAGCCAGTAGCCTCAGTCTGGCCAGACCTTGAAGGGCAGATCTTTGGCCCCAAATAGCCACAGAAGCCTTGGTGGAGGGTACCTGGGCACTGAGGAGTGTCCTTTGGTCAAAGGGCAAAGGGAAGCTGGGAAGGGTTGCCCACCCAGCTGCACAGAGCCACAGAGCACAACAGAGGCAGAGGGCAGAAGTGAAGTCAACTTCAGTGGACACCTGGAACATCACGGAAAGGTAGCTTGTCAGCACAGCACCTCACAGACAGACAACAGGAGCAGGCAGAGCTCTGCAGACACGCTCCCCTCCCTTCCCCTCCCCTCCCACGGTAACGACAGCACCAGCAGCCGGGCAGGGCCCAGCTGAAGGAGGAGGTTGGGAGGGACATGGGGCTGGAGGCAGCACAGTGCTGGAGGCAGCCATGCTATGCCGCTGGCATCAGTGGGAGTCCTCCCATGGTCTTTGTGCTTTGGTTGCAGCGAGCACTCTGCCACCTGGCGGCCCCAGACAGGCAGTCAGCGCTCCTGGGGTGTGCTGGGGTCAGCAGCAGAACAGTCTCAAACTTGCAAGTCTGAACCCCAGAAACCCTGTGTCTCCGTAGCCTGAGTACTTGGGTGACGATATTCCCATCAGGGTGCAGAGGTTCCAGTGGAGGGATGCTGCCAGGCAAGCCCCAAGTGTGTCCCGCAGTGATGTGGAGCTGGCCAGCAGCTGTCAGGAAGGAGGAAGGCATGAGGCATTAAAGCCTGGTGGGTTCAGACATGCCTGAACCTACATCCCTCCCATCCCTGTTCCCGCCTCCCTGACTATCCAGGAGGCATAGCTGCCTGAGCCAGGGATCCTTTTTCATTCTGGGTAAAGCACCAGGTCAGCATATGGAGCAGGTGTGGATGGAGGACCAGGACCTACCTGGTCACAACAGGACGAGGCTAGGGTTACGCAGCTGCTTGTAAACCTTCAGGAGCTTCTGGGCTGTGGAGCAGGAGGCCACCTCATCCTCCGTGCACAGCTGCTCACGCAGGGCTTGCACTTCACGGAGCAGTTCCTGTGGGCAGGCAGCAAGCTCAGCCCCGGGCCGCTACCTAGGAGCATCTTATACTGGGGAGGGAGTGGATAGTCCAAAAAGGAGCAGTGGGCCACACAGCCTTAAATATGTAACACACAGCCAAGGGTGTGGCCAGGCTAACAGGAAACAGACATGACCCTACACATTCTGGTCCCATGCAGAGAATGCAGCCGCCATGGCTGGTGCCTCTGAGTACTGTCTTCCCTACACGCCATCGGGGACTCTCCTCAGCCCCAGCACTGGTCTTACCTGGTGGTTGGCGTGGATCTGTTGCAGATATTGCATGCGGAGGTCCGGTGGGCTGGAGCCTTGGGCTGCTTGCTCTGTGACCATGGTCTGGAGGACAGAAGGGTAAGGGGGTGTGTGTTACTGGAGAGTGCTTCCCACTGTCCAGAGTAGGTGGCCGAGTCTAGACAGTAGGGTCCTCATGCTCCTTGGAGTGTAGTGACTCCTTCTTCTCTGTCTCCTGGCTTTTCTGCTCACCTGGGCCTGACTCCTGTGGAGAGCCCACTCGTTCATCCAATAGTGTTTCCTACCCTGTTCACCAGGACTTTCCTCAGAGCAGCAGGAAATCCCACATAACTGTCATTAAGACATTTCTGGAGTTTAAGTCAGGGCCTTAAGTAGCTCAGGGTAGTAGCCTCAAACTTGCCATGTTGCTTAGGCTGCCCTTCAATTCCTGATTCTCCTGCCACAACCTAACAAATTCTGGGATTTGGGGATACACCACTAGGACTGATCAAAGAGCCCTTTTGTTTGTTTGAGGCAGGGTTTCTCTGTGTAGCCCTGGCTGTCCTGGAACTTGCTTTGTAGACCAGGCTGGCCTTGAACTCAGAGATCTGTGTGCCTCTACCTCCCAAGTGCTGGGATTAAAAGTGTGCACCACCACACCTGGTTTAAAAAGCCTTTTTAGCCTAAACCCAAATATCCCTTCTGTGGCTCAGACAAGTGTTGGGCTGGGCCTTAGGCAGCACCCCATCCGATCTGTTTTCCTCATTGCCTGCACAGGCTCACTTGGTGCTGGGTAGTCACTCCTGCTTCTGAAGGCAGCTAACTTGCTAAATGTTATGAGGTCTGAAAGGTGAGGACCTGGTGGCCTTTTCAGATCTGAGCAAAGCCCCCTGGGGGAGACCTGTCTAACCCAAATATCCACTCAGTGTCCTGGAGAGTGTTGCCTATGGGGAAGCTAACATCCCACAGGACCCTAGCGGCTGTGGGCAGAGTCCTGTCCTTAAACCATGGAGCTGTGTGGCTGCAGCTGCCCTGAATGCTACCAAGGGCAGCTGTACCATGTGATTCTTCATCAAGGATCAACTGTGTCCACCTGAGATCACACATCAACTCCTAACCCCAGGTCCCCTGAATGCAGCTTTTTTTGAAATGGGGTCTTTGAGGACGACCAGGATAGTCACTAGGTTGGCCTTAATCCTACGAGGCTGTCCTTATAATAGGATATTTGAGCAGAAGGCCACAAGTCCCTGGAGACTCCCCTGCTAGTCCACACCTCGGAGACTGAACTCCTGGTGGCACGAAGCCTGCAGCTGTGTTATGGCCTGTCACTCACTTCATGGGGTGATCACACCTGGGAGTCCTGTGGCAGGAGAACACATGGGCTGGCCTTCCAGCTCTGACACCACTACCACATCCAACCTGGCCCCCATTCAGAGTAGTCAGTGTCAGGTCCTGGTTCTTAGGGGAAGCAGCACAGACTGCACAGGTCAAGTTCCCAGGTAAGGTGGGTGGAGGGTCATAGCCAAGAACCAACTGCAGACCTTGCCTCCTTGGGGCTGGGCCACACCAGTCACAAGCAGGTGACAGCTGATCTGGACAGCCACCTGAGGCACCGGGGGAGCTCTTCATCTGAGTGGGCCAGAGGCACAGTGCTCAAGTAGCTTCTCCATGATATGGCCTCCCTGGCTGTTCCCCCCTTAGGTATATTGGCCTGAAATCCATTCCTGGGGCTCAGACCCAGACATGACAAGCAACGAATAGAAACTTCAGTTATACAGACTCAGACATTTTTGAACATGGGTGACACAGGGGCTGACAGGACATCTGGAAGGGAGGGTCTTGTTTGCTGAGAGGGCTCACATGGCTATGTACCATGTTGCTCACAGTTGGGTGAGCCCACAGAGGAAACCCAGACAGTAGTGGCTTAGTGCCTTCAGAGCCTCCTTCCAGAAGCCCCACCCCACCCCTGCTGGCTGTGATACCTGTATTCGTCTGATGATGGCATGGTGCACCCTGCACATGTTGGCCAGAGAGGAGCTCTCCACTTGGATCTCCACAGCCTGGATGGGGCCTGCAGGGCTCAAATCAGTCACAGCTACCTGCAACATATGAGACCCTGAGGAGCTGCAGCACGGTCTGGACTGTACTCAGTCTGGCCTGTTCTTTAAAGGTGAGCGGACTAGAGAAACCTGCCTGCAGGGGACAACACTCAGTCCAATCCTGTAGGCCCACCTCATTCTGAGCCACATCAAGACCCAAGCTATACTTGGCTCTATGCCAGGAAGTGAGGTCCTGACACAGGGAGCCGATGAGTCTGTCTGTGGGCATCTCAGCCCCTTCCAGGAGGTCCTTACTGTGCTAACCATTGGATGGGTCGCCATGGCTTTCTCTTCACACAGTGGCATAAGACCCAGAACTTGGGGATTGTAGAAAGGCCAGGGCAACTAATGGTTTTTCCGTGTGGCCGTAGGCACAGACGCTGTCCACCAACTGTAACTACTGCCAGTTCCTAGGAACTGTCTGGTCTAGAAGCTGGCCACAGCCTGTCTTTAAGAGGAAGTACAGTGGACAGCGGGTCTAAGGAGCTCGGAGGACATGGCCTGAGCTCTGGGGGTAGAGGCCCACAGCTCTTGGCAGACAGGGCTAGTCTCCAAGGGTCTCTGATAGGAAGATGTAAAGGTCTGGGGTGTGTGTGTGTGTGTGTGTGTGTGTGTGTGTGTGTGTGTGTGCGCGCGCGCGTGTGTGTGTGTGTGTGTGTAGGGGATGGATGGATGATCTCACTTGAAGGGAGTGTATCGCCCTCTAGTGGTCCAACAGTTAGCTTGTACTAGCTTGGGATGGCTACTGCACTCACTGTCCACAGTGACCTAGCAGTGCACAAGAGTGGGAACCCATGACGGATACAGTTAGACAGGGCTGCTTCTCAAGACTGATAGGCCAGCTAAAGTAACTCTTTATCAGCAATGTCCCAGGGACCCACTGAGGACCATGAGCCCTGAGGTCCATCTTCCCAAGAACAGAGTGGCCCCTGCTTGCCTCATGGATGATGAGGTTGACATCAGTTCCATCTGGGGCTATTCCCTGGATGGAAGTCAGGGCCTGGGCCCTCACAACATCCACAGCAGCGTTCTCGGCAAGGAGCCACTGCAGGGTAGCATTGCACAGGTGGAAACCTGCAAGAGAGAGGCGTCTGCTGGAGCTTAGGCACCTGTGTGGCTTCTGCAAATGCTCCTTTCCCAGTGCCACCTAAGTGTCCCAAACGCTCACAGCCCTTCAACAAGTCAGAAGCTAAGCTAGTTACACAACAGGCAGGGAGAAATACAGACTGTCAGGAAGTCATGGACCCAGGACTCAGGTCGCCCTGGGAGGCACACGGCAAGGTCCTAGCTGCTCTGTGTGCACAGACAGAAGTGCTGTGACAGACAGACTGTGGCAGCTCTCTCCAGGACAGACCGAAACCAGATACGCAACCCAACATCCATTGAGAGCAGGACAGGGGTACTGACGACCAGGACACTTCTGCCATAGACGCAGCCCCCAACAATAAAAATGACTCTTCACACGGAGGGAGCAAAAGCCAGGCCCAGTGCTGTAACAGAACTCTGACAGACCAGCTTTTGGCCTGGAGACCCCAAGGTGCACTGTGTGAGAACTTACCAAGCTGCTCTCTGGTGACATCTGCTTAGGTTGTGCCACCTCAGTTTTTAAGGAACACACAAAGGACCATGACACGACAATATGACACAAGATCCAACAGCAGGCTGGATGCAGTGGGGTTTGTAGGAGCCACGGGGAAAGAAGGGACACCCTACTTCCACAGGCTGTAGGGCCCCGAAGCCAAAGAGAAGCTGGCCGTGCCACCAACCTGCGTGATCGCCCTCCAGAGCTGCTCTCAGAAGGCCTGCAGACACCCTGATGGAGGCTGTGGATGGAGGCAGGTACTTGGCCCGCAGGGAGGCGGCACCGGCGGGCTCACTGCCAGGGGCTTGGCAGGTTCTCAGGAAAGTTTCCACAGCATCACAGGCAGGGCCAGGCACGCAGGGGGCCTGTGCAGGGTGCGAGGTCACCCCGGGAAAGCGCAGGCCCTGCAGCATGTCCACTGTGCGCTTGCACAGGGGCAGGCAGACACCTTCTTGCTTAGGAAGGTTGAGAGGGAGTTTCTCCAGGTAGGGGACATCTAGAGGGTCTGAGGGGGCCAGGGCCCCACCCACAACCTCCCTGAGGCTGTAGAAGAGCCAGCAGGACATGGTCACAGGCAGGTCGAGCACACCACTCTCGCTAGGGCCCAGGGGCAGCGTCACTTCCCGCCGGCTGCCTGGGCCCAGTCTGTCCACTGGGATGGTGTACGTGAAAGCTGAGCCGGTCCCATCCAGGTCTAAGGCAGAGGAACTAGTCAGCACCTGAATACACAAGGTCCAGCCCTGGTCCAGGCTGAAGCTGCTGTTATTCTCCAGTGTGCAGGTGGCCATCAGCATGTCTCGCAACTCCAGGCGGCTCCAGGAGGTGGTGATGGAACATGAGATGGGCCGATCACCCTCCTGACTGGACAGCAGGGCGCAGCTCACATTCATGGCCTCATTGAGACTGGTTATGGCCTTGTTGCGCTGGTCAACAGCTTTCTTTAGGAAGGACACCCTGCAAAGGACAGTCATGACACCCAGGAGAAAGATCACAGCAGAGGGAGCTGTGTCTGCAGACTCCCAGACCATAGTTCAAGCACCAGCTCTCTGAGGATGCAAGCAGCTCCCAGGCCCAAGGAGTGCATTTGCAGCATACTTTGGAGCATACTTGGTGTTTATTCTTGGCTATCGCAGGTAGGGCCGGGTGGAGATGCTGAACTTGTCTTTGACTACCAGGCTGAGCTACCCCATAGATCACCTCAGATGTCCCAACTGGCCCCTTTTTCCTTTTGCACCACTCCACAGTGACAGTGGGTGCTAGGCCTTATGGGAATATCCTCAAGTCACAAGGCCATAAAGCCCACAGTCATGAGGAACAAGAGGGACCAGCACTGAAGGTGGCTGGGGGGACAGGTCAGGGAAAGATGTCCTCCCTGGTCTGGTGTTGGAAGCTTTGCTGAGAGCAGGTCCCTCTGGCCTCTAAGGAGGGTTCACGGAAGCAGGCTAGGGATTGGTATTAGAATATTTCTAGGTCCTGTCATAGGGAAGAAATGGGTCTCTTGTCTTCTGAGGATTTGTGTGCAAATATTTTGGTTCCTGATGGAGACAGAAGCAGAGACAGCCACACGGATGGTTGTTACCCAGAACCTCCCTAGCCCAGGTCAGTTCCACACAGGATGCTGACCCCTAAGGACAGGGCACAAGCTCGACCTGAGCCAGAGCCTGCAGCTCACCTCTCAGAGACATCACCGATGTCCACGAGCAGCTCCTTAATTTTCTGGCCTGCACTTGCCACGCTCATTTTGGCAGGCACAGGTGCCTCAGAGTTCAAGTCCAGACTGCAGGTGATCAGCCGTCCTTTAGAGGACAGGGCCAGGAGCTCCGTGCTACCTGATGATGGACACATGCAGGGCCGGTCATAAATATGGAGCAGCTGCCAGATACTCAGAGCCGTTTGCTCTGAGCTCCAGAAAAGTGTTGGCAGAGGACCAAGGAAGGAAATATGAGGGGAGGCCTGTGAAGCCTGCGTGCACCAAGGGTCTGGACAGAGACGGGGACCACTGATCTCTGTGCACACTCTGAAGTGCCTACATAAGATGACACACCACAGATGTGGTGTCATGTGCCAGGTCCACACAGATCGGACAAAGAGGGGCCAAACAAGGGCAATGTGTCACAGCCTTCAACAGGCCACACAGAGCAAGGCTGCTGAGCCTTCCAAAGCCAAGCCCCAAAGGTTGAGAGCTCTGCTCTCTCCCAATCTCTAGCCTCTCCGTCACGTACGCCTGCCCCGCCCCTGCCAAGGGTCTGCTTGCTTCCCTATCCCCAACACAGCTCTTAACACGAACTCCAAAGTGGGCAGTTTAGTAGCCGGAAGTCAGTTCACAGGGACCCTAGTCTCAGGCCACGCCCCCTCACCTGAAGTGGTTTGGGTCTTTCTGTAGAAGCATTTTTTTTTCCTCCTGTTAAATGTTTTCTGGAGCAGGCTTTAATATATGCTTAGCTGATCTTAGTGGGAAAACACTGGGGGAGGGGAGAGATGTCTTCCTCTCGTGCCAGAGTCAGGCAAACCTAGCTAAAGCTTCCTTAGAGAGCTCTGAGACACCCTCTGAATGGCTCATAAGCGGGCCACACAGTAGCAGAAGCAGGTTCCTCGAGCTCTCAGAGGACACGTGGGGGGTTTGGCCTGACCCAATTTGAGCGCTGCTATGGGGGATGCTCTTAAACCAACCCTACAAGCCATATGCTTGTGCTGCTCAACTGAGGGGCTGCAGCCAAATCCCAGGGAGGACACACATACAGCGGTCCCTTGACCCCAAGACAGGGGTGAGTGACCTTCTGGTCTGTGAGCCTAATGAGGAAAGCCCACACCTGCTGGCTTAGCAAAAGTCTCACCAAACAGAAAGGCAAGGAGGAGCCTGCCCCGTGCCTCTGTGATGCCGAATGGCAGCTCATACCTGTGGGCACCCTTGCTGTCACACACAGAGCGAGGGCACTGCAGATGTTCAAGGTGACTGGGCACAGCACCGAGGGCAGGCCTCCTATGGCCCCGTCTGGCTTCTCAGCGTTCCAAGGACTGTCTCTCCAAGTCAGGTCTACCATACAGAGGTCTGAGGGGGTGCTGTGGTACAAGTGGCCATCCCTGCCACAGGCGGCACAGAGCACAGGCCCGGGAAGGCAATACTCACGAAGCTCTGGCACCAGATTCCCTGACTCGCTCCAGCTGGCCTTGATGGCCAGTGTCCGGCCCTGGTGACCAAGGGCCACTAGGCAGTCAGAGTGCACATCCTCGCCAGGCAGCAACTCTCTTGTCGCTTCCTCCTCGTGTGGCTCTGCCCTCAAAGCCCCAATGAAGATCACTGGCTCCTCTAGGTGGTGGAGGATCTTGACTAGAACCTTTGGGTCACCAGGGGCTAACCCAGAAGTAACCAAGGCCTTCAGGACCACACAACAAAGCTGACCATCAGGGAGACCGCAGAGGATCACAGGGGACTGCAGGAGGGTGGCATCGACTCCGAAGAGTAGACCAAAGAGGGCCTCCTCTAGCATGAGGCACCCGCAGCCCTGGGGGTGAGCGTGAGGTGCCCTGAAGTCTGGTGGGAACACACAGCACAGCACTGGCAGGAAGCATGGGGCTGCAGGCTTCCCTGGCACCCCACCTGGAGGGGTGCAGGTGGACAGCTCCACCTCCCCAACCTGCCCTCCAGGCTGAGGCTCCTCTCCTGCACAGGGATGCTGGAACAGCTGCATCTTCCACTGGGTGGGGCCCTGTGCCAGGGTGACCAGCATATCATCCAGCACAGTGAAGGCACAGAGGGCAGCATCAGGGAGGACACAGGCATCTGGGTCCACTTGGATCACAGAGTAAGGAGGAGCCTCATCCTCTTTGTCCTCACAGGCCTGGCTCCCAGACCTTCAGGAACAATGGAACCACAGTCAGTATTGGGTGGGGCAGACTCACATCGCGGTCAACAATAATCTGACTTGCTCTGAGTAGGCTAGGCAGGAGACATCACAGGCCATTCAGCAGGATTCTCTCTCTCTCTCTCTCTCTCTCTCTCTCTCTCTCTCTCTCTCTCTCTCTCCCCACCCCCCTCTCTTCACTTACACAAGGATCAGCCGGAAACAGCTCTGCAGACAAAGCTTATCAGTGTGGGAACTACTATCAAGGCTGTATCTGGGCTGTGCACGCTGAGTTCTTCCAGTACAAGCTTTTGCTGTCACTACTTGCCAGAGACACCTCCTTCTGAGACCCACTTCTAAGAGGTCTTGCCAGGCACCCGAGGGCAACGACAATGGTGCTCCTGGCTGCACTACCCGAGCCGCAACAGCTAAGAACTTCACAGAAGAAGACACTCTACTGCCACGCCTGCATATGCACAGGTACTGGAGGGTTCCAAGTGCAGGAACGGATGGCCTAGACCGCAGTCCCCTGCCTCCGACCCCAGCGAGTTGCCAGTGGCCGTCAAAAGGACTACTACAGGGGCAAACCGCGCACGGCTCAGAGGAGGGAATGAAAGCAGGCCTCCCTGGGGACGCGACTTGTGCACTTGCCGGGCCGCGTGGGGCCACGCCCCCTCACCTGTCCAGTGAGTCCAACGACAGGCAGTAGATGCCAGTCCGGGCACACAGGACGTAGAGTGCCCTGCGGACGGCCAGGAGCTGCAGGTGCCATACCTGGTCGGGAAACTGGTACACCGCCTGGGCGCCAGGAGAGCGAGGTCAGGCGAGGGCACACGCGGCCCTGGCTCACCTCGGAACGGCGCCGCCCGCCCGCCCGCCGCTCACCGTCAGCAGCCCGCCCTCATGGTCATACACGTAGACGAATTCGCGCCCGGTGGACAGAAAGACCTCCGCCTCATGTCGCAGCACATGCGGCTGCCCCGCCGCTCGGCCTCCGAGCGGGCAGCCGAAGTCCGACAGGTAGTGCACGCGCGAGGAAGCGCCCGCCATCCTGCGGGCGCCGGGCCAGAGCTCAGCCTTGAGGGGCGGTGCCGCCTCCAGGCTTTACGGCCGCCCACGGCGCGGCGCGGCCTCCGCCGTAAAGCGGCCGCTGCGGGGGCGTGGCCGGGGCCTGCTGCAAGGGCGGGGACGGCTGCTCTGCGGTCCGCTAGATGGCGGGAACGCCCTGCAAGGACTGGAGCGTTAGCAAGAGGCAAGTCTACAGCGGGAGGTGGAAAGCTGGAGGACGGCCCAGTGTAATGCAGTCCTGCAAGTTACTCGGGTTCACGTCAGGGTCCTCGCCTCAGCTTACCCACCTGTTGAGCAGAGGTTGCTCTGGTGCAAGGTTGTATGCAGCACTTTGCCTCACACAGTTTTATGACAGCACCTGAGAGGGCACCGACCATATGGCAGGGGCTCGCTGTAGTAGGGTGGCTTTGCACACTGTTCAGTCCCTTGATCAGGGAAAAATGTGCTCCAGACCAGCCAGCCATAAGAGCCTTTCCTCCACTCATGAACTCCGGCAGGATGTGATTCTCAACTAGAGATAGGATGCTGAGAACCCTAATGAGCTGGGTCTAAGCGAAACTTTACATTTTCTTCAATGACAGCTCTACTTGCAGGTGCTACAGGGAGCAGGCTGAGAATCCTACTCTGGAATGCGGCTCCAAATACAAGATGACCACTCTTCTGGAGCAATCATCAGAAACTAGATGCCACTGCCTATGCTTCTGGAGTGGCAGCTACACCGGAGGCCGAGGCAGGAGTACTTGAATTGAGTTTGGGGCCAGCCCAGGCAACCTTGACTCTTAAAAGAAAAATTAAGATAAATTTACAAAGAAAGGTGTCTGGGGCCACAACCAGGCACAAAATGTCCTGTGAGCTTGGGATATAGCATAATCCCAGTGTAGCCATCAAAACATCCTGGGGCTAGAGAGATGGCTCAGCACTTAAGAGCACATACTGTTCTTACGGAAGACCCAAGTTTAATTCCCAGCATCCACACAGGGAAGCTCACAATCCCCAATAGCTCCAGGGGCTCCCACATCTTTTATTGAGCTATTTATGTGCACAAAAGCACACAGAAAAAAAAAAAGCCACTAATAAAAGATGTGTGGTGGTATATGCCTTTAATCCCAGCACTCAGGAAGCAGAGGCAGGTGGATCTCTGTGAGTTCAAGGCCAGCCTGGTCTACAAAGCTAGTTCCAGAACAGCAAAGCTTACTAAAACAAAACAAAAAGCCCTGTCTTAGAAGCGCACCCCCAGCCCCCAAATAATTTTTTTTTTAGGCTTTACAGTTGTAGCCTGTCTGTGCCTTCAGAGTACTGGGAATAAAGGCACAGACTACCATGCCCAACTATAAATTAAAAAAAAAAAAAAAAAGCAAGCAAGAAAATAAAAATAAAACCCTATTTTATCATCTCCGAGTAGCCTCTGGACAGATCTGAGCCCAGGTCCCAGGCTGCTTGGAAGACACCTTGGATGGAAACAAGTGGGAGATGAGTTCTTCCTCTGCAGCGTCCTCAGTTTATCTTCTGCACACCGGGTTCTGACACTCAGACTGTCCCTGTGCCTTACAAGGCAACACACACGCGCCACACCAGCAGATAGTGGTCTGGGCACAGGAACGATGCACTGGGGCAGGACAATCGCTTCAGGTGCTTTTATTAGGTTCCACTGCAGGGCTGGGGCCAAAGAAGTACGAGTCCACACCCAGCCAATGCACACCCACGAGCCCAAAGCAGAGCCGAAGCGGGAGCACCCATGTCCCAGGAGCAGGCTGGTCAGAGCAAGGCCAGGGCTAGACCCCATCTCTGAGCCTAAAGAGGACCATGGCAGCCACTGGGTTCACTTGGGTGGGTGTGCTCACAGGCACCTCTTTTGGGGCTGTAGTGCCTGAGGACAGTAGGGATTAGAGGTGGGACCAGGGCCACCTCCATGTAAGAGGAGGTAGGTGAGCTGCCCAGGTCTGAACCTTCTGTAGGGCTCACCCCAAGCTGGTAGCTTTAGCTTCTCTTTGGACAATAAAATAAAGTGCATTACTGAACAAAGAGTAACTCAAAACCATAAGCAGAGAAATCACAAAAATTTCTTTAGCTAAAAGTCAGAGAAAACAAGAATTACGTGGATGCCAGAACATGAGAACGTAATTAACTTTGTAGACAAAGATGACTGGGGGAATAAGCAGTGGCAAACAGGTCTCCAGAGTCTGTGCTGTTCAGCACCTGCCCTGCATGAGTAATGGTGCTAGTATAATTGGCATCAGAAACATAGCTAAATTGCAGACACAGAAATGCCAGAACATCCAGTCTACCTGACTCAGGGACCAGAAAAAAAACAGATGTGAAGCCCTAGCCAGGGACACTACCAGGAGGGAGATTAGACAGCCCTCGAGACTTTCTCTATATACTGCTGGCAGATAGCTGGAGAGATTTGCTTGTCTTGCTCTCTACCACTCCTGGCCTTCCAGGATGACCCTGTCAATACCAAACCAAGCCCAATGATTCCACAGTCCCAGGGCTTTAGCTTCAGATCTCATGCCAGGTGAGACCAACGGTGCTGGCCAGCCCTGCCACACGATAACCTATCAACAAGCATTCTGTCCACAGGGCCAACGATGCGGAAGGAAGCATGGGTGCATTCTACTAAAGTGACACACACGACTCCCAGCAGTCCACAGTTGGCATGCCTTTCCCAGGATGATGGACAGTTGACTTAGCTCTCATTAAGGCAACGAGGCATCACGATATCCATATCTTACCTGGGTAAGGGCTGTCACAACACAGCCACACAGGACCCTCAGAGACTGTTTCTATCTGCCTCACAGTGGTCACATGGGCACCCTTTCTAGGCTTTCTCAACCGCCACAGCACTGTGCAAGAAGGCCACAGTGTAGTGACTTGTTGGGTAAAGAAACAGTGCTAGGAGATGGGACCAGAACTCCAGGGCTGCCCACAGACTTGAAGGGGCTGACTGTCAGGCAAGAGCCTTTACTGCTCTGATGACCCACCCATGCTACCCACTGCCACTGTCTACAGCGTGGCAGGAAAGTCTCAGGCACTGAGGTTTGCTTCAGAGGAGAAACGATTGTGGCCTCCTGCCCAATTAACCACCCAAGAGGGGCTGCACTGAAGGAGGAGAGAGCAGAGTTAAATCTCTCACTCCCATCTGTGCAGTTTTATCTTTAAAAAACAATAAATAAAAGTTTCCTGGGTGGGAATTACTGATAACTGCTGATTTCAGGCAAGTAAAGGGCAGGGGCCAAGTACACTGCATGTCAGACCAAGGCTACCACACCCTAGCCACACATGCTCCCAGAAGGGGGACAAAGCCCCACAGCAAGGGAACAGGGACAGCCAGGAACATCCATCCAAACACTGGGGGAGAAGGTGGGAAGGCAGAAAACAAAACTCAAGAGGAAAGAAAGATAGCAGGGTGACAGCAGCACCCTCTGCACCCCAATTTCAGGTGATTGGTCAGAGGTGTTCAGTCCCTCCAATACAGTGGGGAGTTATTAACTAAATGAGGCATGTGGGGTGCTCTTGGGCAGGTCTGCTCTGCCTTTCCAGTTGGGAGGTTCTGTTCCACCCCAGCACAGCAGCTGGGGTTCTCTCTCTTCAAGATCTGCACTGAGACACTTCAGTATATCTGGAATACCAGGGTAGCTGGCCCCACTGTTTCAGGGCTGTGGGCTTCAGGCCTAGGGAACATGTGGCGCTCCAGACTTCAGAGAGGGCTGGGCTGGCCCAGTCCCACACAGCAGAGGCCCAGAGCCCTAGGTCCGGGGGAGGCTGCACATCTCGCAGTGGCCTGTGCCAGGTTGATTCATGAAGGTGCAGTGTTGACAGGCCCACATGGCAGAGGTAGCAGCACGCGCAGAGCCCCCAACTGCACCAAACTCATGGAGGCCCGGGAGCTGCACACCAACAGTGCCTGTAGGGTAGAGTGAGAATACGTCACGTCTGCACAGAAGAAGACATCTCCCAAGAGCCGCATGGTAGGGGCAGGGCAGCTCAAAAGCCCAAACTGTCAGCACTCAACTGCTCTGGCTCCAGTCAGCAAACACCTCCCTACTTGCACTTGAAGTCTGCTCCCCTGTTGCTAGGTATTTCTGCAGTGAGCATCTGTGCAGACTTACACTCACATAAACTCTGTGGGCTTTCTATCTTCCTCTGCCCCGGTAAAGTTCAACAGTGAGACTGTTACATCCCAGTCCCAATATCTGTAGTGTAGTTTCCTCAGAAACTCACACCCGCTCCCAAGTAGAGTTCAAGTCCAACCTGCCCCATGTTCTCTGCAGTGCCTGATACTGTCAGGTTTGTGGGGTTTTTTGTTTTTTGTTTTTCTTTTCTATTTTAGCATTCTGATGAGCAATGCAGGGGTATTTCATGTTTCCATTGCCATTTCCTTGACGAATGAAAGTACATTCCTACATTGTCTTTTGCAAACTGTTAACAAGTCCAGTCAAACTGCCACCTATGTCTGTCCCTTTGCCCAAGCACTCCAAAGAGGCACCTGGGTCAGAGGTCCGGTGTATAAATGACAGAGCTCATATTCTATATTCTGACTATGACCCTTGGTAGTAGGAAATAGAGACACTTACTGCATAGCTGCTCAATGGTGGCCCACTGTTCAGACTTTTTCCATGTCTGTGCTAGCTCCTCATTTCTGGTCCTCACGGCTTCTAGCAGCAGGCTGATACTGTCCTGCAAGAAGCCACAAGGAGGGTTGCATTCTGCTCTGATTGAGGAGAAAACATTCTTACTATTTTTTTTTCCTCTTAACATCAATAACATCTTTCAAAGAAAATTGAAAAAGAATTTCAGAAGCTGTCACTGCAAAATACAA
>JANHMN010000002.1:1451878-1509624 GCA_030674055.1 Rhabdomys pumilio | reverse complement strand
GACAGGATGTACACCCCAGCCTATGCAGAGTCTGGGTGCCCAGTGAGCCTATGAGCGCCAGGACAGGATGTACACCCCAGCCTATGCAGAGTCTAGGTGCCCAGTGAGCCTATGAGCTGTGCTGGAGGAGACTGTGTCATCCTCAAATAATGACCCTCAGACCCTGGGAACAACATAAACAGGTGTGTGTGTGTGTGTGTGTCTGACTGTTTTTGAGGCAGAGTCTCTCTGTGTAGTCATGCTGTCCTGGAACTCAGCTCTATAGATCTGGCTGGCCTTGAACGCACAGATCTGCCTGTCTCTGACTCCCAAGTGCTGGGACTAAAGGCATATGCAACCACTGCCCACTGCCTAGTAAGAACGTGTGTATTTTACTGGGCTCACATGGGAGCAGCTCCTGGTTATTCAGTGGCTGCATGACACCTAATTGCAGCACTATATGGCCAGTTCAACCTGGTCAAATCAGAGAATTGCAGAAAGGAATGGAACACCAAAAGGCAAGCGGTATAAAATTCTCAATACTATGCTTGGAGGCAAGCGTGGACTCAGCCAGTATGGACCTGAGAAATACCCTTGACCTCCAAGAATCTCCAGGAGACCACTCCATGAGACCCACAGTTTTGCAGACCGGGCTAACAGTCATGGCAGTTGTTTTCCTTCAAGGTGAGTAAAGCAAGTCCAGACTCTACCAAAGGTAAGCAAATCTTTCCTTTGACTCCAGCATGTTTTAGTTAATAGCAGAGGGCATTTTAAATCTAACACGTAATCAACAGAAGCCTCAGGGTCACTCAGGTGAATGTGCAGGAATCAATATAAACACAGGTTGCATTCCTGTTGGCAAAGGCCTCTTCCCCACAAAAGTTCTCAAATACATGTTACCAAAACTTCCGTCTGACATACTTTCCCCTGCATGTGACATTAGCATCATCAGGTCATACCCCTTCCAGATATAGAGTAGCTATTCTGACTCTTGTGGGACTATTTCTAAAAGAATAAGAATGTTGCTCTGGTCGCTGTGATCTGTTTTCCACATCGGCTAAGGCAGCAGGCTATTTCTGGATTTAGCTCTGCCAATGTCAGCACTCTGTAAGAACGAGCTGAACCATCAGATGCATCAGAGATGCATGGCCCTCACAGAAAAGTGTCTGTAGCAGTGAGGCCAAGTATGTGGACTTGTGCCATGTAAGAAACATGACTGAAGTGTCTCCCACACGAGGCACTGAGTATGGTACCATGTTTGAACACTAAATGGAGTAAAACCACGTTGTGAACAAGAGCCTGGAGATACTCAGGTCTCTTCTTTTGGGAAGTCACAAACAGGAGTAGAAGGGTAACTATAGACTATTTACTAGTATTTACCATTAATCCTGAGTTATTGTGGTACACACCTATAATGTAAACTCAAGAGGCCAAAGCAGGGGGTCCTCAGTCTGAGGGCTGCTGGACAGCTAAGGGAGAGCCTACCCCAAAACCATGAAAACTCAAACAGAAATGAATGGGTGTCACTCAGCAACACTGTGCCTGCCTCATAAGTGCAGGCTCTGCATTCAGCCTTTAGAGGGTGGGGTGTGGGGGTGCAGAGGGTAGTCTTTAACCTTGGAAGAGGCTCAAGAGCAGCACAAGCAAAGCCAGTGGTGGCTCCAGGGGATCACTAAACGGATCCAGCTCCTCTGTAAGTGCTTACTGCTAGCTAACCCTGCTCAGACTGTTCTGGGTTTATACTTTCATCATGGGAAACAGCCACCCTGGGGCTCAGGGAAGCCTCAGCAAAACCTGCTGTGATAAAGCTATCCTACTCTCAAATTTAAAAGCAGCAGATATTCAGGGTGAAGTGACTTATGCCTTTAATCTCAGAATTAAGGAGGCAGAAACAGGCAGATCTCTGTAAATCTGAGGCCAGCCAGGGCTACATAACTGAGATCCTGTTTCAAAAACAGAACACCAATAGCCCCTCCCCCAAACAACAGATAAGCAAAACAAAAATCAAAAACAAACAAATAAAAAACAAAAGCCCAAAAGACCTACTACCAACAAAAACCAAGCAGACATTGTGGACATTGTGCACACCTCTAATTGAAGCCCTGAAGAGGTAGAGGCTAGATTATAAGTTTGAGGCCAATAAGGGCTATATAGCATGACCCTGTCTTAAAAAGGGAGTTTGGGAGAGGGAGAGGCAGACAGCCCTAGTCCAGATCTATACCATCTCTGGCACCAGAGGAAAAGCTGAACAGCACTCGTTGGACACCTGACCTAAGGCTCTCCTAGTCCTCATCGTCACAGAGACAGAGAATGTGGGCACTACAGGCTAGAACGTTCTCCAGCAGTCCCGTGCTGCTGAAAGGTGTGAAGAGCTGCTGGGGTGAAGGAAAGCTTAGGAAGCTCATTCTAAATCATGGCGACTCCTCCATCAATCTGCTCTCATCTTAATTACACCCCAGGTAGTATAGTAACAGATGCCTTTATGGCCTAGGTAATAAATATGGTCTCAGGAACTGTCAACTGAAATGGAGCTTCAGTGTGCTAGGCTCAGGGGGACGGACTGCTCCAAATGCAATAATATTTTATTACCTGAATCATATACCCATCCTAAGTCCAAATGCAGTCTAAGTGATATTCTGGCACAGCAGTAATGTAGAAAACGAGCCACCTCCAACCCTCTGGACAGAACCCTGGCAGGCAGTGATATTCCAGCTGCTAGAAGTTACCAGGCTTTATCCTGCAGTACTCACTGCCCCGTGGTCAGTGGCATGAATGTGGCTCCGTGACCATCAAATTCCTCTAGACATTCTGAGAAGATACAGCAGAGCCAGCTCTTCTTACCTCCTAGAGCTTTGTCCAGAAACAACAATGGCCCTCCCTACTCACAGACACTAAGTTACAGATGTGTCCCAGGAAACGCTTGGTGAAGTGGACTCCAAGAGTATTGCTGCTGTGCCCGGCAAGGTAATATCTGTACCTCCTGGGCAGTGGGCAGCTACCAGCCAAGCCTAGATATACAGGACTTTTCAGATACCCTTGGGACCCATGAATCACTGCCTTCAGGGACCATAGGGTAGAACTAGAGGTAGGTGTCTTTTGCTTGTACTTTAGCATGAGAAAGTTAAATTAAAAAAAAAAAAAAAAAAGTTAATCCTCGGGTAGTTTATTTAAACTGTGAAGTTTCTGGAGATGGGACTTAATAATGGAGAAACAATCCTTGCAGCAGGGTGTGGCTCAAACCTCCTTAAGCTTCCTTCCTCCAGTGGCTATCTATCATCTACGAGCCCTGGCCTTCATGGGGACTATGGTACCAGCCTGTAAGTTTGAACACATCTATGTAAGGAGCACTTACATCTATGATGAGATACTCCACAGGCAGGGGACGGGCCAGCTGGGTGATCTCGTTGCCAAACTTGTCTATGTCCTGAAACAAGCAAAAGTCAACATGTAAGAGAAGGCGACGTGACAGTGCTTTCCACACCAGTTTCTACTTTAAATTATTATTACTTTTTTTAAAATTATGTTTCATAACAGCATCTCAGGAACTTACTATGTGGACCATGTGGCATTGTCTTGCCAGGACTGGAATCACAGGTGCACCCCGTATGCCCAGTTCTCTTTAGATACTACGATCTGGCCAGGTGTGATGCACATGGCTTTAAATGCAGCACTTGGTATGCCAGGTAAGAGGATCTTTGTGAGTTTGAGGCCAGCTTGGTCTACATTAGTGAGGTCCAGGAAGATATTAGAGACCTGTCTCCAAACAAAATGTACATATTTTCGAAATAATTTCCCTGCATTGTTTTTTAGAACTTTGTATTATGGTCTTGACCTTAGAGAACAGCCTGTCCTGTCTGTTCCTGGGGGTACTTCTTAATGGGGAATACAGGCAGCACCCACTCCACCATAACCTGGTACCACAGATGGTGAGAGCAGCCTGCAGGTTCTTCCACAGTCACTCCAAGTCTCTTTCTTAAAACCTCTTAGACCTCTGACAACTAGATTTATAAAAACTTAGCACATACACAAATAAAGACATGTACAAAAAAGTGCGCACGCGCACGCACACACACACACACACACAGAGCACACATGCATGTGACAGACCACCAATACGTCAAATTCTAAACTTGCTTTGCTTTGTCAGACGCACAAAACATAAAGTTTAATTATGGGGAAAAATGGTCAACATATGTTCATTAATCATAAAATGACAATCAGATGTGATTCCTGTCGAACATGCTGAGTTCAAACAGAGCTCTAGAAATAAACTCCCAAGAACTGATGCTCTTCATTAAAGATCCTACCAGGAAGCATATTTTCTATCTAAATCATCACTCAACATCATTCATTGTGCTGTACATAAACGTGTCGATAATTTCTAATTATAGGTCCTTACATAAAAGTTTGTTTATTGAAGCCCTCAGACCCAAACTGTTTTGCCAACCATATGTCCCCAAGGTGGCCATAAGGCCACTCCCAGCATACTCACACCTTTCAGGGACCTCAGGGAGCCCTGCAATCTTTTGAGACAATCATTGCAAGCTGTTCCCAAGTTAAGCTAGTCTCAAACTAGTCCCATTTCCTACAGAGGCTTCAACAAAGACTTGTCCTCTGTCCTATCAAGAGAGCTGGCCCAAGTGTACAAACACACACACCCCTGTATCAACCATGCAGCACTTATGTGACAAGTTTGAGTCTAGTTCCACGTTCATGTCAAACAAGGACATATCATGTTCCTGCAATACCTACTAGGTTCTGCCTGCTTCCTGTGAGAGTCACGACCTTCTACCGACCTACGGAAGGGCCACATGTTTTTCCCTACACATGTGATCACATGGTCAGAATGGCCTCCATGTTCTGTGCTTCTGCTATGTCTGACAGTGGTTCCAAAGATGTGGGCTTACTAAGGGGGGTCTTGGGACTCTGAAGAGACAGTTTCTTGATAGAGACAGGGTAGGAGGCAGGAATCAAACCCAATCAAACTAAATCACCATTTCCAAAAATACATGCTTGCCCCTACAAGAAATAACCTGCAACAACTCACACATAATTAGCCCATCTGGAATTCATCTTCAAATCTAATTAAGCTCTAATATGCAGAAACATTTTTCCAGCACCTGTTCACTTTAATCTTCCCCTCCAGGGAATTCTCTTGTTAAAAACCCCCACCCTTTCTTTGTGCTGTGCTATTCTCGTTTAAAATTAACTACCCAACTGTACCTTTTTTGCTCACCACAAAAATAAAGGTGTTGTAGCTTCCATTTTTCCCTAGGGGAAAACAGGGTAACTTGTATCTCTGCACCCCCCATGCCTTCACTCAAGCGCTTTGCCAGCCAATCCCTAGTCCTACACACAATTTTAAAAGCAATTACTTTTTATGGGCCTTAGCAAATGTCAGATAGAATACACTAGAAGGAAGACATCTTAATTCTAAGTTTGACAGCTGCCAAAGTCAGCAGTTTTATGTACACCTGGAGCAAGACACAGGAGAGTGAGAGATCATGGTCCCCACGCCTCACTGCCTACTGCAGTCCATGTCTGCAAGCACTGGTGCCATGGTCTGACACGGAAAAGGAATATAGATACCGATGTCTTTGTTATCACGGCCAACACAGGCTTTGAGGCTTGGTGAGTGACTCACTGACCAGTTGGTATCACCCTGTGTTAGATGAATAGATAGAGGAACCCCCCAGCATGTTGCTGCTCCATTGACAACTGGTAGGACAGCTAACTAGCAGCACTGATCTGAGCCCTACTTGCAGCACACCTGCAGGACGCCTGCAGGGACAACAGAAGAAACAGACGATGCTCTCAGGCGCCTGCCAGGTTGGAGTCTGCACGTCCCAGTCTGTCTGCCCCTCCCAATTGCACATGTCACAGGCACTGTCCTGGTTCCTAGTGCATGGAAATGATAGGTTGCTGTGATTGGCTAGCCTAGTAAGTAGCAGACAGTAGAGCCAGTGTGTAGAACAGTGAGGAAAACCTGAGAGAACACAGGACTTATTTAATATTCATCTCAAGAATTAAGTAGCAGTGTGCACGAGGAACTAGTTAAGAGAATTGCTCCTGCGGGCTCTACAGCCCCTTCTACCGTGTATAGAGCACCCAGCCTCAATGGAGCTCATGGATGGCAGCAGGGTTTTCTTCTACCCTTCGGAAGGAATGGTGTAGCCAGGCCACTTGTCAGCACAGCTCACAGCATCACTCCTTCCAGAGAACACCACCTCTGGGTCCCTTCACAACCAGCACTGGCAGGGCAGTGTCCTCAGATTTGCCCGATATGCTCTTTGGTTTCCTCTGACAATCTCAGCTTCTCTCACATATGTCTGAGAACTATAATCTGTACTTTCTATGCAGACACATTTGAGCTTTGAGCTTGGCATTATTTGTTCTCCTCTCTTGCCTGAGCTTTTTTTCAGCCTCACTGACAGCTGACAACTGGCTCCTATGCCAGCCCAGAGCAGCTTCAAAAATCACAGTCAGCTGGGCACAGCGGTGCACATCTATCAAGCAGGACGCTGAGGTAGGAGGATCCTAAGCTTCCGGTTATACAGAAGTACCTCTTCAAAACCAGAGATGCAAATGCTGGTCTCACTGTCCTTCCACACAGACCCAGTACAGTGTTCTAGAAAACCCATGCTCACCAAAAGGCTGGCTTGTTCCTGCTCCTCACTGGGCCTCTTAAATGCCTCTAAGTTACTTTGGAAATTTCGGTGCTACCTGCAGCATCTACTAAGCCCCCTAATTCCACACTGGACCAAAGGATAGACTTTCTACAACAGAGACCTCTTCCTCAACCATAGTGTCACAGTCTCTATTCAGTGCAGCTTGTAGCTGTCTATGGGGGCCTGCCCCGCCCCCTGCCCCACCCCCCTGCTCTGACCCTCCTCATTAAGACCTCTAGAATCTGATACTTGCCCACTAAGCCTTCTCTTCTAAATGGTATCTAATAAGAACATTCCCAATCCACCTTCCACATCTCTTTCTGTGGCCTAACATGTCCACCAACAACCATACTGAAAAGGCTGCCATTCTGGATGCAAATACTGTCCTCTGAAAAGGGAACCTGCTTGACCTCAGCTCATCTCATGATCTTTCTTGTCTCAGCTCTGCTGTGCCACCTGCCTGTCCTGCAAGGACCACCACCCAACTCTGAAAGTAAAAGAGTCAAGTTATGACTTGCTGATGGTTTCAGGCCCAAGTTCTCAACAAACAATCTCTATAAGAAGAAAGGCAGGCTGGCTGTGGTTACAGTTGTTGACATGAATACAGGGGGCAAAGGAACCTAAGGAACTTGTGATGGGAGCCATATGAAGACTTTTGTGTATTTGATATTTCTGGTTTTCTAGTAAGCAGAGAGATGGTTTTATTTTAGTGAAAATGTTCCATATGTTAACTTAGGAAAGTCTGCTGCAGACTGATGAACGTGAGCCTTAAAGGTTATGACCAGGAGGATCCTGGGGCCTCTCTTCTATCCGCCTTGGTACATTCTGCATAGATTGTAGGTCCACAGCTCTCTACCTCTGACCGCCTTTGCTGACCTGTCTCTGGTGTCCAGCACCCCTGTGAGTGGTGCTCCTCACACACAGCCCTCTGCCGTCATCCCGGCAGTGTGCACTCACTTCCCACCCCGCTTCCAGCAGTGTATAAATAAAACCCTCTAAGGAGATTGTGAGGGCCATTCTGCATACGGCCACTCTCTGCTGCTTTTACTTTGGATCACAGCTGCTTGAAATACCCAACCTCAGGGCTGGAGAGAAGGCTTATTGATTAAGAGTACTGACTATTTTTCTAGGGGATCTGACGTCCTCATATAGACATGCGTGCAGGCAAAACACTGGTGACATTCCTGCGGACGTCATGATCCATGGCCTCCTGTGGTTGGTGGGGCTGTACATCTACTTAGATTCTTCAGCCTTCCCTCAAGCTTCCTAGACATCTGAGTTATCTTTATCTCTCTCTGCTCCTGGGGCCCTGGTACTGGAATTTTTGTCACCTTTTCCCTCTCACTTTTTCTATCCTTGACAGAGGCCCAGTCTTGGTCTTTTCTCTCTTGCCTTGAGCAACTTAACACTGTTTCTCCAATGCTTGGTCTTAAACCTTCTTCTTCTTTAATTGGATATTTTATTTATTTACATTTCAGATGTCATCCTCTTCCCCTGTCACATTCCCCCTCCTCCTTTTTGCTTTTATACCATTTCAATGACATGCATGTGTTAATTAAACCTTATTCTTAAACCACAGCCACAGAGGTTAGGGGCATCCAGCAGTTGAGCCAAGAAGGCAGGTTGAAACCGAGCAACTTGTGTGCCTGTGTTCCTCATCTGTGTACCCAATATCCTCTGGGTGGGGGCTGGTAGTACCACCCATTCCTGGAGCACTAAGGCAGGGTAGCAAGAGCTACACGAACAAAGAGGACGAGTACATCAGCAGAATAAAATAGATCACTGAGCTGGTCAGCGTCATGGCCTGAGGCCAGAGTAAAGCCAGCATTCACTGTCTAAGGTATTGTTATAACAGCAACAGATTACTACCTCAGCTCCAAGGTGATGGAAGAGTGTAAGGCCAGTCCAACCATTCATGGTCAGGTCTCAGGTGGCACCCAGGAAGGGCACAGACCTCCTGAATCCTCTCACTCTTCTGAAGGTAGGATGTAAAGTGGGAACTATGGGAGACTATGGAAAGCCACAGTACAAGCCTACAGCATTCTAAGCTCATCCCTGGGCTGAGCTCTCGGACTTACTGGCTTAGTTCCCCCAAAGAGATTGCTACAGAAAAGAAAAATGACATTTTTCTTGTTGTTCTGAGACGGTGTCTTATTTTGGAGTCCTAGCTGGCTAGGAACTCACAACAGTGTGTCTGAACCTGCAGAGTGCTGAGATTAAAAAGTTTTTATCACTATACATAGCTTGACATTTTTAAGTACTAAACAAAACCACCATGTCACAACAACACAATACCAGGCTCCTGCTAAAGACATCTCACTGATATATTAGCATAAATAGCTGCCTCAAATCCACCAAGCTGTGAAGTATGCCCAGAAACCCAGAAAGCTTTATGCTATAGACTCTATAGGTACAAACCTAGAGGGCTTTCTGCTCCAGGTTCTATGGGGTAGGAAAGGAGAGGTGTCACTCTCACAACTGATGGGAAGATCCTCAAGTGTTTATTTAAGACTTGTCTACCTTGCCCATGCAGGTCACCAGCACACCAGAAAAATCTAATGTACTGACATTCTTTCTAATTATAAAAAGAAATACACAAAGAAACCTTGCCATGAAAAACAAGATAGATGGATGGAGTGGATAGATGATAGATAGATAGATAGATAGATAGATAGATAGATAGATAGATAGATAGATAGATAGATAGACAGACAAAGAAGAAATGGCAGGAGCTGAGAAGTTACCTTACCATGATGAATTCAGATCCAAGAACCTCTTAAAAAGCCAGGTGTGGTGGTCCAAGCCTGTAACCCTAACACTGATGAGACAGACACGGGAGCACTGTTGGGGATGAAGGCTCGCTACTCTGACTAAATTGGTCAGTGAGAGACCCTGTTTCAAAGGTTAAATGAAGAACGTGAAAGAGATAAATAATGTTGACCTCACGCCCCCAAACACAGGTGGCATAGAGCTGTACATATACCCTTCCACACACACATTACACAAACACACAGACTCTAAAATCTATGAAAGCTCCCCACCTATTTTGGAGACAGCATCTTACTGTGTATTCTATGTAGACCCATCCCCACTTTTAAAGACAGACAATTTTGTGAACAAAATTTTAGAGAGCAAGCTGACATTTGTCAAAACTGAAAATCAAGCTCATGCATGGCAATTGTGATTTGAAGTTGTATGTATGAAGCTGCAGGCTGTAGCCAGTTTAATAACAACCAGAAATAACTGAAGTAGCAACCAGAACTCAACTGATTAAATATATTCTGGTCTGGTCACACTCAAATTAAAGTAAACCTATTTTCTTTTTTGTTTTTGTTTTTGTTTTTCAAGACAGGGTTTCTCTGTGTAGCCCTGGCTGTCCTGGAACTCACTCTGTAGACCAGGCTGGCCTCAAACTCAGAAATCCACCTGCCTCTGCCTCCCACGTGCTGAGATTAAAGGCGTGCGCCACCACCGCCCACCACCACCCACCACCGCCCACCACCGCCCGGCTGTAAACCTATTTTCTTAAAGTTGTTATCTTTAACTGTTTTAATTCCTACTTTTCTACAGAAACGACATGTCTACAATGAATATGTTCAGTCAGCTTCCAACAGTCCTTGTGTGGAGTGCAGGCACCTGAGGGAAAGACAACAACTCCTGGACCCTCACATCTGACTGTCCTGGGAATACGCAGTAACAGCTGGACTCCTCAGGGAGCCCCCTCTGTCCAGAGCCTCCAGGTCTTTGCTGTTTTCCTTACAGCACATGGGTCAGTGCATATCAGCCAGGATGAGAAGTCTCTGCCCAGTGCTCTTTCCTGTCTCCCTGGGGCACAGGATACAAGCAACAGCACCTCTTCCACTACACACCCGGGCTCCCCGCTCACCTTGTGAGTCTAAGAAAAATACACACACAGATATAAACACCAAGATGTTTATAAAACACAAGATACCAGGATAATACTCCATGTATCTGCTTTAACTTTTACACAGAGGTCCATCTGCACCTCTAACTGAGTGGATAAAATCTGACTCACAGGTGAGGTCACACAGCACTCTACACGAATCTGTGATTATTCAATGTCCCTTTGTTACCATTTTCAGTGTTTATAACCACAGATGACAACGGGATGAACAACAGACTTAGGTAAATATTGGTTTCATTTATTCAGCGTATTTTAAAATCAGCCGCAAAGTCCACAGGAGGACTAACAGGATTGCTTCACCAACTGATATTTCTCTGACACAAGATGAACAGGCATCTCGACCCACGGTGCTATAAACAATGGGGGAGCTCTTCTGCAAGTTCTCACAGACCAGATAGACACGAGAGTAACAGGATTAAGGAAATACCAGTGTAAAAATTATACAAGGGGCCGGGCGTTGGTGGCGCTCGCCTTTAATCCCAGCACTTGGGAGGCAGAGGCAGGTGGATTTCTGAGTTTGAGGCCAGTCTGGTCTACAGAGTGAGTTTCAGGACAGCCAGGGCTACACAGAGAAACTCTGTCTCGAAAAAAACCAAAAAAAAAAAAAAAAAATTATACAAGGGACCTCGTTTAAAGAAAAACAAGGTTTTTTTAATTATCTTTGATAAAGGATACTTGAAAATGTATAGTGATGAAATCCCACCAGCATGTTCTTTAAGATTAAAAACAAGGCAAATGGGGAAGAGAAACAGTGAAGAACTCTTGTGGGGTACAGGGAAGGGGGCAACATTTGGAATGTGAAGAAATGAAATAATTAAAAAAAAACAAAGGCAAAGCCTGGGTGTGGGGTGCACACTTTTGACCCCAATACTCGGGAAGCAGAGGCAGGTAGATCTTTTGTGAGCCGAGGACAGCCTGGTCTACCCAGTGTTTCAGGACAGCTAGGGCTCCACAGAAAGACTGTCTCAAACAAAACAAAAGACAAAGACTGGGAATCGTTGCTTCATGTTCATAAAATCAACACACAGAAGTCTGAGACAGGGGGATATGAGTTAGGGACCAGCAACATAGTGAGGTCTGGCTCTAAACACATCCCTCAACAAGAGAAGAAGAAAAGAGAGAGATGAAGGTGGACAGTCAGTGACACTGTTCAGGGATCTCACTCAGCACAAGAACGCACAAACCAAACAAAGAGCTGCACCACACAGAGCAACAGCACGGTGCAGAATTGACCTACTTTCAATACAACATTTAAAAGACAAAGGTAGAAAGTGCTGCTGTTCAGGCCAGCAAGACGGTTCAGGGGTAAGGACTCTGCCAACCACGCCTGAGACATGAGTTCATTCCTGGGTCTCTCATGGTAGGAGCACTGACTCCCACACGCTATCCTCTGACTTCCACACAACTACACACGTGTGCGCGCGCGCACACACACACACACACACACACACACACACACACACACACACGAACAAGGATGGCCTTTTTTAAAGCACTGTGTGGGTTAAATAGGAAAGGCCCTGTGTAGATTGCATGTTTGAATACTTGGCCCATGAGGAGTGCACTATTAGGAGGTATGGCCTTTGTTGGAAAAAGAATGTGACTGTGGGGGTGGTGGGTTCTAAGGTCTCTAACGTTCAAGCTTTGCCCAATGTGGAACAAAAACTCCTTCTGCTGCCTTCAAATCAAGATGTCAAACTCTTGGATCCTCCAGCACCACCTCTCTGTGAGCACTGCCATGATGATAATGGACTGAACACCTAACACTGTTAACTGGGACCAAGTAAATGTTCTTTATAAGAGCTGCCTTGGTCGTGGAGTCACTCTACACCAATGAGACCCAAACTAAGACAGACCACTATTATAAATATGTTGAAAAACATGTTAGGATCAACCTCACAAGTGACAAGGTAAGAGGACCTCTAGGAGACATCCTAGAAGCCTCTGGAAGACAACAGAGCACAAGTCCAAGGAGAAGGTAGCCTAAAGGATGTCCATGGACCACACACTGACCAAGACAGTCCTGCTCCTAGGAAAAAGCAAGGAAGCAGTCAAAGGGTGCAGAGCAGTCAAAGTGACAGTGGTAAAGCAAGGTGGCACAGAACCAGCCTACACAAGACAGATCTGGCCCAGGATCACACCATGGAGATCCCAAAAACAGATGCGCATCGTAACTTACATGGCAATAAGAGTTAACTTCAATAGGTTTTGTTTGTCATTTTCATTGCTAGAAATTAAATTAAAGAAGGACAGGGTGCCAACTCCTACTATCTTGTGAACTAAGACAATAAAGACCATGTGGACCAAAGGAAGCCCTAGGCAGAGGGGTCAATGACACTAAGATAAAAGCCTTCTCCCTTCTGTTCTCAGAAGAGGCCAGAGTAGAAAGCCAGTGTCTTGCAGACTCTGGCATCCACCTAGGCTGGAGCAACCAAGTCAGAGACGGGGGTGCGTGTTTGTGTATATATGTGAGGGTGCGTGAGGGAGTCTTCCATCATCAGGAACACTGGGTCTAACTCAGGTATCAGGCAGCATAGACAGCATTGCGCTTTCCTGCCCAATGAACCTGATGAGTCTGAGGTGGTTATAAGCCATCATGTGGGTTCTAGGAATCCAATCCTACTCTCTGCAAGAACAGAAATTACTTTTAATGGCTGAGCTATCTCTTCATTGGGGTTGCTGCTTCTCCTCCTCTTCTTCCTCCCCCACCTCGTGTGTGCCTGTGTGCATGTGTGTGTGTGAGTGAGTGTGTGTGTGTGAGTGTGTGAGTGTGTGCCTTAGCCAGTCCACCAGTGTGTCTTTCCTGCCTCTGGAGTCAGTCCTCCAGTTTTCACCTGAGAGCCTACAAAGTATCGGGGTCTGGGAATTTTCACTCAAACAATACATACACCAATCTCAGGTAAGTAAGAATAGTTTATGGAATGCACACCATAATACTGGAAGCATGGGACCACAAGAAGGAAAAAACCTAATTGTGGCACCAGTTAGTTCTCAGGGCAGGCTTTTTATATGTAAAACCAAGTTCTAAAGTTCAAAGGCAAGCAGTGAGTGGTACATTTCTGGCTAACTAGACAAAGCACTGTCAGAGGTAAGGAGGGTGGTAGACAGGTGGTGAACAGGGAATTTCAGAACATTGAGATAACAGGGAACAACTGACAAGTACCATTACTTTTTGGCTTTTTAGTAACATTCTTTTGTATCAGCTCTGGATAATTACTTCTGAGAAGTGGAGTCTGAGAACCCTAACTTAATTTCACCTTATGAGCAAAATGGAGACTGAATATAAAATGGCTACAGTTACGTTCAAAGACTCTATAAGGTGACGGCCCACCTTACAAAGCCCCTTTAGGTCTTGCCTCTTTCACTCTGCAAGGCCACTGGAGATTAGCCTCACTGTTGGATTCTTTGGCATAGCCGAGCTTAGGGGCATCCTTAACAAGGTAGAAGACATATATACATACATACATGAAGGCAACAGAATCATACATGTAAAATAATTAAATCTTTTATATACACGTGTGTGGGTGTGTGTGTAAATATAAATAAAGACTGGAGAGACTACTCATCAGATAAGTGTAATGGCTGACTCTCCTGAGAACCTAGGCTCACTTCTCCTTGACCTTGTTAATCTACTCCTGGCACCCAACACTCTCTTACTGCCCCCATAAAAACCAGGCATGAATGTGGTACAGTCACACACACAGGCAGCAACACCACACCATAAAATAAAAGCAAATAAGCCTTATTCTATAGAATAAATAAGTAAAAATAAAAACAAGTCTAGTCTGTTTCAGTGACTAAGAATACTTTTTCCTCTTTCCAAAGGACCTGAGTTCAGGGTCAAGAACACACATGGTGGATCACACACAACTGTACCTCCAGTTCTAGGAATCTGATCTATTCTGGCCTCCAAGGGCACCGTACACATGCGGTACAGGCTTACTTGAAAGCAAAACATTCACACAGAAAACATATAAATAATGCTAGGTGTGGTGCTACATCTTTAATCCCTGCACTCAGAAGAGGTAACTCTTCACTCTAAGTTTGAGGCCAGCCTAGTCTACATACTGTATTGTGAGACTCTGCCCCCCCCCACCAAAAAATTAAATTAAATAGATATATAGAAACATATGACAAGCAAACACAAGAAGGTATGGTGAATGGCCCAAGAGAATACCTGGGCAACATGAAGCCTGTACACAAGGAACCAGAAGTAATCAGTGGTAAAGCCAATCCTAAGAGAACGGTCAGCCAAACTGCTCCAAAACACCCACGTGACAGGGTAGCAGGTAGGTAACAGCAATAACACCCTTATCCTGCCAAGCTATAATGCACATTCTATCTGTAAACTGTCCTGTGAAATTTGAGCTCACCGGGAGCTAGCTTTGGAAGTGGGGTTGCCCCACCCCATTTCGCATCCAAGCACGTTTTCTAAGGTTCTTTTGTTTAGGGATGTGTTGCTTCCAATTCTGTGACAGGGAGAAGAAACCAACAAAACAGCTCCAGAGTAAAACCCTGAGGGCAGGATGTCAACTACTTCCAGATTACTGGCTTCACCCATAATATAAAAGTGGGAAAGAGATCAAAGTCCAGCTATGGAGAGAAAACTCCATTGGCTTCTACTGATGCTATAAACACCTGAGTAGATGTTATCTCTGCCTGTTGCTATTTGTTCTTTTACTTGGAAGCCTCACAAGGAAATATTGCTCTGCCCAGGAATTCTGGTCTGGAATTCAGCTGACCGCATCAAGCGGCTTCTCACTCAGTTTCTGTTGGATGCTTATAAGCCTCGGTCTGATTTGATATTTCCTTCCTGCCATTATTTGTTCTTTTTCTTGGAATCCTCACAACAAACAGTTGAGTAGAGGTAGCAAGCAGAATTCTAACAAGGCCCAGACAGCTCATCTTTACAAAGGAAACGGAAGCTGCATGGTGAGATCTGTTATAACACGCCCAAACCCAACATGTGTGGTTCCTTTTCTGGCTATCCCCCCACAATGCCATAATCCTCCCCACCCCCCATGAGTAACTAACAAGCTTCAGGAAGTATCAGATGCCTTGATCCACAGTTGGGCTTTAAAATACAATGGATGACACAGGATCACGAGAGCCAAGACAGGCTTATCACCCTACACATACGTATGTTTTTGTTCTGCTTTATTTTTACCTTATAAAACACATCAGGAACATATTGCTCACTGCTGGACTCCTTGGCATAGCCGAGCTCAGGGGCATCCTTACAAGGTAGAAGACACTCATCTCGGACCAACGCCATGCACTGATTGGATACCTGGTACCCTTCAAAGTGAACCTGGTTGTCAGGACCACCTGCAAGAGAAAACCTTTCAGAGAAGCTACCAAAAACCAATCAGAAGCATTCCACATTATCCTCCAACCACTGAGCAAAGAGTCAAGAATATGCTGGGTAACCTGGAGGGTGGCTCCAGCCCTATCCACAGAGCACTGTGTGTGTGTGTGTGTGTGTGTGTGTGTGTGTGTGTGTGTGTGTGTGTGTAAGTTTGGACACAACAGTGGAAGGACAGGCACTGTTCCGAATCCTAGCAGCTCAACTCCTTAGAGGGTCAGAACAGCAGCAGACTCTCTGCAGGTGTGGGGAACAATGTTGACAGGTGCTATATGGGGCTGGGATGCAGAGGTCTTGCCTAGCATAGTGGAGCCCTAGATTCAATCTCCAGCATAAACAGGAACAGTGGTAAATGCCTATAATTAGCCCTTGGGAGATGGAGGCAGGAGGATCAGAAATTCAAGGTCATTATCTACTACATAGCAAGTTCAAGACCAGCTTAGGCTTCATGACAATGTCTCAAAAAGAAAAGAAAAACAGGCTCAGCTACACAGTCTAAAGACTGGCCTGAATCTGAGACCCACGAGGGAACTGACTTCCATATGTGTACCACGGTGCTCCTATGTGACTATGTGCCTGCCTAGGTGCCTCCCCACTCTCTTTCTCTCTCCAAATAACATTAGAAAGAAAACTGATGCTAACACGCAGATCAAACATGCAGCATCTCCAGATTACAGAAACCTATGTGGTTGGATCAAGTCAGTGCTTCAGGCAACTCATACTGTGAATGCCAGGGCACTGCCCAGACCAATAGTAATGGGCACCCCAAGAGTGCTCATAGCTCTCCACACTAATGGTACGCCACCCTGGAATGAATCCCTCTTTATGTGCACCATCCATAAAGACCTAACATTAAGGGAGCTGGAGAGACAGGTCAGTAAGGCACCTATCTATCACCTCTCTGAATTTGATCCCTAGAATCCACATGACAGAAAAGAATCCACTCCTGCAAGTTGTCCTTGGACCTCTGCATGCATTCTACAGGAAGCATTATGTGTACCCACAAACACAAAGGTAGACACACAAAATAAATACAGGTGTAACAAAATCACATATTTGTGTTATTGTAATTTATAATCAAATGTCATTTTTTTAAAAAGAAAACATTGAGGACAAAGACAGTATAAATGACTATTTCAGAGAGAGTCACCCAGTGAGTTACACTGGACCTCTGAAATTAAGGGGGTGAGAATTCGACAAGTGTTCAGGGCTACACAAGGATAACTCCAATGTTCATTGTTCTTTATAGCTCTAGAGACTTAAAAAATCCTGCCTCTATTTCAGTTTAGAAAAGTTACAATCAGGAAAGAGATTCAATCTGGTTTTCAAATACATATCCGATCCAGACCTGAGAAACATGATTAAAAAAGAAAGAAAGAATGAAAGAAAGAAAAAAGAAAAAGAAAGAAAAAAGAAAAAGAAAAAAAAGAGAGAGAGGAAGACAAAGGTAAAAGTTGGCCCCTAAGCCATTCAGCTTTATACACAGAAAAGAAGGCCAGCTGCAGCTGGTGCCACATGCCAAGAGAAACCAGCCTCCACTATCCTGTTCAGAGCCTGGCTGCCCATCCTCTGTGGTCCTCACAGCAGACCACAATTTCCAGTCATCAGCACACCAGGTTTAGCTGTGCAGTTTATCTGATAACACACAGAGCAAAGCTGGAGACAAGCAGGAAAAGCACAGGTGCACAACTGCTCACTACTTCCTCAGGGCACTACAGACCAGGAATGGGTTTCAGATCAGTCATTTAAGAGTGACAGACAAGGTCATTAGGAAAAGAAACTTTGTGAGAAGAGAATGGCAAGTAGTACCTATAAATACAACACTGGTTTTTTGTTGTTGTTGTTGTTGTTGTTTTTTTAAAAGCATCAGAAACCAGGCTTGGTAATACATTTTTCTAATTCTAGTACTTGTAAGGTGGAAAAAAAAGAGGATCGGGAGTTTAAGGCTAGCCTGGATAACATGAAATCCTTACCTCTCCACTCCATGCCCCAGCAAAGGGCTCAGTATATCCAGCAAGTATGAGGCCCTGAGTTCAATCCCCAACATCACAAAGAAGGGACGGGGGAGTAATATTGGTCCACACAGATAATCTCTGAAAGTAACTTGAACTACACACATTGCTTTGTCAAGTGGAAAAGAAACACGCACATACCCACATGGTTTACCTATCTTATAGGAAAGCTCATAAAGGCTAAATAAGATGCTGAGGAGTCTGGCCAAGTTAACCTTCATTTCCTGTGCAAAGTGCCTGCTAGAATCCCACACACAAAATGGAACACATGATGGAAAGTAGCAGTGACATAAGAAATCAAGCTCCCTCAAACCTGGGGGCTCCAGAAAGTCATTTTTACAACCCAGGAGCTAAGCAGGTAACAATAAAGAAGACTTCACAGGTAGTATAGCATTCACTTGAGCAAACCACTATACATATTTGAGCCAGAAAAGCTGTGAAAAATCACAGGAGATAGGGAGCACCTGGAGGCAAAGCCCTTGGTGCCAAGAAGGTCTCTAAGCTCAGCACAAGAGGCACCAACTCCTAGGATGTTATCCGTAAACAAGCAGGCTCACAACTTCCTCTCCAATAAGGGAGATGGGACTGTGGCAGGTCCATTTCCCAGAACCTTTACAGGATTCCCACTTGCCGTTGGCCAAAAGACCCTACATGAAGGAGAAATATTGCACTTGGAGTTAGAAAACCGGTGTCCTAGCTATGGAAGCTAAGACCATAAATTAGGATCGGCAGCACCGGACATTCTTCAGCCAGTGCCCCATCTGGAGAGTAAGACAATGAGACCAAGCACAAAAGGGAGGGTTCAGTGTTCAAGCAGAAGGCAGTATGAATTAGTGTGGTTCTCAAAAGCCAGAAGGAAGTCTCAACTAGGAGCCTGAATGCAGGCTGTGTGTGAACTGGTAGAGACACTATCGTAAGAACCAGAAAGTGAGCTGGGCAGTGGTGGTGCACACGTTTAATCCTGGCACTCCCTTGGGAGACAGAGGCAGGTTGATCTCTGAATTCAAGGCCAGCTTGGTCTACAGAGCAAGTTACAGATCTATACAGAGACCTGTATAGACCTTTTTTTTTTCTCCATTTTTTTTTAAAAAAAAACAAAACAAAACAACAAACCCTACAAGGTAGGTCACCTGGACATGAGCTCTGTTGTCACCTTGGAGAGAAAAAAAACCTTCAGAGTTAGAATCAGTGCTTACTTTAAAATCTGGCTAGAGCCACATGCTTACAGTCTGAGTCTCCACTTTCTAGCCCTGTGCCTTTCAATTCCAAGGTCCTATGTCTGAGTTTTCTTTAGGATTGCACCTTAGGGATGTAACAAAAGATCTGGTGCTTGTTCACATAGGCTACAACCTACTATATGTATTTATAGTGTATGTGACATGTACATCCTAACAGATATTGTCCCAAAAGATTTATAAAAAATTTTTGAGAGTGATAGTCACATCATCATGTCAAATAAACATGAATCATAAAAATAGAAAATCTCTCTTTTTGCATCGTTATTTCTAGTTGCTGAAAAGAGTTACCCTAGGCTTGAGGTGAGAACACTAGACCTGAGGATAGCCATGGAGAAGTCCTGACTTGGCCCCAGTCCTCCAGGTGACACTAAACTCAGAAATTTTTATCATAAAACAAAAGGAAGAATCTATGTTCTCAAGAGTTTATTAAGAAGCTTATTATGCCAGGCAATAGTTGCACAAATATTTAACCACAGAACTTGGGAGGTGGAGGCAGGCAAATTTCTGAGTTCAAATCCAGCCTGGTCTACAGGGCAAGTTCCAGGACAGCCAGGGCTACACAGAGAAACCCTGTCTTGAAAAACAAGCACACAGACACAAAAGAAGAAGCTTATCATAGCAAAGTTAAGGATGAAAAGCTGCTGCAAAGAAGAACAGACGTTAACGGGCAGTAGTATCTGTTACTCTGCCCCATTTATACCTGTGGCCACTGCAGTAACAAACTTGGATCCAAAATGACCATCGGGAGAGAGCCGGCAAATGTTGGGGTGCTTGTTTTGAAAGTCTCCTGCAGTGATGCATTCTTCTGAACTCAGGAAATAAGTGTCCTAAGCCAAGAGAGGTGGTATATCAAATTTTGCAGCATGTGTCAAAACAAGCTTCTATTTCTTCTAAGAAAATATCAAAAGTTGAGCCAGCAGGATGACTACTCACCAGGTAAAGATGCTTGCCACTGAGACTAGCTGACCTGAGTTCAATCCCTAGGTCCCCCATGATGGAAGAAGAGAAACAACTACAAGCTGTTCTCTGACCTCCACACATGAACGTGTGGCACATGTGTGCACAAATGCACAACAAACAAATAAAATAATTTTAAAAAAATAAAAGAAGAAGAAAGAGCTTCTAATGCCAACAACTTGGAAAGCAAATAGAAGCGGATCTCTGTGAGTTTGAGGCCAACTTGGTCTATAGAGTGAGTTTCAGGACAGATGAAATCTTTATCACAAACAAACAAGTAAATAAGCTACAATGCCTCAAAAACCACACTGCAATTCCTAGCTATCAGGAACTCATGTAAAAACCCACCCAAAGTAGGAGGACAGAGGGCCTTGGCACCCACTCCCATAGGTCTCAAGTGGACATGAGTGGATCTGCTCTGCTGGACAATTCAGCAGGGTGAGCCTTGACTAACAAGACGGTCTTCCGAGTTATCTGCAAGCTGCGCAGAGACTGAGTGGTCTAAGTCAGCACTACCTGAGTGAGGTTTCAGGCCAAGCCCCATTCCTGTCTCCGTCTCACCTTATTCCGACTGTATCGGACTGTACCCTTTCGGGTATCTTCTGAGACAAGGTCCGTGAATATCCATCCAACCTTAATGGAAAAGGAGAGCATCTTTTGAGTAACTCCATACAACAGACAGCTTGCATCCTGGGAGTATAATAGCAGTGCTCTTCAGACAACCCTTCCAGTTCCTTAGCTCTGCTGCCAGGGAGAAACCAGCACCTTTCTCTGGTGCTGCGATGATGAACATTCATCCATCACACAGACTCTGCTTAGGACCACTCAAGCCCATACTTCATTAGAAGTCAGAACATCTTGTGAATGAGACCAACAGGATGAGGCAAGGAGTTTATGCTCCAAAAAGAAGACAGACAAGAAACAAGCAGTATGGTTTCCTGGGGTAGGTCTTCCACAAGGAAGAAACTGTACCTGGAGAGAGGCACCTGAGATGAAAGGAGTGTTACAACAGAGGTTTCAGTTTGCCACAGCTGAGGGTCCAAGCTCTAAAGCTGTACCACTGGAGCTCCCAATTCAGGTGCTGTGCAGCCCCTGTATGTGACAGTGACAGCCCTTCATGCGCTATCATCTCTGCTCACGTTGGCCTCCAGCATCAGGAGACAGTGAGAGGCTGTCAGACTGGTGCTCAAGGACAAGCAAAGCAGCCACCACCTCCATCCTTGGGAAAACTGACAGGTGGGCACCACTCTCTCCACGAGACTGAGACTCAGCTCATCAAACCACCATCTACACATAAACCTGGTATATATGGGACCCGACAGCTGTAACAATGCTCAGATGAGCACAAACCAAAAAGGATGGCAGCAGAGAAAGCACAAAGGATGCACTCAACAGGCACAGTCCAAGCCAGGCTGAGGGAAGAACAAGCAGGGAACGAGGGTTTGGAGAAATTAACTTACATAACTTCAGACTCACACGGTCATCATGTTACAAATCACAAATCTGCAGCACACGGTCTAAACACCAGGCCACTTCCTCTGAACAAAGCTCCAGAATCTGTACTAGAGTATGGTCAACACTGAGACGCTGGCTCCAGAACCTGTAGCGGATTTCTGCCTCAACTAGGGAAAACCATGCTGTGACTCTCCCGGTCTGTTTCTAGGTCTTCCTGCCTACCTACAGAGAGGCAGGACAGAGTGATCCACACAGAGCATTCCTCTCTGTCTAAATAAGGACAAAACCAACATGGGTACAGGACTGAGCTTCCACAGCATGCTCCAACCCACGGTTCAATGAGCCTGTGAGCCCTAACAAGGCAGGGGCAGTAGCAGAAGTCTGCACTCCTCCTGAGACAGGAGGATTTAAGTTTAGACACGTGTGAGCTACAAAAGGACATGTCTTAAAAACAAAAACCACCTGCGGGAGGTGGAGGGGTGGGTGGCTGCGACCAACGCAGCCTTTAATTCCAGCACTTGGGTGGCAGAGGCAGGCGAATTTCTGAGTTCGAGGCCAGCCTGGTCTACAGAGTGAGTTCCAGGACAGTCAGGGCTACACAGAGAAACCCTGTCTCAAAAACACCAAAAAAAAAGGGGGGAAAAGGGGGGAAAAAAAGAAAAGAAAAGCAAACTCTCCTACAGAGTGCAATGTGGCAGCTGTCTTTAGGAGCTATGGCTATCAAGATTAAAAGCTGTCTCCTCATACCTTAGAGAGGGTCTTTATAAGTAAGTCTTGCTCTATGTACCAGACCAGCCTTGAACTCTTGATCATCCTGCCTCAGCCAGCAGAGTGTAGGTGGGGAGGGGCAATGGCAGGGTCAACACATGTGCCTAACTGAGCTTTGTTACTTGAGAAGATGTTCTCACCTCACTCCAAGTCAGGGCTACGAGCAGCAATGAGCACAACTGAGCCCGCAAAGGGGCTGAGCCCACACTTCATCTTGTCAGCTAAGGATTTGGTCCCAGAGCAGACTTAGCCACTCCATCTGTTTGGATTTCCCCAGCATGAAGCTCAGGAGTTCCCTAAAGGCCACCTGGCTGAACAAGCCTCATACCTTCCTCAGGCCAAGTTTGGCAGCAATTTCGTCGACCACCTCAGCTTTCGGATCGTCGAGAAGCTCCAGGCTGTTCTGTGTACCAATCTGCGTGGAACCACACATAGAAAACAGTCAGAAGAGAGACCTGGGAGAGCAGTGCCTCTTCACCCTCCACGTCCACCAGCTTCAATACTGCTCAATGTATCTACAGCTACAAACACCAGTGGGCCCAAAGGAAAGCTGCCTCTTTCAAGGCTGTTTGCCTGAAAGGTGCCTTCACCCGGGGAATAGAGGTGCTTTCAAAACTTCCATGAATGGGGGCTGGAGAGATGGCTCAGAAGAGCACTGATTGCTCTTCCAGAGGTCCTGAGTTCAATTCCCAGCAACTACATGGTGGCTCACAACCATCTGTAATGGGATCCGATGCCCTCTTCTGTTGTGTCTGAAGAGAGCAATGATGAATACACAAAAAATAAATTAAAAAACAAAACAACAACAAAAAGCAGAACTTCCAACAACAACAAAAAACAGAAATTCCATGAATAGGTAATTCTGCTCTAGACTTATGCCCTCTCCTTATGCCCTCTCCCTAGTCTGGAAAGACCTTGTTTACCACAATAGACCTAGTAATAGGACCTAAGTGGAGTTATCCACTGTGGCTGCAGGTACAACTTCCTACAGGAACTTAGAAGAATAGACTGCCCGCTGAGCTTGCCTTGCCACATAATCCTGCTGAAACAAAGGACAGGTTCCCCAACCCATCTCTGGCTGAAACAAAGTATGGGTTCAGTGAGCTTTCCCTTTAAACAGAAGAGCTGAATATTAAACTGAGCCTTGATTAGAAAACTTGGTCTTGGCTTCCCCGTCCCTTAAACTTCAATCTCCTGTCTTGGCCTCCTAGGTGCTTGGATCTAAGGAGTGAGCAGCCACACTCTATACTTCAATTATACTTCTAATGTAAGTGCTACACCCCGTGACAGAGATCTTCAAACGGAACCGCGGCTCTGTGTTTACAAAGCAGCACGTCAGAGAGCATCCAAGCATCCACCATCCAAGGCCTGCAGCATGAGCGGGTTTCTCTGTAGGGTCTGAGTTATCATTGACCATTTCTTTGTAAACAAAACAATAGAAAAGACTTCTACATCTCACACATCTTGATACAAATGCCAACACGTCAAAGTGGGGTGGCATGCACAGAGAATCCTTGTAACAAAGGAAGGGATAACATATGCACTTCTGCAGAAGTCACACACTGCACTCCTACAGTCATGCCTGCAGACCCTGAAATGGGCCCCAGGTCACATGGGGCCCAGGGTCAGAAGATCTAAGAAGCCAGGAGTGAGGGGTACACAGTGACCTCCAAAATGCTGAAGTGAGATCTGCCCACAAGTCTGATGACCTAAGCCAGGTCCCTGCAACCCATCTGATGGAAAGAGAGCTGACCCCAGCGAATTTCCTCTGACCTCCACTCATGCACTGCGGCATGCATGCACACACACACACACACACACGCACGCACGCACGCACGCACGCACGCACGCACGCACGCACGCACGCTTGCAGACACAGACAGACAGACAGACAGACAGACAGACACACACACACACACACACACACACAGAGACCTAGAGACACAATACATTGAAAAAAAAAAAAAAAAAGGCTGGTTTCTGTCTCTATGTGTCTATATATATCTGTTTCCTTTTAGAAGTCAAACTTTTCTGTTTTGTTTTTTTTTCATTCAAGGTCTCATGTACTCTAGGTTGGTCTTCAAATTGCTAGGTAGCTAAGAATAATCTTAAAGTTCTTTTTTTTTTTTTTTTTTTTTTTTTAAAAAAAACTTTTTGTTCTTTGGGTTTTTATGTGTAGCCCTGGCTGTCCTAGAACTAGCTCTGTAGACCAGGTTGGCCTCAAACTCACAGAAATTCCTGATTCTGCCTCCTGGGATTAAAGATGTACACTGCCACTGTCCAAACATGTTAAAACTTCTGATCTTCCTGTCTTCACCTCTCCGATGCTGGGATTACAGGCATGTGCCACCACATACAGATTTTAAAGTGGAAGAGACTGGATCCTAAGCTTTGTGAGTGCTAGGCAAGTATTCTACTTAAAGTGTTTGTTATAGGCCAGCCCAAGGGGATGTGATAATTTTGGAAATAATTATCACAAACACATGTATAATGTGTGCATGCCCAAGAGTGTACAGCAAGAGATAGAAAGGCTGTGGAAAAAAACCAAAGGGAGAAAGAGGCCATCGAAAAGGGTGCTTCACAGCACCATACAAACAACCCAGACCTTCTACCACCCAGGCCCTGCACTCCTGTACCTGAGGAGGCTCGTAAATTGCAGCCACTTCAGCCCTGATGCCAAGGGGAATGTCTTTGTGCTCTGTGTACCGTCCATACAAGTACCCGAAATGTTGGTTTCCTGTCTTTCTCCAAAAGTCAAGGAAGCGGTCAGCAACAGTGTGGTTCTCAAACATGATATTGTCCACATGCCTGTATTTCTGTAGAGTTAACAAAGGTTAACAAAAGCTTAAATGAAAACATCCCATCAGAAACAATGTTGTTTTTCAAGAACCAATCTAGTGAAAACATTATCCAGTTGTTTAATTTATTTAGCTTTGTTTTTATATGTAGGAGTGCTTTGCTTGTGTGTATATCTGTACTCCTCTTGCATGCATGGTTAAGAGCACCGAGCCATACTCCAAGCCTCGCTTGTTTTTATTTCAGCTTGGATCCAGCCCTAGTTCTCAGGCACACAAGCTTAGGTTTAATTCCCACATGTTGCCAGCGGCAGAGCACTGACTCACTTAGCATGTGCACTGGAGTTTAAGCCCCTGAAGCAAAAGCTCAAACTTAAGAACCTACTCTGGCCAGGCATGGTGACCCATACATCTCCAATCCCAGCACTCAGGAAGCTGATGCAGAAAGGAGATTGCCTTGAGTTTGAAACTGTTTGAGAGACTACCTCTAAAGAGAGGAGGGAGGGAGGGAAAGAAGGAGGGAGGGAGGGAGGGAGGGAAGAAAGAAGGGAAAGCAGGCAAACTGCTCTGTTGTTTAGCGATCAGGGGGACAGGAAAAGGAGAATTTCATCAATCGATAAACTGGAATTAATCTCACTGTTTTTACCTAAAATGGAGGTTTACAAACTGGAAAGTAGCTATCCAGTAAGAATGAAGTAATTAAAAAAGATTACAATTCCAAAGACTTGAAGCTGGAGAGATGGCTCAGCAGATAAGAACACTGACTGCTCTTGCAGAGGGCTGGGGATTCAATTCCCAGAACCCACATGGCAGCTCACAACTGTCTGTAACTCCAAAATCTGTACCCCTCATACAGACACAAATGCAGGTAAAACACCAGTGCTCATAAAATAAAAATGTTAAATTATCAATTTAATTAATTATTTATTTATTAATTAAATTATTAATTAAGAATTTAAAAAGATTCTAAGACTTTCAATCATGCTCCAAGAAGCTAGCTATGCCTGGCAGAGGCAGGAGGACACAGTTCATTAGCCACAGTGACAAGCAGGCAGCCAGTGCACCTCAGCCAGGCTCTTCTGAACCTGAGACATCTCTGACACGCTGGGAGCCTCTGTTACCAGCTTCCATGTAATATGTTCTTAAAGGTAAAGTCACAAGTACTGAGCATTTAAAAATCTCCTAGAAAACCCCATGTTTCAAAATAAACAACAACAAAATAGCTAAAATACATTTAGAAGAAAGAGTCTGAAGAAATGCCTCAGTGGTTTCTCTCTTAGAGCACCAGAGGTTCAGTTCACAGCGCTCACTGGCCTGCAACAGCCTGTAATTACAGTTCTGGGGCTTCTAACATCTTTTTTCTGACCGCATGCATATATATAACACATACATATGTGCAGGTGAAATACCTACACATGTAAAATAAAAATAAATATTTACAATTGTTTTTTAAAGAAAATCCATCTGTACAAGCCAACCAAATGGAACCTGAATTCGAGGCCCCATACCTGCAAGCACTAGAAACTTAGTCTTCACTTATGAATGCCACAGAAAAGCAGATGGTAAGATCTAAAACCACCAGAGGAACTAGAGAGATGGCTCGGCAGTTGGAGCACTTGCTGCCCTTCCAGAGGGTCCAAGTTCTGTTACCAGCACCCACATCAGATCAGGAGGCTCCAACTCCCTGTAGCTCTAACTGCAGGGAAGCCAACTCCCTCGCCTGCCCTATTCGGGCACACATCCCACACAGACATACAGCATGTATACATGTAACTAAAGCAGGGTGTGCTGGCACAGGCCTTTAAACCCAGCACTTGGGAAGCAGAAAAGAGTCTTTGAGGTCCAGGCCAGCCTAGTCTCCAGAACAATGTTCAGGATAGCCCAGAGCTACACAGACAAACCTTATCTCAAAAAACAAAACAAAACCAAAAACTAAAAATAAAAATTGAACAGGTGAAAGACAGACAGACAGACAGACAGACAGACAGACTGACCGACCAGAGAATCTGCCACAAAGGAAGTGTCCACTTGTTGTTAGTCATGAAGACAAATCTCAGGGACACAGGCTGCTTACCTGTCTGTTCAGAGTAATGGCACTAGGCTGGCATTTGGTGCAAATACCATTTGGCCATGGGAGGTGTCCCTCACACCCTGACTTAATCTTACAGCTGATGTTCTCCAGGGCAACAAACTTCCCCCTGAGGGAAAACAAGAGTAAGTTAAACATAACAATAACAGGGAGTCAGGCAGGAGACTAGGGGCACGTGAGCCAGCTTACATCCACTGGACTGTAACAGGGAGTCAGGCAGGAGACTGGGGGCACATGAGCCAGCTTACATCCACTGGACGGTAACAGGGAGCCAGGCAGGAGACTTGGGGCACGTGAGCCAGTTTACATCCACTGGACAGGGCTTGGGGGCTGGGGGGAGGGGAGCGCAAGGCAATGCACTGTAGCCATTCTAGAAGTTCAAAGTTCCCCACTCTTTGCAGTGTCCTGCAGAGTTCAAAGTTCCCCACACCCATGAGAGTTTCAAGAACACTGTTGGAAACCTATTATCTAACTTGTGCCAGCAAGAGAAAGTGCAGCTTGTGAGTGACTAATGATTACTAAATCAGTATCTACCCGTTTGCTTATTCTTAGGAAAAGCCTGATTAGGATACAATGAGGTAATGCCAGGCCCACCACTGACCACAGTGATTCTGGTCAAGTGCTATCAGTTCTCTCAATCACAGAATGGTCCAATCTACTTTCTTACTTGATAATAGTTGTTTTATTTATTTAGTGTGCGTGTGTACATGTGTGTGCATTCACATGCAGAGGTCAGAGGTCAACTTGCAACAATAAATAAATAATGCTGGCAAGTTGTTTCTTTCCTTCCACCATGTGGGTTTTGGCCAGGGATTGAATTTACTTCATCAGGCTTAGCAGTAAGTACCTATATCTAATGGAATCATTCCACCAACCTCCATTTTCTTTCTTGACCTTCCCCCAGCTTTATTAAGAAATAATTGACCAAAAAAAAGTAGACATATTGCCGGGCGGTGGTGGCGCTCGCCTTTAATCCCAGCACTTGGGAGGCAGAGGCAGGCGGATTTCTGAGTTTGAGGCCAGCCTGGTCTACAGAGTGAGTTCCAGGACAGCCAGGGTTACATAGAGAAACCCTGTCTTGGAAAAAAAAAAAAAAGACATATTAAGTTGTACCATGTGACTTTTTTTGTAAATAAAAATGTTACAGTTTTGGTGTTAATAATGATTCAAAATACCTATACATATTGTGAATGGCCAGTTTGAAATGAGTTAAGATCACCCTGCCGGGCTGGAGAGATGGCTCAGAGGTTAAGAGCACTCACTGACTGCTCTTCCAGAGGTCCTGAGTTCAATTCCCAGCAACCACATGGTGGCTCACAACCATCTGTAATGGGATCTGATGCCCTCTTCTGGTGTGTCTGAAGACAGCTACAGTGTACTCATATAAATAAATAAGACTTTTAAAAAAAAGATCACCTTGCCTCAGCCAGTGGTGGTAGCCCACTCCTTAAATCACAGCACTCAGGAGACAGAGGTAGGCAACCTCTGAGTTTGAGCCTAGTCTGGTGTACTAAGTGAGTTCTACGACAGTCTGGACTACACAGAGCAATTCTGGCTCAAATAAATAAATAAATAATGCTGGCAAGTTGTTTGACAAAGGCTACAATCAGGCAATCATTGTTTGTTTGTTTGTTTTTTGTTTTGTTTTGTTTTTTGAGACAGGGTTTCTCTGTGTAGCCCTGGCTATCTGGAACTCACTCTGTAGACCAGGCCGGCCTCAAACTCAGAAGTCTGCCTGCCTCTGCCTCCCAAGTCCACCACTGCCCAGCCAGGCAATCATTTTTAACAACAACAACAACAACAAAAAAAAAAAAAAAAAAAAAACCAGAACAAAACAAACTGCTGACTTGAACTCAGAGCCATGTCCTCTTATCAGTGAGGGCTGTCTTAAGAAAATCAAACAATACCTGCCTTAGTTCAACCTTTCTGGCCACTACTGCCACCAGTATTCAGGGAAAGAGGGGCTGCTTACACTGCCTTGCCTGACCAAATCTGTTAACTAGAGCCCCTGTGGTACCAGAATACACCCCACATAGTGTTGTGGCTTCAGCCCCATTACAGTTGTAAACGTAAAACTGACAAACAGGGAGGCCCTGGGGAGCTGAGATTCTCATGGAGCAGCTGTCTTTGCAACAGCTGTATATCCTGTCTTTCTCCCTGAGCACTGTGGTGACAAGTGCCAGGTTCTCCCCGCCTCTCTACTGCTTTCTGCACTGCACTGCCTCACTCTTCCACTCCCATGCCCTGTGACTATAAACTGTAATCGGCAGAAATGCATAAAGAGTTTGTGTGCTGAGACACAGACAATACTTACTTGTCAGCCCCTCCAGTCAGCTTCCGGATATAGGCATGGAAGGACATGTGCTTCACAGGAGGCTCCAAGTGGTTCAGATAGTCCTCATCAAACGGCTGCCAAACCATACACAGAAAATGAATGGTCACAGGTCTTCCAGGATACCTGAGACTTCTGAATCTCACTGTGCAGGGGATCCAACCAGAGGCATAGAGACAACCAGGGAGGCTAAGCTGGGTCTTCACCAGTTCAGGATTAAGTTGGTTTTTTGTTTGTTTGTTTGTTTTTTGGTACTAGTCATATTTTTTGAGATAAAATGAATTCCTGTTAAACACAAAAGCTCTAAGAAGACTTTGCAAAGTCACACCAGAGGATATGATATAGCTTAGTGACAGAGTGCTTGCACCTCAAAGGCAATCCTCATTCACACACACACACACACACAGAGAGAGAGATATACAGAGACAGAGAGAGACACAGGGAGACACACACAGAGAGAGAGAGAGAGAGAGAGAGAGAGAGAGAGAGAGAGAGAGAGAGGGGAGAGAGAGATCGATCTCAACAGGAGACTTAAGATTCAGACAGTAAATCAAAAACATCACAAGCAGGAACCGAGAGGCCCAGCCATGTGTCAGAAAAAAATTATCTAGGAAGGCAACTGTACACACCACTCCTTCATCACAGCAACACAAATGCCTCAGTCATTCCCAATCCCCCTAAAAGGTCATTCCCATAAATAAGTCTCAGATTCTTTGTGCCATTTGTACTACTGGGAATAAAAGGCCCAAGACAATAAATAGAGAAAATCTTTTAAAAGCCAAAAGACTCAAGTTTAGGACAAGAAAATGCTTAGACAGCTCTTTCAGCAGCAGCCAAAACCTCCTCTGCACAGACTCACCTCCAGAGGGACACAGTGCACACACTTGCCCAAGGGACCATGGCGGCATCTGGAGAATGCACAGGGTAGGAAAAGCACAGGGACAAAGGTTACTTTCTGCTGCTACTTCCCAATATTTTTGATAGTTAAAATATACATCACACTTCAGCAAAGTGCTTCCCTACAAATGAAGAATTACTGTTGATGGTACACAAACAAATATTCCCACTATAATAGTTATTTATTCTGGTATGTATCAGAAAAAACCTACACAATGGATCACCTAAACCTGTAATCCCAGCCCTCAGGAGGCAGAGGCAGAAAGACTCAAGCAAGTTCAAGACCAGACTGGCTGACAGGGCTACACAGGGAGAGCCTGTCACAAAAGAGGATGAGAAAGGGGTAGAGGGGAAAGGAGGAATGGGGTGGGTGTAAGGGGTAATGAAGAAAAAGAAAAGTGAACACCCTGACCAACACATCAAGCCCATGGCTTCATCAATGTTAACTGCTTCACAGGACAGCAGCTGAAAAATAAACAACACATGAGGTTGTGTTCAATCTCCAGTATGAAAAATAACATGATTAAAAAGTTGCACTAAATGAAAATGTTAAGAAAAAGCTGGGGGGGCTGGAGAGATGGCTCAGAGGTTAAGGACACTGACTACTCTTCCAGAGTTCTGAGTTTAATTCCTAGCAACCAAAGGGTAGCTCACAACTATCTGTATTGAGATCCGATGCCCTCTTCTGATGTGTTTGAAGAGAGCAAGTGTAATCACACACATAAAGTAAAAAGAAAGAAAGAAAGAAACAAACAAAGAGGGAGAGAGGAAGAGAAGAAAGGAATAAAGAAAAGAAAGCAAAGGCAAGGCAAAGCTGGGCAGTGGTGGCTCAGGCCTTTGATCCCAGCACTCGGGAGGCAGAGGCATTCAAATCTCTAAGTTTGAGGCCAGCCTGGTCTTCAGAGAAAGTTATAGGGTAGCCAGGCTACACAGAGGAAACCCTGTCTCAAACAAAACAAAACAAAATAGAAAGGAAAAGAGGTAGACTCTGTGCTTCCTCCATCACTTGGAGACACGCTTATCTCTGAAGCGCAAAATTAACAGATATGCGAGCAGGCTCTAAAGGACCAAGAAAGCCCAGATTATAGTGAGTCCTGTGGAAGAAACACCAACAGGAGTCTCAGAGGCTCCAGTCCTGCAGCTGAGCGGCATTGCTGGCTATTCCATCTGACATAAAAGTTGCTGATGTAGCGTTTAGAACCAGTATCCCAGTGTCAGCACCTTATTGCATTTACACAATGATACACTTTAAAAAAAAAAAAAGACCTACTGCAGAGACAAACAGCCTCCACTACATAATTTCACATCTGAGTGTAAATCATGATGTTTCTAACTGGTTTCTCTGTTTTACTTTTCAATTTTATTTTATGTGTATGGGTGTTTGCCTTTATGCATGCCTTCATCCTAAGTGCTTGGTGCAGAGGTCAGACAAGTGTTAAACCACCATGAAGATACTGAGAATCAAACCTAGATCCTCTGCAAGAACAGCAAGCACTCTCAACTGCTGAGCCATCTCTCTACTCCCTAACTGGTTTCTTTTTAAAAAACATTGCAAAAAATTCTAAAATAAAGGAATGCACAAGCACTAGTATTTTACATAGTAAAATGGTACAAAGTGAGTATCCAAGGAGCAGATCTGGGAATCAGATTCACGGGAGGGTACACAGTGGTACCCAGTGTCCAGGATATTCTATTGTTCCTAAGAGGTCAGAGCCAGCCCCTATTCTGGTAAATAATCAACTATCAGTCTCTTTTATTCCTACCTCTGCTGATACAAGGAGACATGCATCTCAAGAGACATCAAAGTAGCCCCTACCTGCCCCTAGACACCTTTTGAATTTCTCAATATTCTCATATTCCTAATCATTTTATGTGGAATCTATTTTAAAGTTTCATCTGCTAAAAAGTTGTATAACATGCAGTAAAATAGTGAGATAATAAGTGGCCAAACTCAGATTTTTCATCTTTATCAAACACTTACTAACATGGAACATGTTTAAATTTTTTTTTCTGAAACAGGGTCTCATGGCTAGCCTGAGTTCACTATGTAAATTAGGCTGATCTTGAACTTGCAACAGTCCTGCTTTTGCCCCTAAGGGCTAAGGTTACTAACCATACCACACCCAACTTTTATTTTAAATATTTGCTCTAATGACCCATTAGAAGCTTCGCTGGCAAAGCCTAAGGAGCACTTACAGCTGTGGATCCCGGCTCCTGTAGATCTTCCCGTCCTGCTTGCTGAGGTACTGGTCGATCTCATCTTCAACCACATGAGGAGCACCAAAGGCCTTTAACCCTACTGAGGCCGATGTTTCCATTTCAGAGGAGGGTCCAGCAAGGCTTGAGGGAAACAGGAACAACAAGTCGCCATGCCTGTTCAAAGGACAAAGTGTCACAATGCCATAGTATGCCCCCAAATCCAAACCACACAGTCTGGTGTGAACCCCGACAGCGTCAAAGGACAAATGCTACCTACCATTTAAAGGCCTACATGGGGAAGTTCCTGATTTTAAGACCACAGAATTGTTTCTTTCCTGGCACTATACACATCAGCGCACATCCTCTGAAATTTAACTTGTTTTACCACTATTTTAAAAGCTATGAGACACATGTAGCCATCTGACTGCATGTGTTAACACAGCTTGTGCTCACCTGGGCCTTGAGGACAGCCATCCTGTTCCTTCTCTGTATGGCTCCTTCCCTGCCTTTGGCCCCTCTCCATCCATAGCAATCTATCTAATCCACACAAGCTCAGGCCATGTTCAGTTCTCCATCCATCCATGTAGCTCATACACAAGTCCTAGACTGGCACAAGCATCCAGACACAGATGACGAAACCACTGATTTACAAGATATTTCCCATCTTGGTCTTCTCATCTCCAAGAACTGCCACAATCAACAAGTTCCCAGGCATAATCCTGACTGGCCTGGTTGGTGGTTTTTGGTTTGATTTGGTTTTTATCTTGTCAGCTTGGCACACTTAAGTAATACAGCAGAGAAGCACAACTGAAAACGTGCCAGGTATAATGCCTGCAGGCAAACCGTGGGCAGCCTCTTGATTAGCAATGGATACGAAGGGCCCAGCCCATGGTTGTGGTAGTGACGTTGGTCAGGTGGTCCTGGGTGTTTAAGAAAGTCGGCTGAACAAGCCCTGAAGAATGAGCTGTTCCTGCATGGCTTCTACTTCACTTCCTGTACTACTCTCCCTCGATCACTGTGACCCAGTATGTACAAGCCAAATCAGCCCTTTCCTCCTCCTCAAGCTGCTTTTGGTAGTGGTGTTTTATCACAGCAATAAAAACCCTAGCTAAAACACTGATTTATTTAAAACAAACAAACAAACAAACAAAAACAACAACAAAAAATACCCCAAAACTTCACATCTCACTATGCAGCCTGGGCTGGCTTCAAACTCAAAACCCTTCTGCCTCTACTTATTGAGTGTTAGGATTACAGATGTGTGCTAACATATCTGGCTTAACATTCCCCAGGGATGAAGGGTCACCACACTATGGGGGCAATTCTGCTGGTTTCTGCCCCTGTGAAGAAAACAACCTCAAGCAGATGCCAACAGTTTTCTTCACTCTGATAGGGCAAATTCCCAGGCAGGCTTCCTGCCCCAAGACTGCAGAAGGACCTGCTTTCCACAAGAGCTGCCACAATTCTACTTGCTCTGCTCTGCTCCAACTTGACAGGACTTGTGGCTAAAGAACATTTCCTCTCTGAAGCTATTCACAGAACCATTATGAGTCATGCCTGACCAGAGGTGTCTAGTGGCACTAAATCAGCTCCAGCCTTTGAAGACAAGAGGTGACAGATCATTTGGCAAACGTTCAGCTGCTGTCAACAGGACACACAAGAAAGAAGCTGAGAGAACAACTGGTCCAGTGCTGAAGAGCAAACCAAAAACGAACAAGGTCTGCACTGATACAAGCACTGACAGACATGCAGCCTCCCAGGAGCAGGGCTGCAGCTCTTAAGAGCTGCTCTCACCTCCTTATCACCCATAATTCATAGGTAATAAAGCTGCCAAACTGTAACCAGAACTTCTGCTTCTAGCACTGGATTAACTATTTCTAAACATCCTCTAACTATAAAATACTTGGCTCAGACACTGGATCAATCTTAAATACACGGTAAAAACACTGCTGAGATCTAAAGGAAAAAAGCATCCACCCAGGCCTTCCAAAGCTCACAGTGACATCAGTAAGAACGGCAGAGGACTCGGCCACTGCCCCTTGACCAAGGTCAGGATCAGGAATTTGAGGCTCTGAGACAGCAGTGTTCACTGGGCAACAGACGAGTCCTTGAGCTCCCTGCCCACATTAGACTGTGAGCCTGAAACTCCAACGTAAACCAAAAGATTAGCCAGACTTGACGGTGCACACCTGTTATCTCGGCACTCAGGAAGGTAAAAGCCAGCCATTACAAATTCAAGGTCAGCTTTAGCTAGACAACAAGTACAAGACCTGCTTAAATAATGTGAGACTGTCTAAAAAAAAAAAAACCAGATGACTCAAGGAAGTCAGAACAACTGAGGGAATCCAGAAACTCAAAATGGGAACCAAGAAGAAACTGAATCTGCTTCCACCAGATACCCTGCAAAGAAAAGTCACCTCCAAGACTCTAGTCAGGCACACGAATACGGAGTGAAACTTAGGATGCTTCTAGGATATGGAAGACCAAAACCTGAAAGGAATGCAGCTCCACAGCACCCCCTTGTGCTTACACAAGCAAATGCCACTAAAACCACTAAAATCAAATAGATCCTCTTAGAAGCCACACTTCCCCCAGTAAAAACCAAAAATTACAAGGGAAATAAATTTACACAAGCAAGAGTTGATAGAGTAATTGCTGAGAGAGAAAGAGAGGCAAGCCTACGACTCCAATGCTGGAATTACAAGACACAAGCACAAACTCCAGAGAATGAAACAGAAACCTTCTAGAAAAAAGCTAGAGCAACTTGGCAGTATAAAGTGCTGGACATCAACAGCCCCTATGAAAGGAATCAAACAATGCTTTGCTTAGGCCTAGTGGTTCAGGCCTGTAAAATAGCTACTCAGTAGACAGAAGGCAAGTCCAAAGCTAGTCTAGGCAACACAGAAAGAATGTCTCAAAATAAAAAGTTTAAAAATGAGGAAGAAAAACCTGGGGCTACAGCTCAGTGGTAGAGCACTTGCCCATCATTTATAACAATATTGCAAGTTGATAGCAGTACTGGAAAAAAATAGGGTATTTAAAAGTCAATGAAGCAACTGAATTCCAACTCAACAAGTAAGACAATATAGGCAGAGGCAGGTAGATTTCTGAGTTCAAGGTCAGCCTGATCTCTGGAGTGAGTTCCAGGACAGCCAGGGCTACACAGAGAAACCCTGTCTCAAAAAACAAACAAACAAACAGAAAAAGAAAACCAAAACACCAAAACCAAAAAAACCCCCAATCAAACAAACAAACAAAAACCCACCAAACAAAGAAAAACAAAAAGTGAGAACAACAGATACCCTATACTCCCAAGCAAGAGTGTAACAGCCAGCAGTTATGCTGACCAATCAAGTCTCCATAGTCAACATGGAAAGCATGGAATCCAGAGCAAAACAAGCAGTTGTGAATGCAACTTACAAGGTAGGAGGAAGGGAGAGTCTCAAACTCACAATCCTCCTGCCTCAGTCTCTCAAGATCCTATGTGTCAGAGCACACAAGAGAACAATGCCTCAAGACATACAGTGTCATCACAGGATTCACTACAAGTTTCATTTAATAAAAACCGAAGTGAAGGGTGCTAGCTCAGGTGAGACAAGGGTGGCTGGCTATCATTCAATCCACCCTCAGACTGAAGGAAGAGACTATGAATCCTTTGACTCACTCTGCTTACTTTCATTTATGTTTAAAATATTCCAAAAATTGAGAAGTTTACCTCATAAGCGAGGTATGTTGGTGCACAGCTTTAATTCCAGCACTTGGGAGATAAAGGCAGGTGGATCTCTGTGAATCTGAGACCAGCCTGGTCTATACAGGAAGGACAGCCAGGACGATGTAGAGATACCATCTCCACATACATACATACATACATACATACATACATACATACAACCAACAAAGCTTACGGCATAGAAGTTGAGAATTGCATGGTAGTTCCCAGACTCTGGGAAGAGTGGAGGCTGGTCAATGAGAACCAGCTTACAATTAGTAAAGATCAGAAACAAACAGTATGAGTAAAGTCTGCACCGCCGCATGGTAAGGAGACCACACTCACTCAGTCTTAGGCTCCATCTGCACCTTATCTGCTAAGATCAGCAGTTTGGCTCCACGATGTTTTTTTACCACTCCAGAGGCACTGGAGTCAAGTCACTGTGGACTGAAACAAAACCAAAATAATCTTTCCTTCCTCTCTGTTTTCTCAGGTATTTATTGTCACAGTAATGGAAGAGTGACCATCACAGAATACTCATACCAAAACACCACAACCCACATAAGTCGATTTTTTTCAGGGTCTCACACATGCTAGGGATATGTCCATCTACCACTGAACTGAATCCCCAACCCCAGTAACTGTATACAAATTTTATGTGCCACATTTATTATTGTAATGTTCATATTTACTTGTTTATTGTGTGTGCACATACCTGCATGGCACAATAAAGGATTGGAGTCAGAAGCTAGTCTGTGGGCATCAGTTCTCTCCTACATGTATGTCCCAGAAATTAAACTCAGTCAGGCTTGCTGGCATCACTTTTACTTGCTGAGCCATCCATTATACAAGCCTCTATTTCTTTATTTTCTAAAGATAGGGTCTTACTATGTAACCAGGCTAGCCTTGATCTACCTGCCTCTGCATCCTTAGTGCTAAGATTAAAGGCATATACCATTAAACCTGGCCCACTTTAACTTTTTTGAAGTATTTGTTACTACTACCATTGTTGCTGTTATTATTTGCACCTGTTCCTGGCTTATACATGGGTTCTGAAAATCCAAACTAAAATATTTCACCTGTCTCCTTTTAGTTCTATGTTGAGGGTTTTTTTTTTACTAATTTCCAGTCAAATTTGAAAAGGAATCATATGCATGTACATTTCTCTTTAGTGGTGATACTGCTGGGGATGAAACTCAGGGCTTTACACATACCAGGCACATGTTCTACCATGGAGCTAAATACATAAAAATATATATTTGTGTAGGTTCAAAACAGGGTCTCTCTGTACAGCCCTGGCTGTCCTGGAACATACTTTGTAGACAAGGCTGGCCTTGAACGCAAGAGATCCACTTGCCCCTGTCTCACAAGGGCTGGAAAAAGAAGTCTGTCTCCATAACTGGCTCAACTAGAAATATTTTAAAATGAAAGTATGAGTTGGGCCTAGTGCCTCACACCTCTGGTTCCAGATCTCGAAAGGCTGAGGCAGGAGGATCAGTGTTATGTGCAAGGCCAGCTGAGGCTATAAAGGAAAACTCTGTCCCAAAAACAAAGAAGTGAAAATGTTTGTTGAAATAAAATCTACTAAAATGGAGAAGGGGGGATGGGATAGGGGCTTTCTGGGGAGGGAAAATGGGGAAAGAGGATGGCATCTGAAATGTAAATAAAATATCCAATAAAGAAAGAAAAACAACAACAGCAACAATAAAAAACCGAAATAAAATCTACTAATAGAGCATACATCAAGCACAAACTAACCAAGCAAAACACCCAGGCAGATTCAACAAAAAACAACAGAGCCCTGGGATAATGTATTCTTGGAATAAAGGGGTGCTGAGAATAAGCCAGAATCAGGCATGCTAGACAAGCACTCTGCCATTGAGTCACACTGTCAGTCAAACATATCTTAAAAGCAGCTAAAAGAAACAGGAAAAGCACAACACACACACACACACACACACACACACACACCCTAAAAAGGAATAAAAGAAACAGATTTCATTACTGAGCAACAATAATGAAACTACAAGACAGAAGAGTAAGATCTACAGTTTCAACAAAAAAATAAATACCATTCTTAAAAATACAAAGTTTTAGTTATTTTCAATTTCAACAGTATTATGGTGTGTTCTCTAGACACAGAGGCCATATGAGGACAGGAAGAAAGCAGTTGTCCACACACCAATGAGAAATACTTCACACCTTGATGGCACTTGGATCTTGAACCTCTAAGACAGTACGGAAAGAATTACTAATGTCTAGGTACATCTATCACTAAACATGCAAGCGAGGTGTTCACAGCCTTCACCACGCCACCGCTGCTTTTTAACACCAGCGCCGCCTCTCGCTTGCCGAGCTCCAGCCAAAGGAGAAGGGGGGTAAGTAAGGAGGTGCCCATACCATGGCTCCTACAAAGCAGGCTGCCCGCAAACCCACCGGTGGTAAAGCACCCAGAAAACAACTGGCTACAAAAGCAGCTCACAAGAGTGCGCCCTCTACTGGAGGAGTGAAGAAACCTCAACGTTACAGGCCTGGTACTGTGGCACTCCGTGAAATGAGGCGCTATCAGAAGTCCACTGAGCTTCTGATGGAGAAATTGCTCTGGACAGATCTGCGCTTCCAGAGTGCAGCTACTGGTGCTTTGCAGGAGGCAAGTGAGGCCTATCTGGTTGGCCTTTTTAAAGATACCAACCTGTATGCTGTCCATGCCAAATGTTTAACAAGTATGCCAAAAGATATCCAGCTAGCTTGCTGCATACGTGGACAGTGTGCTGAAGAGTCCACTATGAGGGAAAACATTTCATTCTCAAAAAAAATTTTTTTCCCCTCTTCTTCCTGTTATCAGTAGCTCTAAATGTTAGATATTTTTTCCATGGGATCTAAGGTACTAAGTATATGATTGCAAGTGGAAACAAAAGGACAGAATCAGGTACTGGCAGTTTCTCCACGTTCACTTGTGTGTGAATTTTTAATATAAATACAAGATGTAAAACATTAATGCAAGCAAAATGTTTCAGTGACCACATTTCAACAATCTAAACCCAGTCAGAGTAGCACAGGTTTCTAATTCCAGCACGGGGGAGGCAGGGTGAAAGTAGGATAACGTCACATAGTGAGACCTTGTCTCAAAGTAACAACAGAAACGCCATTTAGTGCAGCCTTAAGAGAGAAGTTCCAAATACCTTCTGTTCTCTTTCTGTTACTACAACAGCAGCAAAGCCGTCCACATGGTTTATCTGAAAACTGTTCTCTTGGTACCTGCTTTCTCTTTTCTTCTTTAAGTAAGACAAGGCCATGATCTGTAGCCCAGGATGGTCTCAAATTTGTAATCATCCTGCCTTCAACAGTAAGCTCTGAGTATACCCAGTTAAATTTAATTTCTTTCCTTTACCTACTTATGAGAATAGTTTTTAAACACACCCATGACTCCAACACTTAGGAGGAAGGGAGCAGAACAGTGAGTTCAGGGTTGAGTGGCAGGAAAACACTGTCTCAAGAACAAACTAGACTTCAGCTTGGCAGCTGAACACTTGCCCAGCATATGTGGAGACTTGAATGCAATCCCCTGCACCAACACCAATTACAAAAGTCACAGCCCAGGCTGCAAAGACGGCTCAGCAGTTGAATCTTCTACTACTCGTCTGGAGGACCTGAGTTTAACTGCCAGCACCTTACAACACACACACACACACACAAATAAAAAAAATTGTATCGAAAAAGCCACAGCCACTGTTCTAACATTCGCTGTATCTTAGCATATGCAGGCTCCCTACATCCATGTGGAAAGGTACTGTTACAAGGATGACAAGGCCCAGAGAGGTAAAGAAACTTCCCAAGGCTCACAGGCAGGGAAGGAAAGGCAGCAAAAACTCCCCTGCATTCACAAACTGCTGCATGACTGAGTCACAGGAACACCACAACCACAGGCAGTCAATTACGGGCCTTTGCCGAAACCCCACTGACACACACAAGTGAATGGACCACCATAGTTCACCTATCTTCTTCGTAAGCAGGGCTGACAAGATGGCATCTCTTTAGCAAACAGCTGTGCTCTCAGTCCTCCCTTCAGACAAGACATTGACCCTACTTCAGATATGGACCCAAGACCATAGCCTTCTCTTTACACCATTCCAGAATCCACAGTCAAACCTGCTCAACAGCAACTGCTGGCCAGGCAACACAATCCCCTTATGTGAGCAGTGAACAGGTCCATAAGCAGAGGAGCATCCAGAGGTAGGAGGAAACCCAGGCAGCTTCGGGCAGGGCAGGACATGCAGCTCCTGCTGCTGCGTGTCTTCTGCCGGCTGGACACTTACTTGATCTTCAGCAAATGGAGGGATTTGCTGGACGATGCTGTTATCTCTCCAGTCTTGTTTCTATTGATGTAAACTGAGAAGCCGTTGTTTTGGAAGCCAAACTCCTTTGCAACCTATAAGCCCCAAACAACACAAGTGTAATGAAACATCCAAGCATCACATGCCACAGGCCACCAAGACCACGGCAAGAACACTTGGTAACATTAGAAAGTATGCATCCCTTGTCATTTCACTCGAGAAAAACTATTGATCATACCAATGCCAATTCAGTAAGTGGTCCACAGGAAGCCAAAGGTCCTGTATAAGCAATAAAAAAGCTGAAAGTAGCCAGAGTCAAAGCCATTGTGTAAGTTAATTGCTACTTTTGAAACAATAGTGAAAACCTAATTCTAATCATAAACCTGCCCACAGAGAGTGCAGAGTGATGCTGCCAATGGAGAGGTCGGTTGCAGCGACAGGAGCCTCAGCACCTAGTGCCCGCTGCAGACCTGAGCCGAGGCCAGCCTGGGCCACAGAGTGAGTTCCAGGCTGTCCTGGAACTCACTCTGTAGATCAGGCTGGCCTAGAACTCAGAAATCCGCCTGCCTCTGCCTCCCAGGTGCTGGGATTAAAGGCGTACGCCACCACTGCCCGACTATGAGTTATTTTCAATGTAAACAATCTCACCACACATGCCAACATTAATTTACTTACAGAGTATAAACCCATATATTAAAAAAGGCTACTCAGCACTGGCCATCCTGCCCAAACAACATTTACAGGGCTAAGATATGCTTTTCAAGCAGGTTTATAGAAAGAGGCTGTTTTGAAGATCATTTATTAAGATTTTAACCACACCCACACAGTATAGTCCCACTTACAAGAGACATCTAAAGTAGTGGAACTCAACATTTGGCAGGAAAACAGAATGGTGTTGACCAGGGCTGCAGGGAAGTTGTTCAAGGGAGAAGAGATCACAGACATGCACAATGAAAACGTTCTGAAGACATGCTTCACACAATGCACAGATACAACAGACTTAATATGGAATGAAAAATAGAATGAAATGAAATATGAAAAAGAAGAGAAAAATAACACTTGTACCATAGACGTAAATCTGCGTGTGACAGCAGAGAACCACATGCATCTAACACTGTCCAGTAGAAAGTAAAAATGAAAAGTAAAGATGCTATATAATGCCATCTTGAACATGGAGTTTCTTTGGAAACTCCACTGTGTTTTAGATTTGAAAAAATGTAGCAAGAGTATCAGTAAGATTGCCTCTGACAGACAGCGGTGGTGGCGCAAGCCTTTAATCCCAGCACTTGGGAGGCAGAGGCAGGCGGATTTCTGAGTTCGAGGCCAGCCTGGTCTACAGAGTGAGTTCCAGGACAGCCAGGGCTACACAGAGAAACCCTGTATCGAAAAACAACAACAACAACAAAAAGAGTTCAGCACGGCGGTTCATACTTGTAACCCCAGTAGCACTCAAGCTGAAGCAGGAGAATTACTTAGAGCACAAGACCAGCTTACACAGTGAGACTCTGCCTATCTGTCTCCCTTCCTTCTCTACCTCCCTACCCCTTGACAATGATCCAGCAGCTGTCCAGTCCAGCCCAATCACACAGTAAAAAAGCTGTACAAGTGACAGTGTGGTGGCGGGAGTCAAAAAGCAAACAGGAAAAGGCAGAGACAGGAACCCTAGAGAGAACAAGGCCCAGAAGATCAATGTCACAGGTACCTTTTTCAGAAATGTCGCAGCTGTTTCTCTCTTTGTTGCTGTGATCCTCTTCACTCCATCAGGGGATTGGACACGGATTATCTACGGTAAATCAAGAAAGACAGTTATTGTACTTAGTAAAGTACTGGTTTTATAACTTACACAAATAAACCTAGACATCACCCTTCCACAGCTTTCTGTGGTATGTTGTGTGTACTGTATGCACAGGTGCACTCACTTGTACACGCCCACATGCTGTCAGTCAACGTAGGGTGTCTTCCTCTACTGCTCTGCACCTTCTGCAGGGCTGGAGTCACAGACATACATCTCCGTGTCCAGCTTTTCTCCAGGTGCTGGGATCTAAACTCAGGTCCCAATGCTTACACAACAGCCCCTTTTCCCACTAAGCCACCTCCCCACCCCCAATTTCCCCCTTTCAATCTCTAATTCCCCTTTTCTTGGAAGGGGAAACAAGGTGAGAGGTGCATCAACACAAGAAAGATGGTCTAGAGTACCACTCTGATTCAAACACGTTATAATTTCAAGTGGACACACAGGTTCAAGGCTAAAGACGATGGGAACGTGAAATCCCAAGCACTCTAGAGGAAGAAGTGAGAACAGCAGAAGAAGCCAGCCCAGGGTACATGAGACAATCTCAAGATACGGTTTTTGGATTTTTTTGTTTGTTTGTTTTTTGAGACAGGGTTTCTCTGTAGGCTACAGACTGTCCTAGAACTGTGTAGACCAGGCTGGCCTCAAAGAGAGATCCACCTCCTTCTGCCTCCCAAGTGCTGGGATTTTAAAAAACGTGTGCCACCACCACCCAACAACAAGGTCTCTATTTTACAAGTATGTTTGCCTGCATGCATGTCTGATCACCACATGCATGTACTGCCCTTCAAGGTCACAAGAAGACATCACATGAAATCGTCTTAAAAGGGCCAGAGAGACAACTCAGTCCTTAAGAGCAACTGCTGCTCTTGCAAAAGACCGGGTTTAATTCCCACCGTGTACAGGGAAGCTCTCAACTGTCTGTAACTCTAGTTCCAAGGAATGCACTGCCCACTTCTGCTCCACAGGACCCTGCATGCTTGTGGGGTACATAAACTCATACAAGTACACATGTAGACACATTAAAAAAGATAAATTAATTTTAAAATAAAACAAAATAAAGGCCCTTAATAGTTTAAAAAAAAAAAAAAGGAAATGTAAGGAAACCAGGACTCCTCTTTCTTTTCTGGGAAGTTGAGGACAGTTTGAACACTGGACACTGGAGCTCAAAGACAGCCCAGACAACATGGCTGAGTCTGGTCACAAAGTCAAAACAATAAGATCAAAATTAAAAGAGTAGAAATTGTCTTGGAAGAATGGTTGAGCCTTTAACATTATAAAAGTTACAATGAAGTTCTTTGAAGACCTCCCTTTGAATTCAAAATAGGCAGGACTTGGGAGATAAGAGCAGCTCAGCAGATAAGAGCACTCACTCACACTCCTGGCAGAGCATCCTGGTCCAGTGCCCAGCATCCACAGCTGGGCCACTCACCTCTGCCTGCAACTTCAGCCCCCCCCAGGGTATCCAACACCTTTAGCTTCCAGCAACAACTGCACTCGTGCCCACACCCACACAGACACTTAATTTTTTCAAAATGGGGCTGGTGAGATGGCTTATCCATAAAGAGCACTGCCTGCTCTTCCAGGGCAACTGGGTTCAATTCCCAGCACCCACATGACCTATCACAACTGGTTCCTGAAGATTCAAACTCTACTCTGGCCTCCTTTACAGCCAGGTGTGGTACACATATCTGAAGGTAAAGCACCCACACACATCAAATAAACACACAGCCTTAAAGTAAGGCTTCTAAAATCAACTTCTGAAGTACGTTAATTCCTCACAACCTGAGAAAGTCAATTTAAGACCCACTGATGCCCAAGTCAGCCTTTGGAATACCTGAACAAACTGCTCAGTAAAGATCATTAAAGTAAGGAGAAAGTTGAAAAAGCGGATCGTCCTGCTGATACATACCTCACCTATTTCTAAGCAAGTCATCTGTGATGGTAAATTTAAATTTTAAAACAAAGTCAGTCTTTCTGAGATTTCTCTCCATCATCTGCATCCAGGATAGGAAATACAGAGAGAACAAAAGACCCCTAAATGGAGCTGTAAGGAAAGAGAAGCTGCCCTCAGAGAAAAGCCTTAACTCTTAACCTGACAGTAATGGCAGCCCTTGTCTGCAATCAGGTAGATGAGGTGGGAGGATGTCAAGATCAAGGATGGGCTGGATAAAATAGTAAGTCTGTCTCAAAACAAAACTCAAGAGCTATACTTCTCTGGAAGTCCATGGAATCCAGAGACAAGTGATGTTCTCCAATGTAGGAAGCCATTGAAGGGCTGTCCCAGGCATATGGCAACCAACATGATTCCGATTCCACGGAAATCCCAAATATTCCTCAATGTCGGTCATAATTATTCTGTCAGACCAGTCTTCTACTCATATCTATCATTTCCCAACCCCTGCCACATATTCTCTAGAGAGAAACTCTCACAGGTTAACAAACGGCTGGTTATCCTCTTGTTTTACTGACATATTTCATGGGGTCGGGGGGTGACGATCTCTACTGTCAGGCTAAAGTGAAATCAGTCTTCTTTATTACACTCCTTTTAAACAGGTGGTCGTCAAGTTGTAACTATGTCAAAGAGGAGCCAGTCCCGCCTGTTTTCGGTTTGCCCCTATGGCCGCGTCCTCTGTGGAAAAGGGGTTCCCCTAATGATGCCCTTCTCCGGTCGACTCTTCCGGAGTGAAATCATGACGAGGCACTGCTGGGATGGGGGAGGAGAGAAGGACGTAACCGGCTCCGGGGCCTGGGAGGAGGCCGAGGTCCCTCAGAGCAACCTGCGGCAGCAGGGAAAGGCCGCTCCACTCGGACCGCTCGGCCTCCTTCCCTCCAGCCTCTCCGGGCTCGGCTAGGGCAGGTACCTCCTCCTCAAAACCAGGGCGAGTGAGGAGAAACCGCCGGCTCCGAGCACCGTCCAGCGCTGACCCGCCCAGGACGCCCGCAAATCTGCTGCCTCATCCCGGCGCCCCGCTCCCTCCCGGCCGCCGCACTCACGATGCTCTCGGCCATGGCGGCCGCTCCTGTCTCCGGGCTCGGGCCCCGGGCTCCCGCCGCCTGTCTCCCCAAGGGCCTCGCAGCCCCGGCCTCGGCCTCGGCCTCAGCCCCGGCCTCCCGCCGCCGCCGCCACCGCCGCTCCAGCTTCGCCGCCCGGCTCCGCCAGCGCCGACGTCCGGTGCTTCGCTCAACGCCCTCCGCCAGGCGAAGAGAGAGGCTAAAAAACAAGGTTCCGGCCCCGCCAACGGCCGCGCGCATGCGCAAGTGGCGCCGCGCGTATCCCGCCCCTCCTAGGCGCGCGTCTAGCCAGGATTCCTAGGCTGGACCCAGGATCCTGAATTCAGAAGACTGATGGGAGAGGCATATTCCTGAAAGTTGGAACAATACAAAAAAGCTGCAAGAAGAGACAAGCATCAAGATCTCGCTCAAATATAACCGTTAAGGAAGTTCTTTACTGTCTTCACAATTTTCCAGCAATGAGCTGGAACTTCTTTTGCACTGAATTCTGTAACTCAAGCATATGATTTGAAACAGAAGATGACGTTATGGAAATCTCTTAAGTGGCTAAAAGCCTCTGAATTTTTGTTTTGTTTTGGCTTTTGTTTTTTTGTTTTTTGTTTTTTGTTTTTTGTTTTTTGTTTTTTGTTTTTTGTTTTTTGTTTTTGGAGACAGGGTCTCACTAAATATAGCCTTGGCTGTAGACCAGGCTGGCTTGGAATTCACAGTGATGGGCCAGCCTCAGTGCTGGGATTGAAAGGCAGGCACCCTCTCCTGGTTCAATTTATAAGTGTACTAAACTCTGTTTATATTTTAGACTGTTTTATTTATTTGTTGTTTTATATATATTTTATTGAATACATTATATATTGTATATAATATATTACATAGTATTATATATAATATGATATGTTGAAAGAACATAGTCCTGGCAGTCCTGGAGCTAGCTCTGTAAACCAGGTTGGCCTCGAACTTACAGAGATGCACCTACCTCTCCCATCCAAGTGATGGGATTGAAGTTATGTGCCACCACCACCCAACTAAATTTTTTTTTAAAGTTTTTAATGTATCTTATATATGTTTGAGTGCTTTGCCTGTGTGTGTTTTGCATGCCTGGTATCTGAGAACATCAGAAGAGGAAGTGGATCCCTTGGAACTGGAGTTTCAGATGATTGAGACCCACCATGAGGGTGCTGGGAACCAAAACCAAGTCCCCTGGGATAGCACCAAATCCAGGTCCAGCCCTGGCCTTGAACTTTGGATCCTCCTGTCTCCACCTTCTCATGCTGGGGTTTCAGGAGTGTGACATCACACCCAGTTTTGTGGCTCCTGGGGTAAAACCCAGGCTTCTTTCATGGTAGGACAACTCTCTACAGAGTCGTGCACATCCAAAGCCCATTTTGTTTTGTTTTTGTTTTTTTTGTTTTGTTTTGTTTTTTTGAGACAGGGTTTCTCTGTGTAGCCCTGGCTGTCCTGGAACTCACTCTGTAGACCAGGTTAGCCTTGAACTCAGAAATCCGCCTGCCTCTGCCTCCCAAGTGCTGGGATTAAAGGCGTGCCCACCATCGCCCGGCACGCCCTCTCTTAATTCCATTAAACTATCACTGTCAATGTCAGTGCTCATAACACACGTTCTGTAGCCTCTGGTATTTAATTTTGGTGAATCCATTCCATCAACAAATTTTACTGCAGGCTAACTTAATGTGTGGCACGGCCCTCACCCAGCATCACCACAGTGCGATGGTTTGTACATGCTTGGCCCAGGGAGTGGCACTATTAGAAGGTGTGGCCATGTTGGAGTAGGTGTGTCTCTGTGGGTGTGGGCTTTAAGACCCTCATCCCAGCTGCCTGGAAGCCAATATTCTGCTAGCAGCCTTCAGATGAAGATGTAGAACTCTCAGCTCCTCCTGCACCATGCCTGCCTGGATGCTGCCATGTTCCCACCTTGATGATAATGGACTGAACCTCTGAATCCAACCCCAATTAAGTGTTGTTCTTGGCCATGGTGTCTGCTCACAGCAGTAAAACCCTAACTAAGACACCATGGTGGCTCACAACCTGCTGTAACTCCAGTTTCAGGAGATCCAATAGCCCCTTCTAGCATGAAGACTAAAGACATAAAGACCCATACACATAAATAAGATGATCAGGGGACCAAGTGAATCAAAGTGCGTGCCAACCAGATGACTTGAGGTTAATCCCCTACGCTCACAAAGTGGAAGTAAAAACAAATTCTTGGACATTGTCCTCTGACCATCACACACACACACACACACACACACACACACACACAGAGAGAGAGAGAGAGAGAGAGAGAGAGAGAGAGAGAGAGAGAGAGAATTTTCTTTAAGATTAGGCTGGGCATGATAGCACATACTTTTAATCCCAGCAGTTGGGAAGCAGAGATAGGTGGTGCTCTGAGCTTAAGGGCTAGCCTGGTCTACATATCAAGTTCCAGGACAGTGAGAGCTACACAATGAAACCCTGTCTCAAGCCAGGCGGTGGTGGCACATGCCTTTAATCCCAGCACTTGGGAGGCAGAGGCAGGCCTGGTCTACCAAGTGAGTTCCAGGACAGCCAGGACTACACAGAGAAACCCTGTCTCAAAAAAACAAAAACAAAAACAAAAACAAAAACAAAAACAAAAAAACAAAAAAAACCAATCTTAGCATTTGGGAGGCAGAGACAGGAGGAACTGAGTTTGAGGCCAGCCTGATCTACAGAGTAAGTTTCAGGATAGCAAGGACTACACAGAGAAACCCTGCCTTGAAAACAAAACAAAGTATCTAGAGTCGTTATGCAAAAATAACAGGCACAGTAGGGCTATAACTCTGTGAGGTCCTAGATTTTATCCTCAACACTGGGGTGGGGAGACATTTGATATGTATAGCAGGACCTTGCCTTAAACATGTCTACAGAAGGGCTTCCTGATGTCTCAAGGTCATGTTGGCCTGCAATGCCACTAACAAACACATCTACTTTACACACACATACTAGCCAGAAGCAGGGAGACAGAGTTGGGTGGTAGAGCCCAGGGTTGACAGCCTTGGGACATGTTTTCTGTCTCCATAACAAGTTGCATAGCTCAACTCCTTTAGATACAAGGACTGGATGGTGATCATAGCAAAGTCCTGCTTCTCAGAGCTGGAGAGATGGCTCAGTGGTTAAGAGTACTGACTGCTCTTCCAGAGGTCCTGAGTTCAATTCCCAGCAACCACCTGTAATCCCAGCAATTCCATCTGTAATGGGATTTGATGCCCTCTTCTGGTGTACATGAATCCTGCTTCTAAGAAGCTTGGAGAGAAGAGACATCTGGAATGTGAATACTGATTTGTTCTTGCTCTGGGTGAACTACAAAGATAAACTGCATTTTGTGCTGCCTGTGAGGCTCCTGGGTCTGCTATTGTGAATCAGTTTGCACAGAACTGATCCTTTGAGGGTACTGATAGAATACCAGCTGAGCCTGCAGGCCAAGACCAAAATGGGACTCAACAGTGATGGCCATGATTCCAGCATTGGGGCCACCTCACCAAAGGCATGGTTGTGTAGATACTAGGGATATTCCCAGAGCCAAGGCTGAGAATTATGGGCTAGAAAGAACAGATGCATCTGTAGAAGCAGGCCCCTGCTATAAGCCCTAAAATGTGACTCCTCACATGATTCCACTGTGATCACCCTGTGGGTGGGGCTTGCAGCTCTCCAGCCCTGAGTTGTACAGTTCACAGAGAAGCCAAGGGACACCGTTACTCTAGGACTGTAACCTGTTCAAGACACTGGCTACCGGTCTCCGCGGCTTTCTCCATTTGTGTGGATGATGGAGTGGGAAGAAAGCAACCCCTTGTTGTCTCAGGTGAGCCAGTACTTCGTGGCCTAGCTCAGGTTGAAGACATCTCTTGGCTCTAAGGCCCTCCAGGAAGCCCCTGGACCAGCTTATAGTCTACCTGACTCCTGGCCCTGTCCAGCTGTGTGCTAGGATTTGTCATTGAGCAGGTGCCAGTGGGTGATGCTCTCAGATAAGGGTGGAAGCTTCACTAATCAGACAGTTCTCTTTACTCATGGGTACACTTGGGTGGTAGGTAACCTTTAAGGTGCCCCCTGTAAGTCTGAAAGACATATTGATTCAGGAACAGGTAAGGGCAAATGTCCTTTGAGGGTGAATGTGGACTCTGTGACCTCAGACAGTCCTAATGCTGCCAGTGGGTTCTGGCAGGCTGTCCTTTCGCTCTGACAGACTCTGGCTAACAAATAACTTTCACACACTCTGCTCCAAATTCAGGGTAAAAGAGTCATCCACACAGCTGGACAACCACAGATGGAAGGGATAACTTCTTCCTGGTGGGACTGGATGAAATAAGACCCTTGCCTAGACACCCAGTTGTAGTCACGCCCAAGTCAAAACTGTCATTCAAATAACCAGGTCAAGAGTGGGGCTATCCCATCTCCCTGTAGAGGGTCTCTCTCATGTCTGCCTGCTCTGCTGAGCTGCCTGCTGGAGGGCAAGTTTTCCTTCTCTAGATTCCTGCCCCAGTCTATTGGCTGCCTCTCTCCCCACCCAGAAAGAGAGGCAGGCAGTACCCATACAGTGTCTCCCTGTATCCTCTGCACTAGGTCCAGCGTAGTGTCCACACTTGGCCTAGGCTCAGTTGGTAGGTTTGAGATGATGCAAAGAAATCAAGGTTGGTTTCATGCAAGAGGGTGGTCACAGGATTCACTTCTCTATCCCAGGCAGCCTGCACTTATGGCTTGTGTGGGAAAGTCCCTCCTGTGACTGCACAAAGTCACTGCTGGAGTGTGTTTGGGGGGTGGGGGGACTACAGACTGATTCCAACACAGAGACCATTCCAAGATAGGGGAAACAGACCCACCTGCCATGATTCTGCCATGTGGAAGGAACAGAAATCCTGACCCGTGACTATCAAATCTGGGTAAGACTATAGCTGGTCCCTCTTTCACAAGGGTATAGAAGAACAGGAGTGGGCACATCTTTTAACTGCTGATCTGTCCAGTCTTTCTTTACCAGAGACCTTGCAGGGAGTTGTCATTACACTGTCCTAATAGAGGTTGGCCTCACACATCAACCCTGGAAGGCAGTGAACTAGGACCCTCATCACTCTTTTAGGCCACAAGTCCCCAGGCCCCAAGCTATCCAATTCTCCATGTCTTTACTTCCTCCCACAAGCTTTCTCAAAGCCCACCCCATCCTCTTAGCCCCTTCTCTGATGAGGCCTCACCCTTTTCTCAATGTCACAGAGTATGAGTGACTGAGGTTTCACCGATACAGCCTCTAAGTTTTCTTTCCTTCAGCAGGACACCGCTCGCCCGGAGCAGCCACCCACCAGCAACTGTCTACCTACTGAAAATATTCCACGTACATCACTCTGGGAGAATCAAAAAGGGGCCTGGGGCTGCAGACGCTGTCCTGTAGCAAAGGCCTGGAGGGAAGACCAGGCCTCATCCCTCCCCCTTCCCACAGGGAGCAACTGTGTCAAGTATCTGGTTTTCCTCTCCAACTTCATCTTCTCCCTGCCAGCTCTACTGGCCCTAGCTGCAGGGCTCTGGGGCCTGGCTGTTAGAAGGTCTCAGGGGAGCGGCTGGAGTGGGCCTCTGCCGACAGACCCCATGCTGGTGCTGGTGCTAGGAGGCCTGGTAGTCAGTGTGGTGAGCCTGTCTGGATGTCTGGGGGCTTTCTGTGAGAACAGCTGCCTACTGCACTGCTATAGTGGGGCTGTCCTCCTTTGTCTGGCACTGGAAGCCCTGGCAGGTACTCTATTGGTGACCCTCTGGAACCCACTGCAGGACAGCCTGAAGTATACACTTCATGAGGCCATCACCCATTACTGGGATGACCCAGACCTGCACTTTCTCCTCGACCAAGTCCAGCTGGGGCTGCAATGCTGTGGGGCAGTATCCTACCAGGACTGGCAACAGAACCTGTGAGTGTCCCCCAGACTCCACGTGGGTGGTCTAGATGCCTTACTCAACCATTTGAGCATGTGTGCATATGCATGTGCGTGTTCTTGTGTGCACACACAACCACATGCAGGCACTCCCACTTCCACATGCCTGTACACAAGGGTACTCGGGTAACACAAATAGCCTCACCTACTTTCATATATCCCTCTTATATAAACACAAAATGAAGTCTCATACTGAGGCACGCACAGACTAACATACACACAGACAGACATGCAAATGTGTGTGTTTACTCATGAGGTGTGGACATTGGCCTTTGTCTAGGCCATGAGTCTTTTTTCTTTTTAAAGATTTATTTATTTTATGTATGAGTACACCATAGCCTCTTCAGACACACCAGAAGAGGGTGCCGGATCTCATTACAGATGGTTGTGAGCCACCGTGTGGTTGCTGGGAATTGAACTCAGGTCCTCTGGAAGAGCAATCAGTGATCTTAATCACTGAGCCATCTCTCCAGCCCCCTAGGGCATAAGTCTTGAGCCTAAACAAGCCCAACTTTTGGCCAGTTCTAGGGTCCAGACTTAGCTTGTCCATGCTGTCCCTCCAGGTAGGTGTCTTAATAAAGAGACCAAGCCAGTAGACACCAGAAATTTTTTTAATCTTAGAACATTTCAGTGTCAAGAAAAATACCTTAGGGGTAGCTCAGGTCATCAATCTATACGTGTGTGTTCATGTGAGTGTAATTAAACTTCCAATTTATGCATGGCACAATGTTTTATGTTCTGCTTGAGGGTCCCTGTTTTGTCTGATTCCTCCAATACACAGACACCCTGAGCGGCATCTGTCCTCCTTGTGACATCCAGGATAAACATTATGGTCCCTCTCTGAAGCCAGTTGATATCGAGGGATGGAGACAGATGAGGCTCTAAAGACTGGTTATTTGTTCCTTGCATAGCTGCAACATATTGTGCTACCATGCTCCTGGCACCCTGCAGAGCATCCCCAGGTCAATGGGAGAACCTGCCTGGTCCCAGAGTGTGCTCTGTTCATGGTTGTCAGGGCCAGTGAGGTCCAGACCTGTGGAAAACTGCAGCTGAGGCTCCTTAGCCACCAAGGGGCTCCTCAGATCTCCAAGCCTCTGGCTGCTGCCCAGGAACACCTCTTCTTAACTGCAGCTCTTTCTGGAAACTTCTGTGGAAGCTCAATCTACTTCCTCTCTGACATTGCTCAAATAAACTCACAGAGTGGATGGGACAAGGTCTTGTCACCTCCTCTCCTCCAGTCACCTCATTAAACATGTCTCTGCCTGCTAAGACAGACACTCTACCACACCTTTACCCCCGGTCTGCAATCATAGAGGGGTGTAAACACTAAGATATGAGAAACTGGTGCTCTGTGTGTGTATTTGTGTGTTTGTATGTGTATACACATGCCTCATATGCACATGAGTGTGTGCTTGTACATGTATACATATGCGTCTTCATAGGCACATGTCTGTGTGTGCATGTGTGTGTCTGTGTGTGCATGAGAGAGAAAAAGAGAGAGTGAGAAGAAGAGAGAGAGGGAGAGGAGGAGGGTGAGGGAGAGGGAACCTGAAGGCAGGCCTTCTCTCCAAGACTAAACCTTGTGTGCCTGCAGCTACTTCAACTGCAGTTCTCCAGGGGTGCAAGCCTGCAGCCTTCCTGCCTCCTGCTGCATCAACCCCCAGGAAGACGGAGCTGTAGTGAACACTCAGTGTGGATTGGGGGTATTGCACCTGGACCAGGATGCAGCTGGACAAGTAGCTTACCTGCAGGGCTGCTGGCCTGCGCTGCAAGAATGGCTTCGGGGGAACATTGGCCCCATAGGCGGCTGTGCTATGGCTGTTGTCATGATCCAAGGGACTGAACTCCTCTTGGCTGCCTGCCTGCTAAGGGCCCTAGCTGTCCACAGGGTAGCAGAGGACATAGAACCAGGCCCTTTGTGAGCTGCTAGCACTATCCTCTCCAGCAAGCAGAGCTGAGAAGACTGCAATGCCGACCAATTTACAAGCTTCTTCCCACCTTTCAGGAAAGGTGACAGGGCTTCCACTCCTGGCCCTGGCTTCTTTGCTACATCTATTCTATCAGTCCCCAAGACTCACCTAGATGGCCTCTGTGCTGCTCCAATTCACAATCTCACTCCTGATTTCTCAGGACCCAGCTAAGCCTATGGCTGTCCTTGCAAAGGCCACCCTGGCAGTCTGTGTCTGCTCCTACCTGCCCTGCGCCCCCTAGATGGCAGGAGGAGCCAGGGCTGGGGGCTCTCTCTTCCAATCTCAGCCACCTTCCCTGATCTGTCTCACGCTGACTGACTCTAGGTCCCCATTTCATCACTACTGGCTTCTCATGGGTCTCCTCTTGCTTTCTGGTCTTTGGTAAGGTGTGGGGTAATGCCCAGGGCACACCCTGTAGAAAACTTTGTTGGTAGGAGGAAGACTTTGCTTATTGGTGTGTCCATTCATATTCGTATAGTAAACTACAGATCTCACAATGACTGGGACTTTCCTTTTTTCAAAATCAAAGGGAGACAATTCCTAATTTCCCAGCTAGGGTTGACTGCCAGCAGCAGACAGGCCAGCTTTGATTTTATCTGTAGTTAACATGGTCAGTTTACAGCTGTCTCATAAGTGGAGTCTTTTTCTTTCCTTTTCTCTTCTCTTCTCTTCTCTTCTTTTCTCTTCTTTTCTTTTCTTTGACAGAGCCTCATGTATTGCAGGCTAGCCTCCAACCCCCTACACAGCTCAGGATGATCTGTCTTCAGTACTCTCCTTCCTCCAGCTCTCCAGTGCTCAGATTACAAGTGTGTACCACCAGGCCCAGAGGGCCCTTCTAAAAGCCATGTTCTGGTCATGCCCAAGGAATAAACATTTACCCTAAATGTTGTGGGTGCTTTGGGGTGAGTTTGTCCATATACCATCCCCGTGTGTGGAGTCCTCAGTTTGCTGGGGGTGCACAGCAGCAGACAGCTGTCAGTCTCAGGATGGACTGGCTAGACCAAGGGGCTACTCATTAGATGCCCGTGTTTAAGTTTCTAGTTTTTGTCCTTCCCCACCCTTCTTAAAGATTGTGCTTCACTGACTATGGCCTGAAGTGAGGGTCATGGCCAGGCTCGTATATCCAGGACCTCAAGCCTCTGGGGAGAATGGGATCAGTGAGATTTTTCTATTTCTCTTCCTGGCCAGTCTCTCCTACCTTTACCGGCCGTGGTCCTTCCTTCACAGTGCTAATAAAGCAACCAACCCTCCTGAAGGTACATCTCTGTGTGCGCACCTCAGATAAGCAAGGACATGCTAATTTTATTTTGAAATAGGGGCAAGAGACAAGAGTATGTTGGGAAGGTTGGTATAATGGGAGGAGTAGCTTAGTAGCTTATGTGGGACAGTGTCCCACCCCATGACACCCGTCTGGAGGGGCTGCAAGACAGAGGAACTTTATTACCCTCAGAAGTCAGTTCAAGGAACACTACAGACACAAGAAGGGCAGGAGGTGGGGCTGGTTCCCATTCCCTTCTTTCTGCTGACCAGTGACTTCAGGTCAACAGGGTGTCCTGTGGGAGGCTGTAGGCTCTCAGTAGCTGGTGTTGGGACCTGAGGTTGTCCTGGGAGGCCAGGGTAACCTGGCTAACTCAGGCTCAGGCTTGGGCAGGGGTCCTGGCCAGGGTTTATAGAGGGTGGCGAGATGGAGTGGGTCTTCAGCAGGTGTCTTCCACAGGGCTCTCAGAGCAGGAATCTGACTAAATGATACCATACTGGGCCAGTTCATGCAGCTCTAGGTGGTTGAAGGCCTCCCAAGGGCAGATGACCGTGATATCTGCAGGAAAGGTGTGATTAGGGAGACGCTGTGACCCTGGGGCCACCCATTTCCTGCTGCCTTGCATTTCATTCCCCAAACAGAAGCATGTCTGCCTGGGATGAGGGTCTAGACTATGGTTACAAATTTCCTCCCAGGCAGGAAGCACCAGCTTTGTGTTCTGGGTCTTGCCTCCAGTAGAGAGGAATGTTGTAGGCCCGAATAGGGAACTCAAGGGACCCTTTGCCAAAGTTGGAAGGAGAAGCAAATGTTTCTCCTGTGACCTGTGAACCTGCCCCATGGGGAAACCCTTCTCTGATGTTGGGAGAGAAATAGGGAACCAGAAGGGAGGCAGACTAAGCCATAATCTGGGACCAATGGAAATATCTCTGAGGGATGTAGGGCACTTAATAGGGCTGTCCAGAAGTAGCAATCCTATGCGGTCATACCTGTTCCCAGGCCCTCCATTCCAGGGATGTCATCCCCAAACCTGCAATGACAGAGTGGTTAAGGATGTTATCTCCACCCAGCACTTGGGAGGCAGAGGCAGGCGGATTTCTGAGTTCGAGGCCAGCCTGGTCTACTGTATGAGTTCCAGGACAGCCAGGACTACACAGAGAAACCCTGTCTTGAAAAACCAAAAAAAAAAAAGGATGTTATCTCCAGGTCTAGATGTAGCCACCCCTAGAAACCAGACTGAAGGTCTCCTCCCCTACATCTGCTACTGGGTATGATCTGAGGGCTCTCCACCACCATGTGCCTAGTGTGCTTCCCTGAGATTTACAAGCAGAGGACCAGAGAAGGAAGTTGCCTGGGTGAGCGTGGGCTGTGGGTCTCTGCAGTGGAGCAAGTGTGACGTGGAGTGGAGTGAGTGAGTGGGTGTGAGGGTGCTGTGTGTGTCTCAATGTGCAGGCTATGGTTTGTCTCTGAAAGACACACACACTGGAAATTAGTCCCCAGGGCAACAGTCTTGGGAGGCTGTGGAGCTTTAGGAGGGGGACAAGTAGGAAGTGATTGGGTCCTGAGGAACATTACAGTGGATCAATGCCGATCTTACAGAACAAGGTTACGACTACAGACATGGTGGTTGTAAGGGAGACACCTGTTCCTCTCTGCTTTCTAGTTTCCTCTACATATGACCTGTCTCTTTTTCCAGCACTACTGCCAAGATGCCATCCTCCAGGTTGTCATATACCTACCTATACGGTCTTTCCTAGATGCCAAACAGTTGAGACCACCCCTCCTGGAACCTTCAACCTCCAAAACTGTGGGCACAGCAAATCTTTTCTGCAAAAGTATTTTGTCATAGCAACAGATAGCTGGCTAAGACAGAGTTTCTAGGTGTTCATATGTAGGTGTCTGTGTGCACAGGAAAAAGTTTTGGGGATGCACATATATCCCTGAAGAGGATCAGGCAGTCTGTTCCCCAGACCTGCCTGGCTGCAGCACCTGGAGTCAATGATAGCCCTTCATTCCCCTAGCACTCCTGAGGCTCCAGTTTCAAGGATGAGAACACACTGCAAAGAGCCCTGCCCCAGCCTCCACCTTGTCCTCCTATGCAGTCCAGGAGGAGTGTTCCTTCTGTGAGAGGCTATGCTCAAGAAAAGAAGTGCTTCGTCTGTGAGAGACTCCTTTCTGTTGTTTGCTTACCCTTGCACGCCTTTCTTGGGGGGCTTGCTCTTGAACTGCCTTGTCTGCCGTTGCTTAAATTTAGGTGGTCCTTTCCTGGGGGTGACTGGTCCTCCTATCACCCGTGTGGCTGGGCGAATGTCACTCTTGGGTAGTTCCAGATTCATGGTGAGGCTGGCAGAGACACTGCAGTGACCCTTAGATTCTGGACTCTGTCAGGCTGGGCTGGACTCCTCATGCAGGCTAGAGTAGACCAGATAAATCCCTGTTAGCCCCCTTGCTTGACCCAACAACCTTGGGAGCAGAGAGGGCTGACACTCAGGAGCCACCATCCCGAGACAACTGACTGCACTCCAGAGAACCACCTTCCCGCTCCACATGGGCTCCCAGCATTGTCCTTCCGCCTGGTACCATCAGACACCTCCTGTTGCTAGGAGTCACACACAACCCTTGTACCCATCCCATACTCCAAATCCACACCAAACCCACATTTTGGCCCCTTCGCATGTCCCATACCAGGGCGTTTTACCACCTCTTCTTGCAGGTAGCCATTGAACACCCTTGTCTGCTCCCCACCCTGCCACACACTGGAATCTGATCCAGCCTTGTCACTCTGTTGGAAGCCTTCTGAGGATGTCTGGGACTGGTACAAAGGACACTCCCTCCTGATCCTGCAGGTGAGCATCACAGTCACTTGCCTTCCCTTCCAGGTGGTCGGCCACAGGCTGCTTTCACTTGTTCCTGGTCCCTTCTCAGGAAAGGAAGGCCTCCTCTACCTCATGTTGTTCTGAATTCCCAGGTCCTAACTTATTTCTTCACGTTATATACTGGAAAATTATCTATCTATCTATCTATCTATCTATCTATCTATCTATCTATCTATCTAT
>JANHMN010000002.1:1416282-1451868 GCA_030674055.1 Rhabdomys pumilio | reverse complement strand
TATCTATCTATCTATCTATCTATCTATCTATCTATCTATCTATCTATTTTTGAGGCAGGGTCTCTCTGTGCAGCCCTGGCTGTCCTGGAACTCTCTCTGTAGACCAGCTGGTCTCAGACTCAGAGACCTGCCTGCCTCTGCCTCTGAAGTTCTGGGATTAAAGGTGTTGTTTATGGGCTGGAGAGATAGCTCGGTGATTAAGAGCACTGACTGCTCTTCCAGAAGTCCTGAGTTCAACTCTCAGCATCTATATGGTGGTTCACAACCATCTGTAATGGGATCTGACGCCCTCTTCTGGTGTGTGAAGAGAGCAACACTGTGCTCACTTATATGAAGTAAAAGTATTTTATTTCATGTAAGTACGCTAGCTATTTTAGCCGGCTGAGCTAGAAGTGGGCCTCAAGGAGAGTGGTCACACTGGGACTCTCCGGGGCACAGAATGCCAAGAGTGCTCACTAGGTCACTGGATTGGGGCTTATTCTTGGTTAGGCATCACCTCAGGTGCTGGTGTGGCTGAGCTAGCCTCTGCTGCTCCATATCAGGCCACAGCCTAGAAGACACTGTACAGGATAGTCCCTCCACAGAACCTCTCCCCAAGAGCTCTAAGCCCCAGTGACCTTGGTCATGGACAGTATAGCTTTCTGTAATCCTATTAGTACCTGAAGGAGACTTCTAATCTTCCAGGATTTCTAGAAAGCTGCATAAACTTCACATGCTGTTGAAGGTTCTGAGGCCATACAGGTGACCCAGACAGGAGATATTGCCCCAACTCATAGGTTTCCCAAGGGACTACCCTTTTCTGTCCTCAGTCTTAAGCTACTTCAGTGGTTTGCTGAAATATCAAGGCTGAGACTAATCAACAGGGAAGCAGAAGTCTGTTGTAGGCAACACCCTCCTCAGTCTAGTGGCTCCCCTCTGTCATTCCTAGGTTCAGCCTTTGTGCCCAAAGCCAACATCAGCCTAGAAACTAGGACTCCGGAGCATAGGAGACCAGGCTGCTCAGTCCCCGGGGCACCTATCCTTACTTCCTAGTGGAAAAATACTTCTCCAAAGGCCATGAATCCCCATGGGCAGCTGTTCCCTGACAGAGCTCCAACGATCAGTGCTGTTTCTGTGGAAACCATGTCTGAGATGCCTAGGACTAACCTAAACCCGGTGCCATTTAGTTGTATGATCAGGTTGCTGGCCTTGGTAACAGAGGCACTACCATTTGGCATTGTGGGAAAGCAGAGCAGGTGATCAGAAGGATGTCCTTGCTAAAGGACAGGGGAACACAACAGGCTTTTAAGGACTCAAGAGCTCAGCGGAGGTGGTAAAAGCCGGTTAGCTTCCCCCAACCCAAGGTGCATGAGCAGTCAGCGGTTTGCTGGAACATCAAGGCTGAGACTAATCAACAGAGAAGCAGAAGTCTATTGTAGGCAACACACTCTCCCCGCAGTCTAGTGGCTCCCCTCTGTCATTCCTAGGTTCAGCCTCTGTGCCCGAAGCCAGCACCAGCCAAAGAACCAGGACTAGGTTGATGCCTAGCTGTCAGAAGGGGCAACAGGATAGGTCATACTCACCAAGCACTGGACAGATCTCAGGGAGTCACGGGTATCGGTTGTCTGGAGCTGGATCAGCAGAGCACTGGCCTTGGAATTTATCCTTCTCCTTTTGAGCGGATTATGATTCTCTCTTCTAATGATACACTAATCAGGGCCTTGAGGGAGCCACCACTGCCTGGGATGCTGGGGGTAGACAGAAGGGGTTCAGGCAGTCAAGGGTCTGAAGGACGGACACCCAGGTTCAGTAGATGACCAAGAAAAGGAGGGGAAATACAACTTTCACTGGTTGTGGGGCTATGCTTCACATGTACATGGCCTCCAGAAACTACTGGGCCATCTTCCAGACAGCCCTGGCTTGGGCTTACCCCTCACTTTGTCCCATCCACTGAGGAGACCCTGTTGGTGGACCTCAATGTTCTGTGTAGCAGCCTCTATCCATTTTTTCCTTACCCTTCAGCCCTGCCTCTTGCATTTCAACCCCAAGGCCTGAGCATTTGATTCTCTGTGTTGTCCATTTCTTGTGCCTGTTCTTCTAGCTTCCTCCTCTGGGTCCTCTAGAGTTCTGCTCAATATCTTAAGGTCACCCCTCAAACTAGGCCAGGGCATTTATTTCATTTTTTTTTGTTGTTGTTGTTGTTCGTTTGTTTTTTTCAAGACAGAGTTTCTCTGTGCAGCCCTGGCTGTCCTGGAACTCACTCTGTAGACCAGGCTGACCTCGAACTCAGAAATCCACCTGCCTCTGCCTCCCAAGTGCTGGGATTAAGGTATTCACTACCACTACCCCGCACAGGGCATCTATTTCAGATCAGTTTCTTTTCTTCTAACTCATTTGTATAAAGCTTAGATAGAATTGGGCTTTTAAAGACACGGTCTTATGTAGTCCCAGGCTGGCCTTAAATGTAGCTAAGGATGGTCTTGAACTCCTCATCCACCTCTCCCTCCCAAGTCCTGGAATTACAGGCATATGTCAACACAGCCAGCTCGGCACCATTCTTGTCTTAACCTTTGTCTTCTACACTGAAGTAGTATAGGAGGCATGTTATATTGCGAGTGTCTCGCCCACCGTGGGGCACTTCACAGATGCTTGGTGCTAAGTACCTGGGGGCTAAATTGATGGAGGCTCACTGCAAAGGGCTAGCCAGTGCCTTTCCATGGGGGCATCTCATACAGCATGACCTTACAGGCCTTTGCCACAATTATCCAAAGTAAGAAATGTTGGCTTTTGTAAGATCTACCGGTGTTGACATTTTCTGGAGAGGTGAACAAACGTCTACCTACTCTAGGGCACAAATGACAGGGAAATGGTTCCATCCAAGTAATGCCTGGCAAACTGATGAGCTTACTGAAGTGAATTATAGGTGTGTGGATGGTCAAAAGCAGCCATCTTACCAGAAAGCCAACCCCATCAAGAGTGGTGATTCAGCTGGGTGTGGTGGTGCACTCCTTTAGATCCCAGCACTTGGGAGGCAAGTGGATCTCTGTGAGTTAGAGGCCAGCCTGGTCTACAAAGCTAAGGACAGCTAAGGCTACATGGAGAAATCCTGTGACGGGGTGGTGTGCCTTAATCCCAGCACAGAGGCAGGCTGATCTCTGAGTTCAAGGTCAGATTGGTCTACAAAACTAAGGCTGTTACACAGAATCTATGGCCGGGCAGTGGTGGCGCATGCCTTTAATCCCAGCACTTGGGAGGCAGAGGCAGGCAGATTTCTGAGTTCGAGGCTAGTCAGGGCTACACAGAGAAACCCTGTCTCAAAAAAACAAAACAAACAAACAAACAAAAAAAAAAACCCTAAAAACTATGGGAAGGTAGGTGGGGTATGGGGGGGGTGATGGGTCATAAAAGTTGTCTGTCTGGAGTTTTCTACACAGCTTGTAGGCAGCTCAGCTAATTTCATTTAGTAGCTACTTTCCAGCAATGGTTTATTGATTGTCTTGTGTATCTTGCAAGTTTTAGGAGCTTCCTGAGCCCAAGTTTTATTTACTTACTGAGTCTTTTGAATCTCTTTTTGTAGAAAATGTTTAATCTATAGTAAGTAGTTTCACAAGTCTTGGACCTAATAGATGTGGTCACCACTATCGTTTATCTGGGTCCAGCCCTGGCTGAGTATTTTGGATGGCATGTAACATCTGCCCAAGATACCAGCCTGAACTGTGTTCTGTCACCCACTAGCCAAGTGCCCCTACCTTCTGACCTCTATTTTGTTTCATAGATCCGTGTAAAACACCAAACATGGTAAAGGTCTTATTTATCAGCTCAACCTTAGGAGGAAGTCGCTTTAAATGGGATAGGTGGGTACAAATGCATTTAAGTCCTTGTCAGTGCTGAGCGCTCATCCTGGAGCTCGATGCCCCAGCTGCCTTGGTTATTCTAGCAGTGCTCAGAACTCTAAGGGATGGCCCTCACCACTACGTGATAGAAAGAACATCTCCCTCCAGGACCTAGCAGGAGACAGGGAGCGGCTAGGCCCTTCCCATGTGCTGGTTCTCACTTACCACAGATTGGAACCAGAGTTTACTGTCAGCAGGACACCCAGGTACACTGGGGGCTGGAACGGCTCCTGTCTCAGGATATTCAGGGACATGGGTTCGGCTTCACCCATCAGGGAAGGTGTAGCTGTTCAGCAGGGATACAGTCAGCCTAGGCATGCTTTCTCTGACAAGACAATAGAGGCAGAGAGACAACACAAAAGCTCCTGCATGGTTGTCACAGAGGATTCATTTATTCTGAGGTGAAATTGTTACACAATAGTCCTTGTTCCTGGCAGACTTGTGGAGTCTTCCAGACTCAGGAACAAAGGTGATCCTGCTGCTTCTTAAGAGTAGCGTCTGTCCATAAGGAGTCTCAGGTAAACTGGATCAGGCTCCACTCTGCATTCGGAGACGGATCTCCATCCTGAGGAAGGCCTTGAGGTTCTCATCTGTCACATGCTCCTCCAGAACGGCCAGGGCCTTCTCCCCACCATCCTGGTAGAGCCTCAGCAGAGCTTCCGCATAGTCCACCCATACACAGTTAGGACAGCCACTCATACAGCAGTTTGTGGGAGGCTCAAGCTCAGGTGGCAGAGAGTATGGGGGCCCTATGGGGTTCCCCCTGGGCAGGGAGGCCTTTGGCTCCCTGTCATCCTCTGTACGTACTTGGAAACCTTCTTCCCTGTGGTCCGTCCCCAACTTTCTGCAGCTATCAGTGACTTGCCCTGGATCGTGGTGTCTGTGAAGAACACTGTGTCTTCCTCCTCGGGGAAGACTCTGGTAACAGCCCCAGCTGGAGAAGTGGTGCGTTCCCTGTGAACATGGGATAATCCGTATGGCTCTCCAGGAAGCTGTTCCCAGCTCAGGGAAGTGTTCCGCCTTCCTAGCGTTGGGATGGTGGCTTAACATCCTTCTCAGCCTCACTTCCTGCAGAACCATAGACAAGTTATTATATTTGATTTCTGTATACTGTTTCCCTATCTGTGAAGTGGACAAACTGGTCGGTATGAGGAGAAACTTGTGAAGGGTTCGCTCGAGCGGTTCAGTGCCAGACACTGGGCCTGTGCTATCAAAGTCTGCACGAGGAACAACTCCACATCAGACAACCAGACAGACGACAAATCCTGGACAGGATAAGGGGAAGTCTATCGAACCGGTTGACCCTCACCAGCCAGTTACAGCTGAGCACTTCTCTGACCATGCTGACTATATATGTCATCCTCAGCCCGGTGTCGTCTTCCATCGCTTCACAAGAGACGCTTAAGGGACATTGGGTCACCCCATTTTCCGTCTCTCATATCTCAAAGGCCCTCGGGTCCCCTTTCCTGCTATTCACTCATGACCCTGGTCACTGTTACTTTTGCAGTTTAGTTGCCCACTAACTCGTCTGGGGCCCAGACCAGAATAAAACTCAGTGAGCACGCTGACCATGATTCCTCCAAGCGCTGGCCTGCCTCCCAGACCGGGGATATCTCGGCTGCACGAAAGGCTTCGCGCAACCCAGCTCGGGCACTGGGGTCCGCTCAAGCCGCGGGCATTTCTCCAGCACCAGAGCGCAGCTCCCACCCGGCCTCCCCGGGACAGAACGTGCAGCAGCGAGCCCATAGCTGGTGCGGATGACGGAGCCAATGAGCTTGGGACGCAGCGCAGGAAGCGGAAGTGATGCTCTCAGGCGGCTAGCAAGAGGGCGGAAATAGTTCCGTGCAGGACGCTCCTGGGGTGGTAATGGCAAGGCCTGGGGTAGCGCGGGCCACCGCGCGATCGGCCAGACTTGGAGGCTCGGGACAGCCGCAAGCGCGGCGGCAGCAGCAGCAGCAGTCGCAGGGACAGCAGCGCTCGGCTTCACGGCCGGGACAGCGCAGGTGGGTGCCATCCCGGGAGAGGACCCAGTTGGGAGCTTTTCTACGTACCTCAGCCCAGGCAGCCGTGTGTTGAATGAACGGAGGTGAGTGTCTCAAGTTTCCCATGAGCCACGTTCAGGGAATGAGGTCAGGGCTGCCAGCATCCCTGGGCTCTAGAGCGCCTTTTGCCTCAGCATGCTGAGAAAAACCAGTTCAGGGCAGCCTGGGTCGAGGGTGAGGAGAGGACCGCGTGTGTTCACCGCCCCTGAACCGTTTGTTTTTTTTTTTGTTTTTTTTTTTTTTTTGTTTTTGTTTTTACAGACTTAATTCCTACTCTATTTCTGGTTATGTTATACATGGAAAGGATGACACTCCTCCTGTTTTCTTTTCTTTTCTTTTTTTCCCCAGCAAAGAAAAGAAGAAAGTGAATTCCAAGCCTAAGAACCAGGATGAGCAAGAGATCCCTTTCCGGCTCCGAGAGATTATGAGGAGCCAACAGGAGATGAAAAAGACGCTAAGTAACAAGAAGAGAAAAAAGGAGGGTATGTATTGCCCTTGCTGTGTGCTGTGTGCCATCATAGCTTTGTCTGAACCCATCCAGTTGTCCAAATACTTAAAGGTGTTTGAGGCAGGGGGAATACACCAAGACCAGGCACTGGGAGTACACAGGGTTGATTTTACAGCAGTGCTTTTATACTTTATATAAAAGTGCTTGGACTTTCTAGGTTTTATTTTCAATTATGTATATGCAGGTCTGACTGGTGTAGAGGGATGTATATGCAATTGCTACTGGAGGCCATGAGAGGGCGTTGGAGCCCGAGTTACAGGCCTTTCTGGTCTGTGTGGTTTCTGGGGAGTCAAACTCAGGTCCTTGAAGGAGTCCTTTTTTTTTTTTTTTTGGTTTTGGTTTTTGTTTTTCGATACAGGGTTTCTCTGTGTAGCCCTGGTTGTCCTGGAACTCAATCTGTAGACCAGGCTGGCCTCGAACTCAGAAATCCGCCTGCCTCTGCCTCCCAAGTGCTGGGTTTAAAGGCGTGCACTACCACTGCCCTGCAGGAGTACATTTTTTTTTCCCCCATTTTTATGTATATTGGTGTTTTGCCTGTATGCATGTCTGTGTGAAGGTGTCAGATCTTGAAGTTACAGATAGTTGTAAGTTGCCATGTGGATACTGGGATTTGAACCCAGGTCCTTTGGAAGAGCAGTCAGTGTTCTCAAGTGGGGAGCCATCTCTCCAGCCCTTGGGGTACATGTTCTCTCCAGCCACACTGATGTGTTTTGGGGCTTTTTTTTGATAGGGTGTTTCCAGGTAGCCTGGAAACTGACTGGCCTCACCAAAATCAGTTTATCTCCATTTCCAGAGTGCTGGGATTACGGGTGTGTGGCGTGGGTGCTTGGCACTGCTCTGAGTTCTTTGTTCACCTGTGTGGCAGTGAACATCTTTGACAGGAGCCAGTAGGTTATGAGATCACATCTGGGGCTTCTCTCAACTGAGTATTTTAGCTGTCTCTCTGCTTGTCATTAAGCCTGGTCCTCCCCCTTGAGGCTGTAGGAGAGAAATGATCACCAGCTGCTTACCCATCACCTAATACTTCGTCCTTAGCTTCCTCTATACCTCCTCTGGATGCCCTTTCTCCTCAGCCCAGGTGACTTTCAAGAAGACATTGGAAAAGGAAGCGAAGGGAGAGGAGCCAGACATCACTGTCCCCAAGTTCAAGCAAAGGAAGGGAGAGTCTGATGTGGCCTACATACAGCGCATGGAACAGGAGGCCCAGCACATACTGTTTCTTAGCAAGAACCAGGTCACTCGGCAGCCAGAGGTGCAGGCAGCTCCCAAGGAGAAGTCTGAGCGGAAGAAAGCGTGAGTTCCAACGCTGTGGGTTCTGGTGATTGTATTCTCTTTGTCAGTCAGCCTTGTCCCTTCTATCTGACAACTCAGGAGACTTGTGAGCTGAGACCCTGGTCAGAACAGCCTCTCAACATGGGAAGCTGGAGCCCGGTCAGTAGTCCACAAAGACCGTGCTTCTGTTTTGTTTAGTTTGTTCCTCTGGAGACAACACTGGAGGGTCTAAGAACTGGACTGGAAGGGGCAGTTGACTGCCTTGGAGCCACTGCTGTAGGAAAGCTGAGAAAGATAAGCTTGGTGTGTGCTACAGGGGGGCTTGCTGGGTGCCAGGACATAATATCCTCCAAGGAATACCCATGTGGAGCTGACACACAGCCTGCTACCTGCACTATAGTGGGCTTGTCGCTAGTGTTCCTCTTGGTCTGATAGAGATTTGAGTTTGTCCAAGTTCTGTACCTTCTTGGCCTGGTGTCTTTAACTATAAAGAGGAGGTAATGTCACTTTCACGATGCTCAGATATACTCGTGTATTGTCCATGGGGATGGTTTCCAACCAGTCGAATTCCACCATAGGGGACCGTGAGCTTGGATTCCCCCATCTGCTGAGTCACCTCCTGCTCAGGCCGCCCCTGGCTTGTGCACAGATAGAGGTAGTTTTGTCAAAAAGAAAAAAACGTGTGTGTATGTGTGTGTATGTATGCATTCTACATGTGTATATATGTATATGTACGTATATATGTGTGTGTGTATATATATATATATATGTATATATATATATATATATATATGTACACATATATACCTATGTATTTATATATACACACACATAGACATTTATATGTATATATAGAGAAAGACAAGAGGGATATTAATTACAACTCGCAGGAAGAATCAGTCCAGGCTTTCATTGAAAAGCTGAGAATGGAGTCCTGCTATGAGTTCAGGCCAGACAGATCTCAAACAAACAAAGATGACCACTGTCGTCTTTGATGACAAAGATGACACGGCCCGAGCTGCCCCACGTTGGGTGCCGAAAATGTTGAGAGCCAAGCTGCCCTACGTTTGGGGGCCAAAATGTCAGACTGCTGTCAGTGTTGGAACCCGCACTGCCAAAAGCCTTGGGGGCTAAGTTGTTAGAGCCCACATTGCCCCAAGCTGCTCTGGTCCACGGGTCGGGGTTCAGCAAGAGAGAGTGAGGACGGACTCGAGGAATGGAGACCAGACAGAGTGTGATTCAATCCCATTTATTCTTCAATCTCTCTTCCTAGTCCAAGTCCCAAGTCTTGAGTTCCTAGTCTTAGTTCCTAGTGCCTCCAAGTTCCAAGTTCTTTCTCCAAGTGCTAAGTGCCTAATGTCTAATGCCTAATAATCTCTTCCGAGTGCCTAATTCCTACTGCCTAATAACTAACTCCAAGTTGTACTCTCTCAAGTAATCTGTTGTCTGGTTCTCTGATCTCTCTTCTGTCTGCCTCTTGCCTTTTATATGTCTCACTTCTAAGTCACGCCCTTAAGTCATGCCCTTAGGCCTTGTCTCTAAATCTAATCTCTAAGTTAGCTCTAAATCACACCTTTAAGTATCACACACCCAAGGGAAGATCCTGGGTATCTAAAACAAGATGTTATCAGAGTGTGCTCAGTTGTTGTAGGCTAATGTAATCAAGTCTCTTGTCAGGGTATATGGCTCAAGATGGCTGCAAGGGTGAAAGCCGCCTTCTGTTGGTTACCCACAAACCACAAATAGTTACCTATTGTTCCCTTCACTAGTGCAAGAAACACACCTCTTTCCTATTCTTTCAAAGATGTGATAAGATGGCCTTCTATTTCATTCTAATGCCATAGTCACATGAACAGTCCATCCCAGTTACAGTGGTCTCCAAGAGCTCACAAAGAGGTGTGGTGTGCCTCCCATATGGTGCACTCTGACCCAGTCTTGCACCTGATCCCCGGTATGAGGTGTATTGTCCCAGGTAGATAGCCCCTGGGTCCCAGCAGCGTGGCTCATGGCTCACTACAAGCCACTTAGCTATATCCTTGCCCTCCTTTCCCAAAATACCTAGGTTTTTCATTCCCTGGGGCTGAGAAATACTCACTGGGGACCCTTGGGGAGCCTGTTGGATGCCGAGCATGAGTTTGTATCCCAGCCCCACATTTTGGAACCCTTGAAGACAGGCTGACCTCTGCTGTCCCTAAAATGGACCACGAGCTTAGGAATCTGGAAAACATGTGCTTTTTCCCCAGGTTTCAGAAAAGACGACTTGAAAAGGCCCAGAAGAAAAGAGAAGCAAAGGCAGTGGACAGACTGGAGCAGGAGCTGCTGAGAGGTAGCTCTTCCCGTAGCAATCACGGAAACTAGTCCCCACAGCCTGGGCCTGGGCTTCCCACTATATCTCTGGGTGGCCCCTGTGGACTCTCGGGCTCACCACCACTAATAGGCCAGTGGATGAGTGAGGTCTGAAGCCTTCAAGAAAGGGAGGGTAGGTGGATGCCCCGTCCAGCAGGGCATTAAACAGGGGTCTGGGGAGGTCACCTGGGAAAGAGAAGATGGGGGAAACAGACAAACACAAAGAATTGAGATCTGTCTATAGTCTGATCAAATCGCAATTTTTACTTTTTCACATGGGTTATTAACACATAAAGGCAGGATGTGGGGAAGGGGATGATGCAGGAGCGTGAGTGTTCAGGGGGAGTACAGATATCTCAAAACAGAGTATCAGCTGGGTGAAGGTTTAGGGAACAGGCCACTATGACTCTGCCTATGACTCACTTGTCCTTATCTAAGTTGGTACTATCCACCAAGGCTACCTGTCCACAAGGTCTATGACTACTAAGGCTGGCAACTTTCCACCAAAGCTGCCTGTTTACAGTAGCTTACAGCCATCTGTTTCAGTGTTTTCCCACAGAGACCCAAGATTTTGTGTTAACAGGCATGTATGTCAGGCCTATTGCTGATTTTTGCCTATTTTAGGCTTATTTTAGGCCTTCAGTGTATAAGCAGGGCTGCCCCTGACAGGTGGGTGAGTCAGAAATGACATGGGCTTCTCTTCACTTTCTCTCCAGATACTGTGAAGTTTGGAGAAGTTGTGCTGCAGCCCCCAGAGCTGACAGTACAGCCTAGAAGGAGCACGAGCAGAGATGCCGTATGTGGGGACCAGGGAATGCAGGGAAGGGGTGGTCTGCAAGGTCTTCCCTTGCTGGGGCAGCCAGAACCCTTTACCCCTTCTTTCCTAGCTGAGCTTGTGCTACAGCCTTCCCTCTCTTCCTCAGCCTGGCAAGAAATCACTAATGCTGAAGATGCTATTGGGCCCTGGTCGTGGGTCCCCGGCTCCAGCCACCTCACTGGCCCGCCAGCGGATCCTGGGGGAAGAGCGGGAACGGGCTGTGCAGGCTTACAGAGCCCTGAAGAAGCTCCATCGACAGGAAGTGACACCTGCACAGCCACCAGGCAGCTCTTCCCAGAGGCAGCTCCAGGCTTGTCTATGATGCAGAGACGCAGGGGTCTAATTCCCTGGAAACTGGTCTGGCAGCTGGGTAAGGGAGAGACAGCAGATGTCTGTTCCTGGATAGGATCCTGAGAGTAAGCTTTCAGTTTGGAAGGGTGCTTTTCCTTCCCCTGAAGACTGTCCTTTTAAGAATGACCATCACTGTATCCCATCTCTTATAGGGCAAGTTCCCCCAACACTTGCCTGAGACACAGCTGGGAGGGCTGGTACTTTCCCTGAGCCTAAGTTCATTCTGAAACAAGTCTCAGCTGGGACAAGCCAGAACCACTGTAGAAAGGACTCAATCCCTTAATCCAGCTAATTACTGAAGCCACTGGTGTAGGTCAGCCTATTGTTTTAAGATGCTTCCATGGCCTCGCTGCAACCAGTGGAAGGCAGAGACAGCAAAGCAGGTTAGCAGGACAGTGAAAGAGCAGATATACCAAGGGCAAAGGCGTCCTGGCAGTCAGCACTTTTTTTTTTTTTTTTTTTTTTCCTTTATTTGCCTGCAGGGGTCTGTACATGAGACCAGAACTCCCAGCCCACGTTTGGTTTGGGTAGAGACGGGGTGTCCGTATTGGCTGAGTGCCTTGAGGTATACACATGGAAACCAGGTTTCAGTGGTTGATGGAGCAGTGCCTTGAGGTATACACATGGAAACCAGGTTTTAGTGGTTGACGGAGCAGAGTATTTATACCAAGAGGGTATAAGCAAAAGAATTGGGAGTTCAAAGCCGGTCTTGACTTGAAGCAAATGTGATGCCTGCCTGAAGAGGTTAGGAGAGTCAAAAACCTTCCCTAGACATCAAAAGAGCTAAGCTTGGATCCTGCTGGGAAAGCCCACAGTCCTAGGATACCTGGGAGCCTCCCTCCATCAAAGCTGGTCCTGGAGCCCAAGTGGAGTGCTTTTAGTTCCTTTCCCAGAGTGAAGTTTATTAAAGTTTTTGTTTTGCTCTCTAAGTCTGGGCCATTGCTCTCTGACACACTTATTTACAGCCCCAGTCAGTGCGTGTCCGTGTGACGGGATGAGTGTGCAGACATACACCCAATAGTAGCAAGAAGAGAGTAGAGTGTTGGCCACTTACTTCCCACTGTGCATCAGGACTGGGGTCGGGCCTGGGAGCCACTGTTACCAGAGGGTGTCGGCTTTTGAGTTCTTTAGAAGCAATGTAACCATCCATCTAAAACACAACTGGCCAACTGTGAGCTGCATTGAAGGACTCTGGGTAACTATCCCTTTAAGAGCCCATATGTGCTTGACTCGTCTCACTTTTTACAATGTTTACTAAAGAAGCCCACACCCACACTTTTGGGAATTATCTTCTGAGTGCTTCTCTTTCTCAAAATACCTTTATTAACCCCAACTAAAAGAATGTTTTCCTGCTGTGCTTAAGCTTTCTCAGATTGACCCTGGACCAGGTGACATTAAAAGCTCATGTGGACAGATGCATCAGTGAGAACATTCTTGTTTCTGATGAGGTCACAGACACATTCCCCTGCCCCCAGAGTTTTGGTTTTTTGAGACAGTGTCTCACTGTGTCAGCCAGATCTCAGAGATCCTCCTGCCTCTGCCTTCCAAGTGCTGGGATTAGAGGAATGCTCTACCACACTACCCATTACACCACCGCCCCCATCTTTTTGAGAGCTTAACTCCTGAGGTGAAAAATGATCCTTCCACCCTTGTCTCTCGAGTAGCTCAAGACACAGGCGTGTGCCACCACATCCCACCTAATTTTTGTTTCTCATTTGAAACAGTATTTTTTTTTAAAGATTTACTTTATGTATATGAGTTCTCTGCATATACACCTGCATGCCAGAAGAGAACATCAGATCTCAGTATAGTGAGCCACCATGTGGTTGCTGGCAGTTCAACTCAGGACCTCGGGAAGGGCAGACTGCTCTCAAATGCTGAGCCATGTCTTCAACTCAAGACAATTTTTTTTTTTGGTTTTTCAAGACAGGGTTTCTTTGTGTAGCACTGGCTGTCCTGGAACTCACTCTGTAGACCAGGCTGGCCTTGAACTCAGAAATCCGCCTGCCTCTGCCTCCCAAATGCTGGGATTAAAGGCGTGTGCCACCACCACCGCAAGACAATTTTTTTTTCCCCAAAGATTTTATTTATTTTATGTGAGTACACTGTAGCTGTCCTCAGCTATACCAGAAGAGGGCATCGGATTCCATTAAAGACAGTTGTGAGCCACCATGTGGTTGCTGAGAATTGAACTCAGGACCTCTGGAAGAATAGTCAGAGCTCTTAACCACTGAACCATTTCTCCACCCCTCCAAGACACAATTCTTATTAACTTCAGTAACTTTATATTTTTGTATCAGAATATCAGGAACTCAGAAGGGCAGAGCCTGTACTGCAAAAATGACCTGGGCTCTGCAGTCCAGAGCCTTCAGGTCTAGTTACTTGGTGGGAGTCCCTGCAGACATGAGGACACCTGGAGTCTGCCCTCTCTGTCTTGGGTCCACTGTTCAGTAGCGGGATGACAGTGGTGTTTGTAAGTGTGTGCTCCTTCACCGGTCGCTGCTCAGACCCGTATCACAGACACACGGTGTAGCCTGCTCCTACCAAACACCTCAGGCTCTCATGCATTTGTCTCCTAGGCCCTGGCTGGGTCAACCATACTTCTCTGTCTTGCAGTCAACTGCTGGGCCTGTGTTGATTCTGGAGCCAGAGCAACACTGCTGCCAAGCCGGTGCCAGTCCTGGCACTTATTTCCACTGTGGTGATGTTCTGCTTGGCACAAGCAGCAATGTCCGGAAGCCTGATCAATGACTTTATTTCCTCCGTGGTCATGTAACAGGGTAGGTCACTGTAGTTGAAGAAGCACTTGGTTAAACTGGTGCCTGCCACAAAGTTCCCCTCCCCCCAACTGCACCTCCCAGCTGCAGACCCCATGGTCTTAGCTGTTCTCAAGTAGAGCAACCCCTTGGGATACCTTGCCCTTCATCCTCCCCAGGCCCTAGACCCATACATTTTATTGAAGAGAATGAGGACCGAGGCTTTTGCAAGTTCTTCTGCAGAAAGGAGACCCAAGAGCTGCATGCAGGACGCAGAGAGCTGGGTGGGGTTCGAGGCATCTATCATGAACTAGGGAAAAAGGGAAAACGTGCTACAGAAGATGGTTCTGACCAGTGCTCCGCCTCGGCATTCCACAAGAGCACAGGGACAACTCTATCCCATACAAAGCATGGCCGATACTGTCAGTTTTGTCTGTCAGGGAGACAGACAAAACTGCCCCCAAAAGAAGCCTGAAGTATTAACCCACCAAGAGCGAATGGCAGTTTCCATAGTAACTGGACCAGATGGGGCTCATGCATCCCCCAAGCTCTCGGATGGTGATCTTCCTGTGGGCCACGATGTCTGTGAGGTTGGTGCCCACCTATGGGGAAAAAACCACAATGCATAGAGACCAGCGCGAGCGGTGTGCCGTCGTGACCTGGATGTCAGCTCCGCGATGTGAGGGACCTAAACATCCACAGCCAGTGACAACTGCTCAAGCAGAGCTCTCGCCACCAAGAAAGGCAGCTCTCTCGGGGACTCCAGGCCAATGCCAACCGTAGACATGGGCCCTCAGAGTGACAACGGAATGAGTCTCTTGGGATGGGAGAGAAAGGTGCCCTCAGGAAGGTGGGCTTCGGGTTCCCTGCACTCACAAGTCCAGTGGCGGGAGTTCCTCTGCTGAAGGCAGTACCCAACCCACTGACCACAGGCACCGCGGCTTTCATTAGGAGAGGCCTGAGGCGCTTTGCAAGTCTCAAAGGTAACCCATGTTGGTCAGACCTAAGAGAAACGGACACCTACCGTGGGCCGCGTCGGTGGAGGGTCTCCCAGGTCACCTTTGCCATCTCCGGAGCTCAACTGTATGGGCCGTCAAGGGACTGAGCGTGGCAGAGGGCGGAGCTCCCGTGATGAGCAACCCCGGTGTGTCCCCTTCCCGCCCTGCCTGGGAGCCCCCTCCTGCCCACTCGGCGCGGAAGGATATTCTGCAGGCGTTTCACCAGCAGGGTCTTTCCGACTCCCGCAGCCCCTAGCAGGAGACACATCCCTTCGCTGGTCAACGCGCTTGTACCTCCGAGCTACCGCCGCGAGGCCCGCCTCCGCTTAGTTTTCATTGGATCGATCTCCAGTCCAGGCTGCTTATTGGTTAGTCACAATGGACTGAGTGGTCCAATGGGCGCTCAGCGTCAGTGTGCACTTGCAAGGCTCCCCCTTGGAGCAGAACTCGGGGCGGTGCGGAGTCGTTGCGCGTGCGCGAGCAGAAAAAAGAAAGGCGGAAGCGGAAGTTGGGGGGCGCGTCAGCTCCGACAGAGGGAGCGCCCGCGGCGTCGGTCCGGAGTGGGGTCGCCATGGGGCGAGGCAGCGGCACCTTCGAGCGTCTCCTAGGTAACGCGTCCGCCCGCCAGCTCTAAGTCAGCTCTCTCGCGCATCCGCCAGATGCTGCCTCCGTATGTCTCAGGAGAGCGGGCCGGCCACCTAGACCGGCCATTGGCCTCCGGGGAGCACTGCACGGTTCCAAGGCCTCGGGTGTGGCCGCCCAGGCTGTGCACTGAGTCCTGGGGTTCCAGTCAGGAATGCTCTTTGGGAGTCCGCGACGGACCTCTCTTCCTCTGGGTCCGACGGTCCTGAACTGATTGGGCCAAAGTCCTGAGTCATGAAGTGAATGACTCAGATCTTAGCTTCATGCGGGTCTCAGACCCCAATACCTGTTCGAAGGGTGGAGCCGATACTGCTTTCTTTAAACCTTTTGAGCTCCTTGGGGAATGCTTCCTAGAACCTCAGTCAGCTTCTTGAGCTCTATTAGTGCCTGGGGGTTTGGGAAGACATTTTTTTTTCTGATGGTTGAAGGTGCTTGTTGATCCTGTCTGAGCTTCCTGGACAGTGTAAATTTTAGGAGGGAAAAATGAGTTGGACATGCACGTACCATTCGCTGAATAAAAGTGTTGTGTCCAGGAACCATCACAGGTTGCTCTTCTGCTTCTTTCTGAAGTGAGGTTTTCAAAGGGGATCTTAGATGATGAAACATTTTCTTTACGCTCATGTTCTGGGAGGTTCAGCATTCCAGGTATGAATCCAGTAACTTGTTGAATCAGTAATGAAGGTGGTGTGTCTTGGGATAGCTCACTTTTGTAAGAGGGAGGTGATCAGAATGTGAAGCGGTATTGGCTAGGGTTTAATTTTGCTCCCTCTGCTTGACATGGAGAAGTTGTCACTCATCTCCCTAGAGCTCGCTAAGGGACCCAGTATATTACCCCAGCTAAGAGATAATGTGAAGGACAAAACTTGCAAATGATGGGACTCTGAAGGGTCAGGTGACCCTGTTGAGACGCACCAGTGTGTATCCTTTCAAAGTGCCTGGCAAACTGACATAGGTCATTCATTACCCTCTAATTTATCTTTAAAGGAGATGCAATTAGTGCCTATCTCATGAAATTCTGTGGGGAATGAGTGAATTCAGAGCTTGAGGTGACAGCTGAAAAGGAACAAACATAATTTCTACATTATTTGCTTTGTGCATGGGAGGATGCCATTTCCGTGGTTGTCAGTGTACTTCAAGAGGATTGACAGTTTAAAATGAGGGGATTGTTGACTTTTTGGAGCCACCTCGGAAACATAGCACAATGGACCCTTTGAATGGCATCTCTTTCCTTTAGACAAAGCCACCAGCCAGCTTCTATTGGAGACAGACTGGGAGTCCATTCTACAGATCTGCGACCTGATCCGTCAGGGGGACACACAGTAAGTGAGGAGGACCACCCCTCTTCTAAGATTAAATTGGTAACATGAATTCTTTATCCTGGCTGTTTTGATATCTTGGGACAATTAAAGCTGTACAGTTTGGAGATACTTAGTCTTATTGATATTTCCTTGAAGGTCTGAAGGGCCAAAATCTTGGCTGGCATATACTTCAGTTGGTAGAATAGCATGTATTGAGCCTTGGGTTTCATGCCCTACACAGTATAACCCAGGCCTGATGGCAGTGTTTGTAATCCCAGTACTTGGGAAGTGAAGTCAAAGGGATAGGAAGTCCAAGGTTTTTCATTTGAGTCCAGCCTGGGCTACGAAAACCCCTATCTCAATACATGAAGAATTATGGTGGAGGGCTTTCCTCATCTTACTGAGACATTTCCCATCCTTTTCTCTTTCTGCTGTTACTAGTATCCCCCCTCCCTTTTTTTCCCCCCTTTCAGAGCAAAATATGCTGTAAACTCCATCAAGAAGAAGGTCAATGACAAGAACCCACACGTGGCTTTGTATGCTCTGGAGGTAACTAGAACCCTGTTGCTGTTGTTCCTCTCTTCAGACTCAAGGATCCTTACCCTTCCAGAGTCAGGCACCACATGGCAACCAGTGGAGTCCTCTAGCACTAAGTACAGTTGTGAGCGCGGCCACTGAGCCTGACCACTCATGGGAAAAGGGGAGAGCACAAACGATGCTCTTCTAGCTACGGTCCACACACCCCTGAGGGACGGAGTGCTATCAGGGCCTGTAACCTGTCTTTGAGCTGCTGCTTGGGGTTTCTAACAAGTTGAGTGGGCTCAGAGGCCTGTCTTCCAGCAGGAAGGGCCCTGCCCTGATAAGGAGCTAGGCCTTTCTTTTCCTTGGGGTTTTCAGGTGATGGAGTCTGTGGTAAAGAACTGTGGCCAGACAGTCCATGATGAAGTGGCCAACAAACAGACCATGGAAGAACTGAAGGAGCTGCTGAAGGTAGGTGTCCCGGGAGCCATGAGCGGAGGGAGATTCGGGCATAGTGCCAACTCTTCTGAGTGTGGCCAACTACAGCAGGCGGGGCAGGGGAGTGTTAGGGGAGGCGAGGTAAGAGTGATGATCATTTACCGTGAGTCTAGGCCCTGGCAGAGATGCCTCCAGGCTCATGTGCTGTTTCTGCAGGATGAGAAAGGCACTTCTTCCGGGACTGGGGCATGCCGCTGAGCTTTTAAGGGCAGTAGGTTACATGCCTGTGTGCGTAGATGGCCGTGGAACATATGTGTGACCACCACGAGCTTGGGGAAGACGTTCAGAGTAGCACATTCAGGGATGGGAGAGATCTGAGCAGAGGAGATCCAGGTTGAGGTCTATCTGTGACATAGTCAAGAGGGCAAAATGATTGAGCAAGGAGTTGCCCCGGGGAGAGTGGAATTCACACCCTTCAGCAGAGGAGGGGATGCTCTCTGGACCCGTGTGGGATTGTCCCCAGGACCACTTAAAGGATTGTGATGTGGATGGTGATACAGCTGGATTGGGCAAAGCCGTGCCGTTCCCCATTCATGGAACCCAGCATCAGGGTTTGGTCTCACAGGAAGCCCCAACACATGCTGCCCAGAACCTGTCTCAAGCACTGAGCTGTGAGCTCAGATTCAGACCAGGGCCAGTTTGTTGCAAGATCCTAGCTGGAAAAAGCAAAGCCTTAGGAGCCCTCCCTGTTCTTGTTTTGGCACACTGTGTCCCACTGTGCTACAGGTGCACCAGGCTGGCTGGCTCCTCTACTGGAGGGAATTCTTAGAGGGAAACACAAATCCCAGTGTAAAGGCCCCTGTATCCCTCCTTGAAGCTACTTCGTCCCACATCATCCCAACGTAGTGTGCCACAGCCTCCCTCAGAGAGTGCCAAGCATGAAGCAGGACTGTAGCTCACAGGGCTGAGCCCATGGTGGGGAAACGTCTGAAGAGGATTTCTCCTGCCCCTCTCAGATGAGGCTAGAGGGGGATCTGTAGTATCTGTATCTTCACACCCAAGGCAGTGCTGGTCTTGTCTTCTAGTGCCTTTTGTAGAGTTGAGTTGTGGACCCCAGAGAACTGTGTTGCTGGCCAGAATCCCCTGGACAGATGGAAGGAGGCATGGTTGTAGATCAGGAACGTGAAGCAATGTCGCCTCTGGGAGTCCCCTGATTCTTTTTTTTTTTTTCAGGACTAAATTGTGACCCTGAGTAAGCACAGACACCCAGAAGGGTCACTCCTGGGATTAATTGGTGGCTGACAACCCTAGGAACTCTCCCCTGCCTTTGCACTAGTTGTCTCTGCAGAGGCCATTGGTCTTGCTAGATGATTCTTGCCTCTGAGACCTCAGACACCTCCTCAGCCCTCCCCACTCTCTTCCTGCTCCACAGAGGCAAGTGGAAGTTAATGTTCGGAACAAGATCTTATACCTGATCCAGGCCTGGGCACATGCCTTCCGGAATGAACCCAAGTACAAGGTGGTCCAGGACACATACCAGATCATGAAGGTAGAAGGTAAGTTAGAACAGCTCCAGGCTGAGAATGTGGTCACTAGGAGCCACAGGTTTGTCTTCAGCAGCTAGACTAGATGATCTCAGTTATATGGGTCAAGGGAGGGTGGACTGTTCTCCCTGAGTGATTGACAGTGGTAGTGAGGAGGCTCCATGGAGGGATGTCAGGCTCTGCCAAGGTCTTGCATTCTACATGGCCACCCCATAGGAGGCAGTCAACTATCTTCAGGCAGTAAACACTAACGTCTAGAGATAAGCGCATTTCAGAGTGTTATGCTTCCTGGGGCCAGTGCAGAATGAGCTGTCAGGGAAGACGTCGGAAGTCAGTATGGTGGATTATTCTAGGAGTTCTGAACACAAGGAGCAGCCCTAGGGCCTTGACACCTTTTTGATTTCATTTGTTTTAATGTGTGTGGATGCTTTGCCAGTGGACATGTTCCTGGACCATGTGCATGCCTGGTGCCCTGGAAGGTCAGGAGAGTGTTGGATCTCCTGGGACTAGAATTACAGACAGTTGTGAGCCACTGTTTGTGTGCTGAGAATCCAATGGGTTGGTTGGAAGGAACAGCCAGTGCTTACCCACTGAGCTGTCTCTCCAGCTCTGCCTTGGCACATTTACTCCACTTCAGACCCTGGGGTCAGAGTATGCTGGACCTGCTGCAAGGCTAGAAGAGTGCCTCACGCCAGAGAAGAGCAAGACCAGAATGCTGGTGCTGTGTGCAACACACTGGCAGTGTTTTTCCGGAGTCACTGGCAGGTTTTAGGCCAGGCCAGGGAGGCAGAAGGTCTATTATTGCTGCTGTCTACATTTCTTGAGACATAGCAGCCCAGAGAGCTGGTGGGGTTTAAAGAGAGGGGCCATGGATTAGGATGCTCTGCTGACACCTGGTTGGGCTTGGGTCTCAGAACTCTGGGTATCCTTTCCGAATCCTGCCAGTTCTGTCTGATGAGGCAGAGGTCAGGGGTCAGAAGTGGTGACTAGCAAGGCACCCAGTAGTGACAACTACCTTCTCTTCCCAGGACACGTCTTCCCTGAATTTAAGGAAAGTGATGCCATGTTTGCTGCTGAAAGAGTGAGTCCTGGGTCAGCTGGTGCTGACTGGCTTAGGAGCTTTAGAGAGGACGGAGGGAGGACCTGGGACTCTTTCTTGTTTGGGGTTTGGAATGGTGGCTCATGCCTTTAATCTCAGCATTCCAGAAGAGGAGTGCCATGGACTCCTGTGCTAAGTACTTAATGAGACCCTGACTCAAAAGAAAGTCAAGCCTGGGGATTTAACTCATTGTAAAGCTCTTGCCTGTCAAGCACACAGTAAAGTAAACAAACAAAAACAAACAAACACCGAAAAAAGCAGCAGTTAAAAAAAAGCTTCGGGTTACCTGAGGTCAAGATGAAAATGTGCTTATGGTGCCTGTGGGTGCCTGTGGGTTCCTGTGCTGCTTGGTTCATGTGACTAAAAGTATGATTGGGGGTAGAACACCTACTGGCGTGTACACAGCTCTGGGTTTTATCTCTGGCACTGTTTTGTTTGTTTGTTTTTGTTTGTTAAAAGCCAGGTGGTGGCCCTTGCCTTTAATCCTAGCCCTCCACAGTCAGAGACAGGCAGATCTCTTGTGTGTTCCAGACTAACCTGACCTATAAGTTCGGTCCTGGACAGCCAGGACTACACAGAAAAACCTTGTCTTGAGGAAAAAAAAAAAAAAAAACCACCCCCTCTCCCCAAAAAACGAAAGGAGAGAGCAATTTGTTTATTTGTTTTGGGGTTTGGTTGGTTGGTTAGTTGATTTTTTTTTTTTTTTTAATTTGTTTCCTTGATACAAGATTTCTCTGTGTAGCCCTGGCTATCCTGGAACTTGCTCTATAGACCAGGCTCACAGAGATCCCCCTGCCTCTGCCTCTGGAGTACTGGGATTAAAGGCATGCACCACCACACCTAGAGTGAATTTCTTCACAAAGCCCTAAAACTAGGCCAGTTGCAATGGCATACACTTTTAGTCTCCGGATCTCAGAGGCAGAGGCAGGTGGATCTCTGTGTCCTTGAAGCCAGCCTAGTCTACAAGTGAGGTGCTAAACCCTGTCTCAAAATTCCATATCCACAAAATTGGCAAGAATCAGGATTCTACCTTTTACAAGAACTCTGTCTGGAGGAAGTTCTTCTCTTTGGAGCAACTTAACCCTGGGCCCTGTGGTTTAGGCCACATATTTCGATGGTCTTGGTCCAGGTACTCTAGTCATATTGGGACCATCTCTGGGGACCTTTCCTATTTGGGACATGGGGTAAGTTCTGTTTATGAGTACTTGGGAAGGAAGTGTGATCATGACTGTTGTCCCCAGGCCCCTGACTGGGTGGATGCCGAGGAATGCCATCGGTGCAGAGTACAGTTTGGGGTGGTGACCCGCAAGGTGAGTATCCTCAGAGACTTGGGTGTTCGGTTCCATGCCCCTGCCGTCTTCACAAAAAGCAGTGTTCCTTTTGTGTGATCCTGTCTCTGCGCTAACCTAATAGTTTGGGAAGCAAATCCGGCTCAGAATTATGTAGTGCTTGGGGCAGAAGCTTGGCGTTTGGCCTCTGTAGTGGTCAGTGTCCTCATTTGAAGTTTGCCTGATGAGCAGGGCCCAGTTTCACCTTGGGGGTCTCAACATCCCAAGCTTTGGCTGAGTCAGGGTCACTGTAGACTTTCTCTAGGATTGGGTAAAAACTTATTTCTAAGGTGCTCAGCTTGTTTGGCCACCGGCCCCTATAGCTTCCCATCACATTTCCCGCCTGATACTTGTGAATGTGGGACCTGCAGGGTCTAAGCAACAACACTAGGGTTCACTGTATATCCAGGAGCCCTTGCCTTTTCAGAATCAGCACCTGTTTTCTGTTATTTGTTTTTAATTCCTTTCCTCCAAATGGTGGCTGAAACCGAGTTTCTTGCAAGTCCCCCATCTCTCTGTTCTATTTGTCCTTGTCCCCATCCCTGCTCTTGTTCATAGCACTAGCCATGGCAGCTCTGGCTGGCAGGGTAGTCATAACCAATGTTACTAGACCTGTCCTGTTCTGTCTCACAGCATCACTGCCGAGCATGTGGGCAGATCTTCTGTGGCAAGTGTTCCTCTAAGTACTCCACCATCCCCAAGTTCGGCATTGAGAAGGAAGTGCGCGTGTGTGAGCCCTGCTACGAGCAGCTGAACAAGTGAGTGTACACGCCAGGGCACTCTGATACTTCACAGCTACAGGCCTCAGAGGCTTCCAAAGCACTGTCAGGAGGGCTGGGGGGCAAACCAATGTAGCCATACAGGCGACTCCAGCACCCCAAACTGGGACAGGGTGGACGGTGCTGTGGCCCCATACTCTAGGACAGGGCAAGGTGATGTGGCCTCACACTCTAGGACAAGGTGGGCAGGGTGGGCAGGGTTACATGGCCCCACACTCTAGGACAGGGCAGGGTGATGTGGCCTCACACTCTAAGACAATGTGGGCAGGTTGCTGTGGTCCCACACTCTAGGAAAGGGTGGACAGGGAGGGCAGGGTTACATGGCCCCACACTCTAGGACGGAGGGGGAGGCAGGGTGATGTGGCCCCACACTCTAGGACAGGGCAGGGTGATGTGGCCCCACACTCTAGGACAGGGCAGGGTGATGTGGCCCCAAATTGTGGACAGGGTGGGCAGGGTTACATGGCCCCACACTCTAGGACAGGGAAGGCAGGGTAATGTGGTTGCACAATAGCTGAGACTCCCCTGGGCCAGTCACGGGCTTTGAATTGTTTTGTTTGAACAGGCTCTTGCTTGGAATTGAATCTCCTGACTTAGCCTTTCAAATTCTGGAACTTCAGTTCTGGTCCACACATTCTGTAGTTTGGATTGGGAATGAAATTACAAGCTTAGTATAGGGGCACACACCTTTAATCCCAGCACTTGGGAGGCAGAGGCAGGTAGATCTCTGAGTTCAAGGCCAGCCTGGTCTAAGAGGAGTCCAGGACAGTCAGGGCTACACAGAGAAACCTTATCGCCAAAAAGCAAGTGTGGTGCCAAGATGTGTGCTTACTTATGTGCATGAGAGCTTGTCTGCAAGCCGTTCTCTTGGAATTTTCAACTTTGGTTTGTGTTCCTGTGTCCATATGAGTTTGTGCTCTAGTCTAAATTTGATGGGGGGGAGGACAGTTGGGTATGACCACCAATGCTGTGGTTAAAGCACGGATTTTTCCTTTAGAAAAGAGCATGTATACATTGAAATCCTGATTATGCCTTATATATATGGCCCTCAGCCCTACTTTGTGGAGAAATCTCTGATCTATATATATATCAAACTGGGCCTTAACTGCATGTGATGGTTTGTATATGCTAGGCCCATGAAGTGGCATCATTAGGAGGTATAGCGTTGTTGGAGTAGGTGTGTCACTGTGGGTGTGGGCTTTGAGACCCTCAGCCTAGCTGCCTGAAAGCCAGCATTCTGCTAGCAGCCTTCAGATGAAGATGCAGAACTCTCAGCTCCTCCTGCACCATGCTTACCTAGATGCTGCTATGTTCCCACCTTGATGATAATGGACTGAATCTCTGAACCTGTGAGCCAGCTCCAATTAAGTGTTGTCCTTATAAGAGTTGCCTAGGTCATGGTGTCTGTTCACAGCAGTAAAACCCTAACTAAGACAGAAGTTGGTACCAGGGCCTGGGGTATTGCTGTGACAGGCCTGACCATGCTTTTGTTTGGAAGAATGTGGATTTGGGGACTTTGGATTTGGAAAGCAGTGGAATGCTTCAAGTGGGGCTTAATGAGCCATCCTCATAGGAATATGGAAGACTTTGTTACTGAGAGTGATTTGAATGAGAGGACCTAGATCAAGAGGTTTCAGTGGAGAATTTCAATGTGTGGCCTAGTGCCTGGCTTTGTGATATTTTGGTGAAGAATGAAGCTACTTTTGCCCTTGTCTCAAGTGTCTGTCTGAGCTAAGGTGAAAAGACTCAGATTAATTGCTTTGACAGAGGAAGTCTTAGAAATGCCCATCATAGATTTTGTTCTCTGGTTAAGTCCCATGAAGAGCATTTTAAATAAGTGTAGCAAGCTGAGAAAGGAAAAATATAAAATATATGGTTCAAGTATTAAAGGGGCACCAGGAAGTGAAATGGAGCTGAATCCTGTGTTCAGGAATGTTAAACTGAATTAAGGGGGAAGTGACTTTGGGGCAAGATTCTTCCCAGCTAAATTTAGATTCAGGCATGGTGGTGCACACCTTTAATCCCAGGAGGCAAAGCCAAACAGATCTCAGTTCAAGGCCAGCCTGAGACAGAGCAGGTTCTAGGTGAAGAAAAGCTTAAGTCCAGGCTGGTGGTACACACTTTTAATCCCAGGAGACAGGCGTGCAAATCTCAGTTCAAAGTCAGTCTCCAGAGCAGGATCCTGTACAGCCAAGCTTAGGCAGCGAAGGAGTTGGGAAAGAGGCAGCTGGTGATAACGTAATAGGACAGGGGCCATGTTCCAGCCCCAGCAATCAGCAGAACTTGGGAGCTTTAGCCATGTGGCTCTGGCTTTATACCCAAGAGGAGAAGGAGACTACTTGGACAATTGATGCTGGTTTGCTGGAGCTAAGAAGTTACAGATGGTTAAGAGGAGATCAGAGACTGGCATCTCTGAGGTAAAATTTTCTGGGAAGTGTTTTCTGAGAACACAGAGAAGCTGTATTCCAGAGATGGCCAAGGTTGTACCTCGTGCTGGAACTGGACTTGGTAATGTGTAAGAGTCACCCAGGTGGTACTGGTTTTAAAGGCATGAAGGGGTCATGGAGAACAGCCGAGGCTTGGCACTTGAGAGGCCATGGAAGGCCTTGATGAAGGTTCAGCCTCAGTTGCAGTTGACAGCCCAGGACTGAAGGGGTCATGCAAAGGAGTTGAGGTTTGACACCATGCAGAGAGCCTATGAGAGGCTATTGGTGAAGCCTAGTTGCAGTGGAAGACCCCAGTGTATTAGAGATGTCAGTACCATGGGGTGACCACTGAGAACAGCAGCAGCAGTGGAGTGAATCAACCTGAGCTTAGAGTGCTACAGAGGGCAGACTGGAGAAGTGATGCCAGCCCTTTGGAGGAGCCCAGAAGATCATGTGAGGATCCCAGATGTTGGAACAAGAAGCTGTAAGAGTGAAGCTGCCTTGGAGACCCCAAGATGTAAGAGATGCCAAAGCTGTGGGCTGTCTGCTGAGGAAAGCTGCTAACAGGGATTGGAACCAGTCCAGGAGAAAGAACTTTGTTGGGAGTAAACAAGGATGAAAAAGGAGCTGGAGACCTGAAGACTGCTTTGACATCAGACATGGAGATGCAGAGTTTGGAGATTGGATGAATCTCAGAAGAGACTTTGAACTTTGGACTTTTAACATTGTTGAGACTGCTATAGACTATGGGGGCTTTGGAAGTTGGACTAAATGCATTTTTTGTTATGCTATGGCGAGGTATGGTCCCCATAGACTCAGGGAGTGGATGGTGGGTATGGGCCTTCATTGTTAGTCTGTGGAGATGGTGTGAGCAAATGCCTGGAGGGTGGTGTCAGTACATGGTTGCTTACAGTGTCTCATTCTGTCTGCAGGAAGGCAGAAGGGAAGGCTGCCTCTACCACTGAGCTGCCCCCAGAGTACCTGACCAGCCCCCTGTCACAGCAGTCTCAGGTACAAGTTCCCTTCTTTTTTTTTTTTTTTTTTTTTCCGAGACAGGGTTTCTCTGTGTAGCCCTGGCTGTCCTGGAACTCACTCTGTAGACCAGGCTGGCCTCAAACTCAGAAATCTGCCTGCCTCTGCCTCCCAAGTGCTGGGATTAAAGGTGTGAGCCACCACTGCCCAGCTACAAGTTCCCTTCTTGTCCCTAGAACCTTTTCACCTCTTCCCTGGGGCCCTTCTCACTCTCCCCTGTCTGTCCTCAGCTGCCCCCAAAGCGGGATGAGACAGCCCTGCAGGAAGAAGAGGAGCTACAACTGGCTCTGGCTCTATCACAGTCAGAGGCTGAAGAGAAAGAGAGGATGGTAAGCCATGATGCCGTGTTGAGTTTCCCCTGCTGATGGAGGACTCTAGGCTACAGAGGTTTGTGGAGGCTCAGCTCCTTAGCCTGTGCCACACGCACCTCTAACTCTGTTCGTTGTTCTGCCTCAGAGACAGAAGTCAACATACACAGCGCATCCAAAGGCAGAGCCTACACCCTTGGCTTCATCTGCACCCCCAGCTGGCAGCCTGTATTCCTCGCCTGTGGTGAGCCCTTTCAGCCAAGCTGGCCTCTCATTTCCAGGGATTACCAGAAGGGTCCTGTTGGTTCAGGACTTTGTGGTGGTGTACTGAGGATGCCGAACATGGCATCCCCCTGCCAGGGAGATGAGTCCCTTCCACACTTCCTTGTACATTCTAAGTGTTACAGACCCGGTCTTCTGTCTGGGAGTCTGCTCCATTATTTTTGTAGCTAGGAAGTAAAGATGTAGCAGAGTTAGAATTTCACCTGGAGGCTCTTCAGAGTTCTCTAGAGTAGCCAGCCACAGAGGGGACCTGGAGCTAGAAACAGCCCTGGACCTGCTGGTGGAGGAACTTCCCTCCTCCCTAGATTTTGTGCAGGGCTCACACTAGGGTTTCATTAGAGCTAAGCACAGAGTTCGTGCAGTATTGGCACCATCCTAAGGAGCCAGGTTAACCTGGCCTGTGCTGCCCTGTGCCTTAACAAAGTTAGTTAGATTCTGGTAGTACATGATAGTCCATAACCCAGGTTCTTAAGATTTTATTGCCAAATGAAAGTGGATGCCTGCCACAAAGGGCTTGTGAAGGAAAGGACTGGCAGGTGCCAAGACAGGTGGCTAGAACATGGGCCAGCCCTGAGATCTGCTGACATTTGGTGCCACTGGGTCCCCATCTGAAAGATTGTTCGGGATCTCATCACTTCACTGTGAGGATGCTCAGACTCAGTCCTTGTCTCCCCAGAACTCATCAGCACCTCTGGCTGAGGACATCGACCCTGAGGTAAGCAGCAGTCGCGACTGCTATTCCCCCTGCTCCCGGCTCACACCAGTGCCGCCTCATCCCCTCCTTTACTGCTTCTCAGCTTGCAAGATACCTCAACCGGAACTACTGGGAGAAGAAACAGGAAGAAGCTCGGAAGAGCCCCACACCATCTGCACCTGTGCCCCTGACAGAGCCAGCTGCCCAGCCTGGCGAAGGACATACAGCCCCCAACAGCATGGTAGAGGTAAGAGGCTCCTCTGCACTCTTGACTGTCAGTCCCTCGGGCAAGGTATTAATTGGGTCAGAGACCCTCTGATACTCCAATCTCTTCCAGGCTCCTCTTCCCGAGACAGACTCTCAGCCCATAACTCCCTGCAGTGGCCCCTTTAGTGAGGTAAGCTGTGCCTTCTATCCTGGTTGTGAGGCTGTGTCAGAGAAAGGAGTCTCCAGGCTCCAACTGCTCTGTGGACCCCAGTGTTGTACAGCAGCTCAGAGGAGACTCTCCTTGTCCCTCAACTGCTGTTGTGTCTGCCAGTCATACCCAGTCTTGGGTGGATGAGAGCCTTGCTCTGTGCTTTGTGTGCAGACCAGGCATGTCACGTATCACGCATGAAGGACTGGGTCCTGTGTCCGTGTCAGGCTCTGGACACTGGGCAGCACCTGTCTACCAGCCCAGCACCTTTGCAAGAATGCTTCCTAAGTTTAACAGCCGTAGCAGTCACCCGGCTGTGGTGCTCAGCTACCCACTCCGTGTCCACAGCAGTACCAGAATGGGGAGTCGGAGGAGAGTCACGAGCAGTTCCTCAAGGCTCTGCAGAATGCCGTCAGCACTTTTGTCAACCGCATGAAGAGCAACCACATGCGGGGGCGCAGCATCACCAACGACTCGGCTGTGCTGTCACTCTTCCAGTCCATCAACAGCATGCACCCTCAGCTGCTCGAGCTGCTAAACCAGCTGGACGAGCGCAGGTGTAGGTACCCCTGTGCCCTCCCTCCGAGGGGCACTCTGAGCTCCATGCAATGGTTCAGCTAATGATCCCCAGGGACACCTAGGGTTCCTTGCCCATACTCCATTGAGCCTCTTAATTTCTCCAGAGTGCCCATGGGAGGTGGTCCCATTGGTGGGGCCTGCTCTGCTCCTTTCTGTCCCCAGCCCCAGGGCCAGCAGCTCTGCCTACAGAGAACAGAGGTCCACATCACCTAGGCCTTCAGCCTGAGAGGTCTGAGCTGTCCTATTCTCCACAGTGTACTACGAGGGGCTTCAGGACAAGCTGGCACAGATACGTGATGCCCGAGGGGCTCTGAGTGCCCTGCGTGAAGAGCACAGGGAGAAGCTGCGCCGGGCAGCTGAGGAGGCTGAGCGCCAGCGTCAGATCCAGCTGGCACAGAAACTGGAGATCATGAGACAGAAGAAGCAGGTATGGCACCTGATCCAGCATGTGGGTAGGGTGGGGCCCAGGCTGGCCTGACCACTGCCTCTCATCCACTTCAGGAGTACCTGGAGGTGCAGAGACAGCTAGCTATCCAGCGCCTGCAGGAACAGGAGAAGGAGCGGCAGATGCGCCTGGAGCAACAGAAGCAGACCGTCCAGATGCGTGCCCAGATGCCTGCCTTCCCCTTGCCTTATGCCCAGGCAGGTGCTGCCCACCCGACCTTGCCCGTCATAGGCCAAAGACACCCCCTCTGACTGTTGGCTCTTTTTTGTCTCCAGCTCCAGGCTATGCCCACAGCTGGGGGTGTGCTCTACCAGCCCTCCGGCCCAACCAGCTTTCCTGGCACCTTCAGCCCAGCAGGCTCAGTAGAGGGCTCTCCAATGCATGGTGTGTATATGAGCCAGCCAGCCCCAGCCACTGGCCCCTACCCCAGCATTCCTGGCACCACGGCAGGTAACCTTGCCAGTTTACAGAAGATAGTGAGAATAATATAAAGAACTTAACAAATTTTCTAAGTGACTATTTTTCTAGAATTGTTTTTTTCTAGAATTGTTTTTTCCTATCCATATGGAAACTCATGTATACACACACACATTTCTTACTCTCTTCTAGGGTGAGGGGCAGGTAAGCTCCCTTTACCCATAATGCATTTCCTAAAGTCAGGATGTGGTCACAGACAGGAGCCACTGCATCACAGCAGGTCATTACCGTACACTGCCCCAGTAAAAACATCTGTGCTTCAGAAAATTCCCTTAAGACTGTCAGCCGGCCTGGCCCATAGTGCAGGCCTGAACACCTCATGACCATTGCCCTAAAGCTGGCAAATTGTCTTCAGTTTGATTTGTCTGGTGGTTCTACACACTTAGGCCACACACTGCATCTTTAGTCAGAAAGGCACAAAGCACCTTGCGAGTGCATGTCTTGGTGCAGTCCCCCTCTGCACTGTCATCAGAGCGGTGGGCTGGGGAGCATTTTGTTCAGAGGGAAACAGTCTTTTACTGTTATTGATTTTAGTTTTTTGAGACAGAGTTTCTCTGTGTAGCTCTAGCTGTTCTGGAACTCACTCTAGACCAGGCTATCCTCAAACTCAGAGATTGAGCTGCCTCTGTCTCCTCAGTGCTGGGATTAAAGGCGTGTGCCACAGTCTCCCAGCAATCTTATTTTATGTTCTGCCTGTGTGTATCTGTGCACCACAGGTGTGCTGGGCCTCGCCCACAGAGGCCAGAAAAGGCTTTGGATGCCTGCAAACTGGAGTTTCAGATGATGGTTACCACCATATGAATTCTGAGAATCAAATCTGCATCTGCTACAACAGCAAGAAGTGCTGTTGACTACTGAGCTGTTTCTCCAGTGCCTGAGTTTTTTGTTTAAAGATCGTTTGTTCATTTTCTGAGACAGGGTCTCACTATGTAGCCCTGGCTAACCAGAAACTCATAGAGATCCACCTGCTTCTGCCTCCTGTATGCTGGAATTAAAGGTGTGTGATAGCATGCCTGGACAAGTTTTATTTTTAGTAATATGTGTGAGTATAGGTACTTTCAGGGCCCAGAAAGGTGGTTGGGTCCCTTGGAACCATAATTACAGGAGCCTGAGCCACCTGACATGGGAACTGAGATCTGAACTCAGCTGTCATAACTGCTGAGCCATCTCTGTCCCTGTTTCTGTTGATTTTAATACATTATCGGTGTAATCCACATGAATGCCAATCGCTTGTGTCACCGTGACTGGCCTGTCACCTTTTGATCAGGTCAGCGGGTACTTTGCCTGCTTTGTCCATTCTTGGGTTCTCTGGGATCCTGCCTCCTCTCTGTGGGGATGGGTAGTTGTTAGAAGGCAAAACCTCAGACTGTACATGGTGTGCATCCTACAGTCCCAACACTTGAGAAGTTGAGGCAGGAGGACTCTAATTCAAGACCGAACAGACAGTTAAGGCTTGGCTTCTTAGGGTGTGTTTACAGTTTGTAAGTTACTGAGGACCTTGTGGTGTGTATGTGTGATTTACAAACGAGGATGCCTCCAGTGTTTCTTGTTATGACAGCTTGGGTGGCCTTCATTATCCCTGGTGTATTGCTTCATTTCTGTCATACAGAGTCTTTTCTGAAGTCTTAGCCTGGGCTGCTGTAGGACAGGAATGTTTGCCTTTGTTCTGTTTTCTCAGTTGTGAAACTATGGGCTTCAGAAATTACTAGTGTCAACTCTCCCTAACCCTTCCCTTCAGTCTGACTGCCACTCGTTTCTAAACAGTGTGAAGAATGCGGGTGCAGCTCAGGTAGAGCACTTTCCCAGCATGTTCAAGACCCTGGCTCAACCCCCAGCACTATGAAAACGAAAAAGAACATGGTTCATTTTTTTCTGCTTTTTCTTCCCCCATAGGACCTAACTCCCCACATACATTGGCTTTACTTTTCTTTTATGAAGATGTGAAACGTACTTGGTTTCGAAAGTTACATCAAAAGGAGAAACCCAAGAGAGGGTGTTCTCTTACTATTGTCATTTCTGTGCTGAGCCAGCTCATTTGTTGTTACAGATCCCAGCATGGTCAGCGCCTACATGTACCCAACAGCTGCCCCTGGGGCACAGGCAGCCCCTCAGGCCCAGGCCGGGCCCACCGCCAGCCCTGCCTACTCCTCTTACCAGCCCACTCCAACCCCAGGCTACCAGGTATGTGGGTAAAGTGTCCCCCTTACATCTGCACCCAGCCCTTGCCTGTTCCTGTCTGTTTCCTCACCTCACCCCATTCCTTTCATAGAATGTGGCTTCTCAGGCCCCACAGAGCCTCCCAGCCATCTCCCAGGCTCCACAGACCAGCAACATAGGCTACATGGGGAGCCAGCCAATGTCCATGGGCTACCAGCCATACAACATGCAGGTAAAGAGACCTAGTCTTCACTGGGCATGGAGGGCTATCACAGACAGGTCCTCTCCTCCTGGCTCTCACTTCTGCTTTCTTCCAGCCAGGAGGGTCTGTTTCTCTCTGGTCACAGATTACTCAGTGTTGGGCTCCATCTTACTTCCCACAGAATCTCATGACCACCCTTCCAGGCCAGGATGCGTCTCTGCCAGCCCAGCAACCCTACATCACAGGGCAGCAGCCCGTGTACCAGCAGGTGAGCCATCTCCTGGCCACTTGCCCTTGGACAGTTGGGCCTCCTCTGATCCCCTGCACTAGGTTTACACTTTCTCAGCAGACAGAAGGATGACATGCCATTCAATGCATGTATGTACACATGCATGCACATTGCACAGGGAACAGTTTTACAAGAGCTCACAAGTGCCATTGCAGTGTTGGTAACAACTTGATTTCTACTCTGCTAAAGTGAAGCTTGTTCTAAGCAAAAGTCTGTGTTTGTGAAGAGGGCTGATGAGCAGTGATGAGTTTATCTGCTCTTTCTCTCCAGATGCCACCCAGCACTGGCCCTCCCCAGCAACAGCCACCTGTGGCACAGCCGCCACCTACACAGGGGCCACCAGCCCAGGGCAATGAGGCCCAGCTCATCTCCTTCGACTGACCCTGAGTCTGGCGCTCTCCATCCAGAGTAACACTACAGTTCACCAGAAACCACTTAGATGTCTAACTAGCCGTTTCCTCCCCTATTACTGCCCTGTAGTGTCCCTTCTGTGAGCAAGGGGTGGGCCTTCACCCTTGGCCCTCTTCCCTGTCCTCAGTGGTCTGGCTCCTGTCACTGGTTCCCTGCCTTGATCCTGATGCTGTCTGACCTCCCCAGGGACTGGGACTCTGGAGGGCAAGTAGGACCTTCTCTGGAGAGTGCCAGCTGTGTTGGGGCGAGGATGCTTAGACTGGCCGAGAGAGCAGGATGTGAACTAACTTCCTGGTGTCCGGGCATGGCCCTGGTACCCAGAAGAACCATGTGGCTCCTGCACAGCAGGGGTAGAAGCTTCAGGCATCTCAGTCTCCCCTGCTCCTTGGATGTCATCTCTCCAGTGCAGAACAGTGAAAATAAAATGTATTTCAAAACTCTCATGATTGTTTGTTCGGCCAGCAGGCTGTGTTGGACCAGTACTTTAATAGTCGACATCTGTTGTGGGGTTTAGTGGGTACTTGTTGAGAAGCCTTGGACTTTTAACAGTCTTCGTCCTGGTGGGGACTCTGCATTGACTCATCTGGTGCAGGATACTTCACCAGGCAGTTGTGAAAGGGTTTTTTGCAGCCCAACTGCACTCAGGATTACCCATTAGTGCGTAATGGGTCCAAACCATTGCTGAAAGTTTTAGCTCTCAATAACTCACTCTGGAAAATGCAGTTCAACCTGACTTTGAGTGAGGACATTCAAATTTTGCCCTTTCCCTTCTGGCTAAGTGCCAGCCTTAGTATGCACTAACTATACACCTAGGCCGGCCATTCCGCCTAGTAGAAGGATTCCGGGCTTCCAGAACAATGGATCAGGCCCTTCTCTTAGGCTTAAAAGTACTGGACTCCTTCGGTTGCTAATCTCTTGGACCACTGAGCTGAATTCAAGGGGCTACGCAGCAAGTTCCGTAGGTACGAGGCGCCCGCTTATTCCCTTGGCGAGACAAAGGCATGCAGCACAGCATAGGTGGAGAAAACGTCAACCCAGTGCTGTCTCCGGAACTGCGCATGTGCGTCGCGCCGCCTAGTGCGTCATATCAGGCGCCAACCCAGGCCGCCCTGGGCTCCAAGACCTGGTCTGGTGGCTAGAGCGGCCCGGACAGCTCGCCTCCTCCCGGATAGAGCGTCGCTTCCGCTTAGAGCCGCGTGTGACCTTCCCGCTTGCGGAGCTATGCTGCCGGCGGCGGCCAGCCGCCTGTGGGGCCCGCGGCTTCGACTCGGGGGAGCAGCGCTCCGCCTTGTCAGGTATAGCGGTGGGTGTAGAGCGCCGTTGCCGGGGCGGCGGGCAGGAGGCTGGTTCGGAGGGAAGGGGTGACGGGCGCATCGCCACCTTCCGCGGCCCAGCCTACGGGGCGTGAAGAGGGCGGCTCGGCCTGGGCGACCTTGGGTGCAGGTACCTTTCGTCCCCAGCTTCCCGCCTCTCAGACCCATCGCTGTGAACGGCAGCATAGCTCGAGCTCGGTGCTTTAGAATGCTTGGTGCAACACTGTGTACCCGCCGGGCTGATGTATTTCATTCAACCAGAAGCCTGCCGTTATGGGCAGGATTGCAGACGTAATCGTAGGATCCAGAGGCCCTTTGGGAAATGTAGGGAAGCTTTTTCAGATCCCTTAACCCCAGCTTGTGGATTCTGGCCCCAGTGGTGGCGGATTGAGCACATGGATCTTGTGCCCTCGAGTCTCCCGCGTCTCCTGTTTTCTTGGGTCTAACGACTGTTTGCATGGAATAGGCATCAGATGCCCAGTGTCTGTGCAGCGCGGCAGTTGAGAAGCAGCAGCCACCGAAGGAGTGAAGCACTCGCCGGTGCACCTCTGGATAATGCCCCCAAGGAATATCCCCCCAAGATCCAGCAGCTGGTCCAAGACATTGCTAGTCTTACGCTCCTGGAGATCTCAGACCTCAACGAACTCCTGAAGGTATTGGAAGAGATTGGCACAGACCAGAACTAAGGATCCTGCCTTCTATTTGTACTTTTACCAAACGAGGGTCAGAGATCCCTGTCTCTTCTGGTGTGTTTTGGGAGTCTGGTAAATTATCAAATGTGCTTTCCTAGGCAGTAGAGCCAAACAGGCTTGCGCCTCCATTAGTAAGTACATTTAGTGTGACAAGCAGCCACTGAGGTCTCTCCTCTATCCTACAGAAAACATTGAAGATCCAGGATGTCGGCCTTATGCCAATGGGTGGCATGGTGCCTGGTGCCGTCCCTGCTGCAGCCCCAGCCCCTGAGGTGAGCCTAGGCCCCAGGAAGACCTAATTCTGTGTGCCCAGTTAACTGCCGGCCTCAACATCTTATGTATTTCTCTTGTTTCTGCTTGAGTCCGCAGCTGTAATTAGTGTGTCCCTGCTGTGGGCTCCCCTGCAACAACTCTGGGAACTTTTCTGCCAAAGGCATTCAAGATCCTTGTTTATTATTGTGTGTATGTGCGTGGGCGTACATGAGTGGGGGTCAAAGGACGACTTTGAGGAGTTCTCTCCTTCCACCCTCTGAGCCACACTGGTGGGAAACAGTGATCTGAAGAGAGGAAGGGTTACATCAAACAGCACAGTGTCATAAGTACTATTAAAGGTAGGGAGGGCACAGAGATGTGGGAGAGTGCCTGCCTCCCATGCAAGGCGCTGAGTTGTTGGGCAGGGAACAGGGAAGCAGTTTAAATTGGGTAGAGGCTTGGAATTTCGAGGAAGGCCTCTCCACAAGGTGAGTGTTGAATGAAACTTGAAGGCGTTGAGGAAGAGAAAGCAAGGCATTTCTCAAAGAGCTCTAGCTGACAGAAGGTTTCCAAGCGATATTTAAAATATGAGGAACGGGGCAAGGTAGCATATGCCTTTAATCTCAGCACTGGGAGGTAGAGGCAGGCACGTCTCTGGATTCTGGGCCTTCCGGGACAATGCAGTAAAACTCTATGTCAAATCAGTGCTGCTTAGAGACAGGCGGTTTGTGTGTGCACCACACGTATGTGGCTACTTAAAGAGGTCAGAAGAGCGTGTCAGGTCCCTTGACCTGGAGTTGAAGGCTGTTGTTACCAGCCTGACGTGAGTGCTAGGAATTGAACTCAGGTTCCTCTGAGCAAACAGTGTGTACACTTAACTTAGAACCGTTTCTGTAGCCCAAACTGAACTTTTGAAGCAAGGGTAGGGTTCCTTGCCTAAGCTGGAGTGCCTTTGAAAAAGGTCATACAGTGTCAGGATGCAGGCCCAGTCCAGTTGTGTCTC
>JANHMN010000002.1:1393629-1411282 GCA_030674055.1 Rhabdomys pumilio | reverse complement strand
TACTGTTCAAGCTGGGTGTGTTCAGTGAGTGGTGTGTGCGCCCAGGGCTGGTAGTATAAAGGACCACCTAGAGGCATCTGTATGTCCTAACCTTGCCCAGGCTCTTTGCCCCTGCTGTGCCTCCCTGTTGGGCTTTCTTGGGGTGTACAGCCATGCATCTTGTCTGGTTTGGGGGAGGGGCTATCCTCCGTCACCCTGTAATAGGTTGTGTCTACCCAGACAACAGCACAGTATGAAGCTGGGTTTAGGGGAGAGGTTGTATCTTGAGGTTTGAATAGGGAATTTCCATTCAGATACTTGGAGAGGTTTTGTTCCTTTGTTTAAGACAGGGTTTCTATATGTAGCTCTGGCTGTCCTGGAACTTGCCTTGTAGACCAGGCTGGCTTTGAACTCAGATCTACCTGCTGTCAACACTGCTCAACATATACTTGGAGTTTTAAAAGTGAAAGAGTGTGGCCCAACCTACCAAGACCGTCTTGGGTCCAGCATAGCCCCAGCTGGGGTGGGTAGGGACAGAGCTAGTAACTCTGATACCCAAGGCAGGATGGTTGTCCACGAGGGGGATAAGCACACTTAAAGATGGCGGTTCTGGCAGACTCAGGGCTGGGGCAAGGTGGCAGAAGAGGCTTGTGCATGCAGGTCTTGAAAGACCCTGACCTAGCCTGCACTGGGTTACCCCCAAGGTGGAGTATGGAGTAGGTAGTTTTGTTCCTAGAACTCTGAGCAGAGCCTAGGAGAACAGTCTTCAGCTGGTCTTTAACCAAGCCCAAAGCCCAGTAGTGTTTGAACAGAAGGTACCCTCTGCCGTTGGTACTGAATATTTGCAGTTCCTGTAAGAGACCAGAAGAGGGCAGTGTTGCCTTGTGAGGACTGCCTTGGGCTTGGCAGCCCCACCCAGCTATGTCCCAGTCCACTCCACACTACATAACTAGGAAACTCCAGCTTCCCTGACTGAACTGCTGGACTCGGCCTTGGGATTGCTAATGGTCACCCTGTTCTGGTTAATGATTGTCCAGCAGCACTTCAGGGCTGTCTCCACAAAAGTGGCGACCAGGAGGCCTAGGTATGACTTGCCAGATCCTGCTACCACCTGGGGCAGGTGGGTGGCCTGCTCTAAGTACCATCTCAGCCCGGGCAAGAGTCCAATCAATGCTAAGGTGAAACCAGGCCCGTGTTTTCTGAGCTTGAGGACTATGTACAGGGGTGGGGGGTGGGGGAGGCTGACCTCTGGCTGTTAAGTTGACCCTACCTCACTCCTGTGAATCTGGACCATGCACTTAGAGAGCTGAAGGCAGCTACAGACCCTGGGATGTGGTTGTGCTGATTGGTAGTAAAACACTCACCTGGTGTGTGTGAGCGCTGAGTGCCTTCCCAAGCAAGAAAAACTCAAGCCTCTGGATGCTATTGGCCATCCCAGCCTTTCTACTGTTTACAGATTACATGTGGGCCCTAGAATACTGTGTGTGTATGTGTTTGCCTTCCCGACAGTAAGGCCAGTCTGAGAGCTACATGCATGTTAGATCCTGTCTTAAAGATAAAACAAATCCTTAGGCCCTGGCCTGCGTTTCCCAGTTAGGGCTTGTCCTCTGTACCTTGTAAGCTTTCTCCTGTGGACTGAGTTCCTGTGGCCAGTAATGGTTTCCAGCTCTCTCAAAGAAGGGTAAACTACATGTGTCCACATCTGTAGCCTGGTCAACTACATATGTCCACATCTGTAGCCTGGTCACCTACATTCTAGTAACGTGATTAGACTGCTGTTGGATTTGGACCAAATGAGACTAAGCAGAACTTGGCATAGCTTTGCTGTGTGAAGATTAGGCCTATTTCTGTACCCTCACCTTGGTCCTGTAGCTCATGGTTCTTCCATGTAGCTTTGAAGGTGCCTCCAGTGTTTTATACACAAAAGCAGTATCTCTTGTTGAACACCAACCAGGCTTCCTCTAGCTTATGACCTCTCTGCTGTGCCTGGCGGTCTATGTCTTGTATTTCTCAGTTTCTGGGTAGGGCTGGTCTGCATGGCAAGACCCAATGGTGCTCCTGGTCTCACCAGCTAAGCAGTCAGCTATTCATTTCCCCACCCCACAGGGGCCCAGCTAAGTGATCAGATACTGGCACCTGGAGACCTAAGGTATACATGTTGCCTGTACCTGCTGTAGGAAAAGAATAAATCCAGTGTGGGAAGTGTCCCTCACCCCCTCGTTACAGGCTTCTCCCAGTGTAGGGCGCTTTTGGGCGTGGGGAGAAACGCCAAGACAGCACAGAACAGCCACAAGTGAGGTGCCAGGAGATCTTGCATCAAGCAAGCTTGGGACTATGACAATGAGCTCTCAGTATGGGAGGCCATCTAGAGCTCTAGATGAACGACATCTTGCTATACCTCCCTCACTGCTACAAAGTTGGCACTGGATATTCAGCAGGGTCAGCCAGGGCCTGGAGCTGTTTGCCAGGTGCGCGTTAGCTTTCTCTTTTGCATCAGATAGCTACTGAGCCAGAGCTGTAGGACACGTGTCTTTTTCATTCATGTGGCCAGACTTAATGCAGCCTTGGGAATTCACCTTGCCTAGCAGACGCACCCTCGGACTAGGAGCACATGTGGATTCTTTGCCCACTGTCAGGAGGTAGAGCTAGGTTTCTGAGACCAGGCAGATTGGAGCTGCCTTCTAGGAGCCTGAGCCAGTAACTATGAAGAATTCACAGCCCAGAACCCTCTCCATGGTGGCTGCCTAAGGCTGTCCACAGCAAGGCTTGAGCTGGGCAAGGCTTGGCAGGGACTCGCTGGGTGTAGGCATGGGGGAGGAGCGCGGCTACCATTTACTAAGAGCCTTTTGTCCCTGATTTCTATTTAATTTGCAGACTGGCCTCAAGAAGGGTTCCATCCCCCTCTACATCTGGGCGGGGGATGGGCCCTCGAGGGGGATGGGGTCAGAGGTCCACTGCTACAGCACGTGTCCTTCGCCTGGGTAACACGAAGTCAGCACCAGGGTGCAAGTTCAGGCTAGGGCTAGAGGATGCTGGTAGGAAACCAGCCTCCTGTTGAGTTAAGAATGGCAGAGCGCCTGCGGAACTGAGACCAAAGCCATAATCTAAAGAGTAAGGGTAGCCACGGGCTAGCTCCAGCGGTTTCACGGTCCAGTGGACCTCCCATCTCTGCTCCTCGCTGCGGCCGCTTTAAGACCAGAGGTGGAGTCTCCCAAGGCCGGAGTCCGGCGGCAGGCGGAGCCCATAGGCCCCGCCCCCGGGGCCGCGCGGGCGCATTGGCTGCACCGGGCGCGGGCGCTCGGTAGCACTTTGAACCGGGCGTCAAGCGGCTAGAACCGGAGTTGTGGTGCTGACCGGGGTCGGACCAGGTCGCTGCTGCTCTGGCTATGGCCGAGGCACGCGTGTCTCGCTGGTACTTTGGGGGGCTGGCTTCCTGCGGAGCCGCCTGCTGCACGCACCCGCTAGACCTGCTCAAGGTGAGACTGAGTTTCAAGGCCGAGCGCGCGTGAGCCCTGGGCGCTGGGGACCGTCCCCGGCCTGGAGACTTCAAGGCGTCTACTGCGCACCCGGTAATTACTGCCGGCGACGCCCACGCCGGCCTGAGACCCGGCTGCCCCGCTCTGCGCTGCTGGCCTTGGGCCTGCGGTCGCCACTACGCTTACTTCCCCGTAGGCAGCGGTGGAAAATCCCCGGGGACCCTTTGCAGCTGGCGTCCGCAGGTGACAAACAGCTAAGCCTCAGAGGGGACATCCTGCTCCTCAGCTTACCTGCTAGTCCCCCCCTGTCCCCTGCCTCCCCTGTCTTAACAGATGGCCGTCCAGCTTCAGTTGTGCGCTGTAGTACTTACGTGAACTCTGCCACTCTGAGCCATTCCTTGGCCACAATCATTCGACAACTCTGGTTAAAGTTGTTCGTGCGTACAGGCGTTGAGACCCAAAGACCAGCCTGGTCGCTGCACACCAGAGCACTCGCACTGCTGAGTGCTTAGCACTACCTACTGTGAGGGCTTGCGGGGTGGAAACGAAGGCGGTGGGTTAGGTGAGGTGGCGATGTGACCTCGGTCTTCTGCTTCCGATGGTTTGATTGCTATATTGGAATCAGCACCATCCTAAGTGAGCTAGGAGACCCTGCATTCATAGGGTTCTGCCCTATAAGAATGGCCGTCTCGCCTAGAGAAACAAATGAGACACGTGGTTTTGTGGGATTTTGTTTTTTAGTGTGTGTGTGTGTGTTTTTTCCTTTAAAAATAAATGCTTTATAGGGCAAACTGAGACAACTCTCTTCCTGTTCCTGGGGAATTTTTTCCTGATTCTGTCTTACCACAAAGAACTAACCCACTCTGCCCAAGGGACTCTGGCTTTACTTCAGCCTGTGGACCGAGCGTTCACACTGGCTGCCACCTCCCTCATCCCCCAGGTCGGTTTGGTCCTTGAGTCTGAGCTGCTGTTGATCCAGCCCCAGGCAGTTTCTGCTACTTAAAGCTTCTGGGCTGATCTCTGTCTCCTTTTGGGGACTGAATTTCCTAAGAAAGGCAATAGCTTTTCTTTTTTATTTATTTGTAACCTAGGTTTACCTTGAACCTTTTATGCAGCTATGGCTGGTTTTTGACTCCTGCCTCTACCTTCCACGTGTAGGAGTTTCTGGCTTGCACGATCACTCCCAGATAGCTTTTCTAATTACTAAGAATGCTGGCCATTGGGTACACGTGAGGACTGGAACCTCATTTTTTCCTGGGAGTACCATACACAGGTCCAGGCCCTGGACATTGCCTCTGACAGGTATTATAACAGGAAGAGGAGGGTACTGATTGTTCTGGGAGGGGCTTCCTGATGGTATTTTCCTTCCGTCATGGGGGTCAGGCTAGATGGCTAACCCAGGTATGGGCCCAGGAGACTCCCCTCACTCCCAGACAGTCCTTTGAGTGTTGAAAGACTATGACTTAAGAGTCCCAGGTGGTTGTTCATTGTCCAAGTTCCCTCTGGGTTTCGCCCCACCCCCACTCGGATGTTCTGCTGCCTGGAGGAACAAGAAAGGTTGCCGTGGACGCCTGCCAACTGTTGGCCCCGGGCCGGTCAACAGTGGGCCGTGCTCAGCCACAGGAGAGTCAGTGGTCAGGGCATCCCAGTGAAGACTGCTCACAGAGACCATTTGAAAACTTGTATGGATTTTGTTTTAATAAGACAGGATCTTATTACACCTCAGGCTGACCTCAAATTCATGATCCTCCTGCCTCAGTCACCTGAGTATTAGGATCATGTGCCTGAGCTACTTTGTCAACTTTGAAAACATGTTTTGAATTTGCTTGCTGTGTCCACTTTGCTTGGTCCTCACACCCACAGAAACTGTTAACCCTCACAGCCACTGTCCCCTTGGGTGGGCCTTGGCCCTCTGTCTGTCCCTCCTGATCTGCATACTACTGGAGGATGACACCCCTATGGCTCAGCACCAGGCCCCTTCTGTCCTTACCATCTTAGCTCTTTCTCTGTCACTTTTTCGCATGAGTGTGAGCATGCTTGTAGGGCCACATTTGGCTGCAGGACAGGCTTCTTTGGAATCAGTACCAGGGTTGATACAAGAATGGTCAGGGCCGAAGATCCTGAGCCTGACCTTAGGCCACCAGGACAGGAGAGAGAGTGAAGCAAGGCCTTGAGGGCCATAATTGTCACTACTGTATAAGAGGGAACAGTTACAGGCCTGGGACTAGGCATACCCCACCAGCCTTAGGCCCTTTGGGACCTGCCCTGCCTTGGTTTCCTTCCCCCCCCCCCCCCCAGGTAGGGTTGCTGACAGCACCAAGTCCACAGGGTACAGACCTGGAAATAATTGATCCTGGTAGTTGCCTCAGCCTTGAATGGAGGCCCAGGCAGCCGGCTCACTGCAACCTTGTTTCTTCCGACTTGTGGCTAGGTCAGAGCTCTGCTCTGCATGGAAGTGACATACCCTCCCTGTCTATGCACAGGTGCATCTACAGACCCAACAGGAGGTGAAGCTGCGTATGACTGGAATGGCACTGCAGGTGGTGCGAACTGACGGCTTCCTGGCGCTCTACAACGGCCTGAGTGCCTCACTGTGCAGGCAGGTGTGTGCATACGGTTTGATTCTCTGACAGGATTCCTGAGATGAGAAGTTCTTTCTTTCTCTCATGTTGACATCAGCTTCTAGGTCTCAGAACCAGCCTCTCAGGTGCTGGTTCTGGGGCTCAGTCCTGTAAAGGAGCCTTAGGGAGCTTCAGCTGCTTTCTCTTCCTCCTTCAGATTTATTACAGATGAGACATGGGGTGGGTGTGCGGCGGCAGGGGCCTGCCTTCTAGTCTCAGAAGGGAAAACTGAGGCTGAGAACAACCGGGAACAACTCCTCTGGGTTTGTGAATTGGCTTGACTGCTTGCAAGCTCAGTGGACACTGGGTGGAGTGACCAGCCCTCTGAGCCAGGCCCCCTCCCCAGATGACCTACTCCCTGACTCGGTTCGCTATCTACGAGACCATGAGGGACTACATGACCAAGGACAACCAGGGGCCTCTCCCCTTCTACAACAAGGTCTTGCTGGGCGGCATCAGTGGTGAGCACTGGGTAGTCAGGGCAAGGGCCAGGCGGAGGCTCAGGACACAGGACCATCAGGCCCTGACATTTATATCACTACAGGTTTAACTGGAGGCTTCGTGGGGACCCCTGCAGATTTGGTCAATGTCAGGTCTGTATGAGCCTCTCATTACACAAGGCCAAGGCTTTCCCATTCCCAGGCAGGCAAGCCTTTGCCCAGATTACTCCCAGACTCGGAAGTACACTCAGCCTGGGGCAAGCCAAACTCTAAGCCTGGGTTTAGCCAACTCCCATGATCCTTCCCTGAACTTGGGTAGACAATCCAGCACCGTTGGCCCCAGGCAGTGAGCTGACCTGGGCCTGGGAGCTAATGTATATCCAACAGACCACCCATCCCTGCCTGTCCTACTGTTTCAGGATGCAGAATGACATGAAGCTGCCCCTGAACCAGCGACGCAAGTGAGTAGAGGTGGGCTTTGGCCAGGTTGGGGGATAGAGGTGAGGGGCCAAGCCAGGGAGGACCCCCGCACAGGTCTGCTGTCACATAACCAGGACTCCCCGAATTGCTCATGGGTGCTCATGGGTCATATGGAACAGGAAACTGGTGACTTTACCATGTACAGTCACCCTGGGGTCACTAAGGGTCCCCTAAAACCTTTATGTTCTTTCTTACGGGAAGAGTCTCACTAAACAGAGGTAGTCCACATACCTGCCTGCGGGAACCTGCTGACACCAGGACTGTCATATAGGATTGGGCTTCTTTGTAGCTGAGGATAGCCCTAGTTAGGTATCTATGAGTGCAGGGGCACCCAAGCCTCAGAGCCCATGAGGTAGGGCACATGGGAGAAGGGCTCACAGCCTGGAGACCTGAGGTAGGAAGGCCCTCCTTTTCCACTCCAGGCTAGCCCCAGGCCCAACATGGGGCTTCACGATCAGCATCTTCCTCAGCAGCCCCGTGCCCTTCCTGGCAGTGTGTGATGTCCCTTCTCACAGTCTGAACTGTTTCACCTTTTCCTTCACCTGTGGGGATCCAGGCTGTTTCTAGTGTTGTCTCCCCATTTGCTTAGGCTGTCCTTGAACTACGATCTTCCTGGTTTATCCTCCACAAAACTAGGCTGGTCCAGTTTCTAGTTTGTCTCTTTCTTTCTTTCTTTCTTTCTTTCTTTCTTTCTCTCTTTCTCTCTTTCTTTCTTTCCTTTCTAGTTTCTTATTTTTATTTAATTTTGGGATAGGGTCTCATTCTGTATCACAGGCTGGCCTTGAACTCTTATCGTCAGGTAAGAGTTCCCCGTTGAGTATAATGCTATTGCAAGAGTTGTGTGACCCACAGTGAGGATGTGGCTTTTCCCGGGGTCTAAGACACACCCTGCAGAACCGAGGGATGTCGTGAACATCGGTCTGTCTTTTGTCACCAACAGTTACTCCCATGCCCTGGATGGTCTGTACCGTGTAGCCCGTGAAGGTGAGGGGGAGAGGAATTTTACCTGATTGTAAAAATGTATGAATTTGGGTACGTGTATGACCGGGTAGGCTTGGGGTGAAAAAGCAGTCCGTGGAAACAGACAGGGAGGGCAGTCAAGTGCAATGTTGGGGTGGCATGGGGTCTAGACTGATGTCACCTGTCCCTTTCTCCTGCAGAAGGCCTGAGGAAGCTCTTCTCTGGAGCCACCATGGCATCCAGCCGTGGGGCCCTCGTCACTGTGGGCCAGGTAGGGGTCCTGTGCAAAATGGGGCTTATGGACAAACGTCTATGATCTCTATCCTCTATCCCCAGGGATTATAGCATAGCAGTGGGCACTTGGAGCCTTGGGGAGATTCCTGCTGTCCTGGGAGAGGGTGGGCACAGGGGGTTCAGCGGTAGCCTGCGTCTGACTTTGAGGCAGACCCTCACCTGCATGTCCAGGTGTGGTGATCCAGGTGACAGCAGGTGCTTGCTCACTGTCAGATGTTGTCATGTGGACCCTGTCTACTCTCCCTAGTTTGGGGGGTTTCTTTGGCCATGAGTGTCTCCATTCCTATGTGCAGCTGTCCTGCTATGACCAGGCCAAACAGCTGGTCCTCAGCACCGGGTACCTGCATGACAACATTTTCACCCACTTTGTCTCCAGTTTCATCGCGGTAAGTGCCCCGCATGAGGTGGGGGTGGGGGTGGGGGTGGGGGTGGGGCACGATTCAAGGAGCATGTGGGGTGAGCCTGATGCAGCCTCCCTTCTGCCACATCTGGAAATCAAATTCACAAGTTAGCTCAGGCCAAGATAATTCCTGTGTCACCTCTGTTGCGGCCCTTGGGACCCTCAGGAATGGAGAGAAGGGCTCTTTTAAGGTGGCCTGTGGGTGGGCACGCACTGAGGGCCTGAGAGTGCCCGGAGGCCCACTGACAGGTTACCTCCCCAGGGCGGATGTGCCACATTCCTGTGCCAGCCGCTGGATGTCCTGAAGACTCGCTTGATGAACTCCAAGGGCGAGTATCAGGTGAAGATGGGGCCTCGGACTCCAGGGCTGGGTGGGGTTCTCGCCATCTATAGCCATGCTTGGGGGACCTCCTCATTCTCTGCTCTTTCTTATCCTGGAGACAGGTAAGCTTCCCACTGGGGCATAGGAGCCTAGAGACAAGGCAGTTGTCCCCTGCCCCTTTCCAGTTGCTCAACCTTGAGTAGCACTTGCCTGGGGGTGGGGCTGTACTTTTCCAAGGCCTTGGCCTTGGTTTTGCTTTACAGAGGAAGCCGTTCTCAGTCAGTAGAATCTGGCCAGTGTCTTGAGAGCCAATTTGGTTGGCTATCTCAGTAGTCCATTGCCTTGGCTAATGTGGCCTTTACTCTTCTGTCCCTAATATCACAGTCTGAGCAGCATTCAGTTTGGGCTCCAACTGTGTTTCTGGAACCGCTTAGAGCGGCCATGCCCTCCTGTGCCTGGAGGGTTCCTCTGTGCCTTTGAGTGAGAACCCTCCTGCACCTTTTACTGTTTCTTACAGGGCGTTTTCCACTGTGCCGTGGAGACAGCAAAACTTGGACCACAGGCCTTTTTCAAGGTATGCTGGGGTGATGGTGGGCAATGGGAGAGTGACTGGGCTGGGTCTCCCTGGACCTGACGTCTCTCCCGCTGATGTCTCCACCCAGGGTCTCTTCCCTGCGGGCATCCGTCTTGTCCCTCACACCGTGCTCACTTTCATGTTCCTGGAGCAGTTACGGAAGCACTTTGGTATCAAAGTGCCAACCTGACCTCGCCAGGGACACGTGGGCCATGCTCAGTTGCCCTCCGTGCTGAGCTCCTAGGAAGAGTGGGAAGGGCGTGGGCTCCCCTCCTTCTTGGCCTGGGCCCCGTGCTGATCCCCAGCAAGTTCCTGTTCTTCCCACCCTCGGGCTGCTGGCTATGCCTTCTGACCCTGCCTCGGCCCCACCGAAGTGGCACCTCTGCCCTACTTGCTCCCAGACTCTCCCCATTGGGTCGCCCTGTCTTCCCACCCAATGGATGATTCACTCAGAAGAGGTCTGGCCCGGCTGGTGTCACTGTCCCCACCTCCCTGGCTGCTACCCTGCCCTGCCTGGCAAGCCCAGCGAAGCTGAGTACACTTCCTGCTCCCGCTGGCCCTCTGTACACTGGGCAGCTTTTACCCAGAACTTGGGTAGTGAGTGTGGCAGGGTACAGCCTATGGCAGCTTCTGCTTACCAAATGACTAGAGCACACACGCACGCACTTTCATCACAAGAGGGACCACCATGCTGTTCTGGAAGGTAGTGCCTTCAGGAGAGGGAACAGGTGGACAGCACAGATCACCAGCAAATGTCATGACAGTGGAGTCCAGAGAAAGCGCCTGGGGTTCCCATGTGTACCTCCTATATGCAGCCTTGGCTGCGTTAATGGTCAGTTTTGCTGAACCCTCCTGCTCGGCAGCTACTGCCATCGTCAGGAACTGGCTGTGTCCGTCACACACCTGTGTCCTCCCTTGCCTGGCTTCCCCAGGGCCAGGGGGTGGGGGGATGTACTGGCAGAGCTGGAGCTAGGATGGGTTCTTTGTATGTACCCTCCCAGAATGTATCTTCTTGTATGACAGGGCTCACCACCCCTCAGGCTTCAAAGCAGCCTGTCTTTCTTCAGATGGGGTTGTGTGTGTATCAACATGAGGTTGGGCCCTGTGTCCGTTTGCCTCCCGCAGTCCCTTCAGCACCAGGCCCTCACCCAGGAGATGGCCGTGGACCCAGGGGCACTGCCGGCATCTCTCTTCAGGATCTAATAAACCAAGTGACCTGGAAGGCTTTTCTGTCTTCCCCACACACTCCTCACCCACTCGGGGGCTGACAGTCTTTTGAGCTTGCTCACCACCAAGGACAGCGCTGTCACCTTTGCAACCAGTAAATCAGGATCACCTTACAGGATAGAGCCCATGCGAAGAATTGACTTAGACATCCGTAGGCAGGAGGAAAGGGAAATACCAACAGTAGCAAGTCTCTCTAGACCCAGTCCCATGCAGTTGGTCACTGGCCAGGTGGCAGGCAAGCATGGAAGAACTAAGCATGTCCTGGGATCTGTGGTAAATGCAAACAGACTGAGATCCCAGGCTATGAGAGTTGGACTGGCTCAGGCTAGGCCTAGGAGTATTCCAAGTATGTAAACAGAAACAGGATGTCAGCTAGGGTTACCAGGACTACAACTCTAAATGAACTAACTGATGCTTGGGTCAGAAGAAACCCAATGTATTTCAGGAGGCACAGCCCATCATGTCCTTTCATGTCATAGGTATAAACAATGTCATGGGCATCCCTGAAGACACTGAGTTTGCCAAAACTAGAGTGTAATTTGTTACATGTAGAGAATGTGATGAAGCCGGAAGTCTAATGAACACCTCATGACTAGACCATGTGGGTTTTAGTCTCTACAGTGTTGGGTCAAACCCTGGGCTTTACACTTGAACACTGTGGCAGCCTGCCCAGCCTCTCATGTATACCTCACAGAAGGGGCTGCAGCCTAGCTGGCCGCCTATGTGATACTCTGCCTCGGCCTTCCCATTACCAAGAGGACAAGTGTGGCCTCGTTCCTCATCTAGATAGCAAGTTCTAGGCCAGCCAGTGTCGTGTGGAACTTCAGTGGACTAGCCTTGCACACAAACGTCTCAAAAAAAAAAAAAAAGTTCGTTCTGTGTGTGGTGGCTCATACTTTCAATCCCTGCACTTGAGAAGCAGATCACCATGTATCCAAGGCCAGCCTTGGGTACTGAACGAGGTCCTCGAGGGGCTCCGGTGGGGTGGAGCCATAAGGTGGAGGAAATTAGACTGGTGTCCCACCTGTTGGCCACAAAGCCAGATATGCACACACTACTTACTGCATCTGGGTGAGCATTCTGGCTGGAATAATGCAGTGGGAGACAGGTAGGCAGGCCATTCTAGGTTAGAAGTCCACCCTGTGGCCCCCCAGAAGAGCTGTCTCTCCAGACCCCAGCCAGCTTCCATGAACTTGCCCCTAACCCAGAAACCACTGGGTGGCCAAGCTCATCACAGAGCAGCTTTGGTTTGGAGCCCGGAGCACCAAACTCCTGGGGACGCTGATACTACGCCTTACTTCCGGACAGCCGCACAGTCAGCCTTGCCCAGCAAGGTCTCGCTGGAGGTGAGAAAGTAGCCAGTCTGGTTTGGTGGGGTTAGGCCTGGCAACAGACCCTGCAGGGCAAAGTGCATAAGCTAAGGTAGGCACCCTGGTTTCCCTACCACAGGGGAGGGCAGCTAGAAAAGCTTCCTGCCCCCTGCATGGAGAGCTACTGAGGGGAGGGGGAACAACGAGGGTGGGCAGAGAGGGGCCCTCACTCTTCAAAGGGAGAGAAGAGCAGGAGAGCAGTAGGTTAGCCTAAACTCCAATTGTGGGGTTGTACGCCCCAAGGCTAAGAGCCAGTTTCCACTTGGACCTGGGCACAGCTCCAAGCCTGAGTTGTCAGCACTTTTCTGTCAACCTTAGGTCTTTTTTTCTAAAGGATGACTTTATAGTTTACCAAAAGGTGAAAAGTGACTTTTTACTGCCAGCAGAGGTGCCAGGACATGTGTACAAAGAAAAAAAAATCACGTGTTTTATTTTATGTGTGTGTGTGCTTGCTGTGTGAACAAGAACTGAGTTTGGATCCCTGGGTGGATGCTGGGGGAAAGACAAGGGTAGGCTCTCTGGCCAGCAGCCAATCCAGTGAATTGGCAAAATCCAGGAAGGTCTAATGAGAGACATTGTCTCAAGCTGGAGAAAGGAAGGTCCTGACATTGTCCTCTGGCCTCTAAGCATGCACCATGGGTAAGTGTACCCTCGTGTACACACATACACACAATTATCTTTTCAATTCATGCTTCTGTGAGCATTGCCCACGTGTTCAGGGATGAAGTTCTGTGCTTACCTCACACCATACACACTGGTCAACTCGCCGAGATCACAGTCTCACAGGCCAGATGTCAGAGAGCGAGCTGGAGAGACGGCTCATTGGTTGAGAGGACTCATGTCAGTGTACCCAAGTACTCACAATTGCCCGTGCCTCTACTTTCAGGAGATCTGGTACCTACCTTGTGGTCTCCTTAGGCACACACACACACACACACACACACACACACACACACACTCTGTGTTCAGGTACCAGAACACGGGTGGCACACACATGCAATTGCAGAAATTGCCTTGCTATGCTTTGCCTTTGGTAGAGACGGTCAAAGGAAGAAACAAAAGGTCCCATTCTGACCAAGCAAGCAGGAGCCCCCTGTGTGCCAGTGATCCACTCACCTTTGCTTGATTGGTCTGAAGTTAGAAGTGGAAACGACAGTTAAGAAAGCTGAAATTTGTGACTGACTCTGGTCACTTTGAGTAGTTGCTGCTGCTGCGATCCGTGGCTTCTTGGGTCAGGTCATAGAGCAGGGTCTGTCCCTTTCTGTGTCCCTTGCTCACTTGCTCTCTGGCTTGTGTGTTTCTGGATTGCTCACTCTCTCTTCTGGTGCTGAGAGTAGAACCCATAGCCTTATGCATGGTAAGCCCAAGTCTACCACTAAGCTATACTCCAGCCCACTTTTAAGATTATTTTATTCATATTATTTATTTACTTATTTGTTTTATTTATTTTAATTAATAATTTATTTATTTTGAGACAGGATTTCTCTGTGTATCCTTCCCTGGCTGTCCTGGAAGTTGCTCTGCAGACCAGGTTGGCCTTAAACTCACTGAGATCCACCTGCCTCTGCCCCCGAGTGCTGGGAAAAGTATGTGCCAAGATCACCTAGCTTTAAGATTTTTTTAAAATGTTATGTATGTGTGTGTCTGTTGTAGTTGGTGTGGGTATACATGAGTGTAGTTGCCTTTACTGTCCAGAAGGAGGCATCTAAGCCCTTGGAGCTGGAGTTAGGGAGTTGTGAGCCATCAGACTTGGGTGCTGGGACAAAGCCAACTTTGATCTTCTGCAAGAGTAGTAACCATTCTTAACTGCAAAGCCATCTAACCAGCCCTTTCTTTTCTTTCTTTTCCCTTCCTTCCTTCCTTCCTTCCTTCCTTCCTTTCTTTTTTTTTGGTCTGGGGTTGGAGAGATGGCTCAGCAGTCTAGAGCACTGGCTCTTCCAGTGGACCCAAGTTCAATTCCCAGTACCCACATGGCAGCTTCATAACTGCCTTTAACTCCAGTTTTAGGGCATGTGACACCTTCACACATACATGCAGGCAACACACCACCCACAGCTCTTCATGTGATGGACATCTGGTGAGTATTTAAGAACCTATTTCTGAGAACATCTAACCCGCCCCCACCCTTTGAGCCAGGCTTATGTGGGCTTATAGGTAAACAATGATGTCAGCACAGAGGGATAAGGTCCTAGGGTGTCAGGGGAACTGCCTTAGCTAGTTGTGGGAGATGTGGAGTCAACAGGGTCCTCAGCTTCTGAAGCCCTCCTTTTCCTGGAACTAAAATCGGGTCTGCTATGTATGTAGCCCAGGATGGCCTGGTATTCTCTGTATAGCCCAGATTAGCCTCAAAAGTCTGTCAATCCTTTAATTTCAGCCTCCCAAACTCTGTGACTTCAGGCTCCCAAAGCCAGTTCTGTTACTTTTCTTCTATGGTTTTGTTTTAATGGAAACATTTGAAACAAGGTATTTGTCTTAGTTACATTACTGTTGCTTTGATGAAACTGGCCAATAGCAACTTGGGGAAGAAAGTGTGTATTTGATTTACACTCCCATTACTGTCCATCATCCAAGTCAGGACAGGACCTCAAACAGGGCAGGAGTCTGGAGTCTGGTGCAGAGACCCTGGAGGGGAGCTACCTACTGGCTTGCTTCATATGATTTGCCCAGTCTGCTTTCTTATAGAACCCAAGACTATCAGCCCAGGGATGGCTCCACTCACAATGGGTTGGGCATTCCCACATCAACCAACTAATTAAGAAATGCCCTACAACCCAATCTTATAGAGGCATTTTCTCAACTGGGGTTTCCTCCTTTCAGACGACTCTAGCCTGTGTCAAGCTGACGTAATATTAACCAGCACAGTGTCTCTATGTAGCTCATAGGAACCTAGAACTCCAAATCCTCCTGCCTTAGCCTCCCATGACCTGGAATTACAGGCATGTACCAACACTTTGAACAGTGATATCAATAAGGTTTCAATGTGGGGTGGGGGTCTCGCTGATGATGTTATTTGGTTGGTTTTGTTTGGTTGTTTGTTTGGGGGTGGCGACTGGGCTCAAACTCAGAAATTCACATGTCTGTTTCTGAGTGCTGGGATTAAGGACTCACCACTGCCCAGTTTGTTTGTTTGTTTGTTTATTTTAAAGATGTGTTTGTTTGGGATTGGAGAGATGGCTCAGTGGGTAAGAACATTTGCTGCTTTTGCAGAGGACTCAAGTTCCGTTCTCAGCACCCACAGGACAGCTCCAAGTGACTTGTAATTCCTGTTCTGGGGTCCAGCACCCTCTCTGTCCCCCTCGGGTACTGAGTGTGGTACATAGACAAACATACCAGCAAACCACCCAAGAATATAAAATAAAGTGTTTTCAATTTCCAAATTTATTTTTCATCATTTATTGTGATATACAACGCCTTTAATCCCAGCACTCAGGAAGCAGAGGCAGGCAGATCTCTGAGATCAAGGCCAGCCTGGTCTGTCTACAGTTGAGTTCCAGGATATCTAGGGCGACACAGAGAAACTCTGTCTCAAAAATCCAATACAAATTTTAATTGTTTTTATTTATGTGTATGCCTTTGTGTGTGCACACTTACATAGTTCCTGCAGAGGCAAGACGAGGGTGTTGCTTTTCCTGAAACAGGAATCTGTTACAAGAGTGGTATGTACAACTAACTCCTGTGAGTGACTGTCCTCCAAGCCAAACAACTACAATCTTGGGAATTCAGCTGTACTATACAAAAAGATCCCCCTGGACTTACTGACCGTTCACACCCAAAGAGGGTCAGGAAGGGTCATGAGACCCTCATCTGAGTAACCAACTCCCGACGTCTGTTGTAAGCCATGACACCTGAGTTACCTGAGGCTTCAGGGAGCAGGGCTTCATCAGTGCAGCTATGAGGAATCCCTCATTCCTGCTGAGTGGCCTGTTGAGAGGGAGGAGCACCCATACCCTCACAAGTAACCCTTCACCTGTGCACTGCAAACAGCCAATAAACTCACCAGTTCCTCAGACCGAACTTTGGCAGAGTCGCCCTGGTTGTTGAGTAGACATTGTTCATGCATGTTGTTTCCCCAAGAAGGAATTTTAACAATTGCTGAGCCATTCCCTCCATAGTCGAGGTTTTAATGTTATTATTATTTTATTTTTAAGGCGTGTGTGTGTGTGTGTGTGTGTGTGTGTGTGTGTGTGTGTGTGTGACTGTGTGCACATAAGTGCAGGTTCCCTCAGAGGCAGCTGGTGGACTGGAGCTGGAACTGGAGTTACAGGTAGTTGTAAGCTGCCTAATGCTGGGTATTGGGAATTGAATTTAGGTCCTACCCAAGAACAGCCTTTGATCTTAACGATTGAGCTCTCTCTCTGGACCCTTCTTATTTATTTTTAACATTCATTAATTAACTATTAATTATTGTGCTTGTGGGTGGGAGGGAGGGGTGACTGAGGTCAGAGGACACATTTCATGAGTGGGTTCTCTCAGTTTACCATGCCGGTGCCAGGACTGAGGTCTGGTTAGCGGGCGTGTTTACCCTCTGAGCCATCTCCCAGCCCTGTCAAGCCTTTTGGTTTGTTGGCAGTGTTTCTCTCTGTAGCCCTGGCTCTCCTATAACTCCTTCTGTAAAGCTCACAGACATTCACCCAGTTCTGGAGTTACAGGCATTCCCCACCACACCCAGGACAGCTCTGTACCTTTTGCCGCTGCCCAGAAACACTTCTTACTGAGACCAGCAGACCATTCCAGAACATTCTGTGGAGCTCAGTCTATCTTCTTCCTCTCGGACCACATTCAGATCCTAGCAGTCAACCCATGGCAGAATCATAGAACAGTTTCCTTGGAGTAGGGTGTCTCTGCTCACTTTCTCCAAGGCAACTGCCACCATGTTGGTTTTTAAGAATTTCCTTCACCACACTGGAATTTGACAGAAGAAATGAAAAACAAATGAGGTAGAAGAAAGCTGCGGTCTTCAGAAAAGAATATTACACAAGAGAAACTGATCCCAAGATATAAAGAACAGCTAGAGGTGAGCCTGTGGGTTTCCTTTGCTCTTCCTGCAGTCTCCCTGGCCCACTCCCTACCTGAGTCTCTCTCTTTCTCCCCCCCCCTCTCTCTCTCTCTCTCTCTCCTCTTTTTGTTTTGTTTTGTTTGGTTTGGTTTTTTGAGACAGGGTTTCTCTGTGTAGCCTTGGCTGTCCTGGAACTCACTCTGTAGACCAGGCTGGCCTCAAACTCAGAAATCTGCCTGCCTCTGCCTCCCAAGTGCTGGGATTAAAGGCGTGAGCCACCACTGCCTGGCCACCTGAGCCTCTCTTAACTGGATAAAAGGAAAGAAAGATCAGGAGCAGAACTGACTCCATAGTGGACATCTGCTGGATCTTTAGAGGAGGCGACCCCTACAGCTCAGAGGTGACCCCTACAGCTCAGAGGTGACCCCTACAGCTCAGTGGTGACCCCTACAGCTCAGTGGTGACCCCTACAGCTCAGAGGTGACCCCTACAGCACAGTGGTGACCCCTACAGC
>JANHMN010000002.1:1356794-1391055 GCA_030674055.1 Rhabdomys pumilio | reverse complement strand
GGTCTACAGAGTGAGTTCCAGGACAGCCAGGGCTACACAGCGAAACCCTGTCTCGAAAAAAAAAAAACAAAAAAACAAAAAAAGAAAAGAAAAGAAAAAAAAGATTGAAGCTTAAATGTCATAAGTGATAATTTTGGTATTTTGGTTTCTTTAAAAAACACAGAAATATAAGAATGTGTTTTTGTTTTAATCCTAGGTGTGGGATACAGAGCTGCCTCACAGCAGTTGATTATGATTTGTCTCATGCTCTCAAAGGGGTGTGATTTTGTCAACTGCAGATAGTTTCTAGAATTGTGTGATGTTTTGAATTCTGGAGACTTTTTTGTTTGTTTCTTTCTTTCTTTTTTTTTTTTTTTTTTTTTTTTTTTTTCCCGAGACAAGGTTTCTCTGTATAGCCTTGGCTGTCCTGGAACTCACTCTGTAGACCAGGCTAGCCTCGAAGTCAGAAATCCACCTGCCTTTGCCTCCCAAGTGCTAGGATTAAAGGCGTGTGCCACCAAAACTGCCCGGCAGGAGACTTTTAAGAGGGTATACAAATGCAAAGGCCCCAAGAGGTGGGGTTGTTGTTGTGAGTTGATGGTTGTTTCCTGTTGTTTGTAGTTGGTTGAGGTTTGTTAAGTAGATATGCCTAGAGAAGAAACAAGAAGAAATTAGATATCTTGATGTCAAAGACCAAACTTGCTCCAAGGAGCTGGACACCCCTATTCAGCAGGAAGTAGTCTAAGGATAATGCCATCTGCCCCCTTTCCCCTCTGTCCATTTTTCTTTCCTATCTAATGTTAGAGGATTGAGAGAGTAGAGAAGTGCAGGGCAGTGGTGGTGCACCCCTTTAATCTCAGCACTTGGGAGGCAGAGGCAGGTGTATTTCTGAGTTCTCGAGGCCAGCCTGGTCTACAGAGTGAGTTCCAGGACAGCCAGGGCTGCACAGAGAAACTCTGAAGAACCAACAAAGTAGCCGAAGTCAAGCTACAACAAAGTCAAGCTACAATGTGCCTTTTTGTCTGGCCTCTTCCTTTTGTTTGTATCTTAAATCTATTTATTTTATATATACACAAGTGTTTCACCTGCATGTATCTGTCTACTATGTGAACACTTGGTGCTGGTAGAGACCAGAAGGGTCAAAGCCTCTGAAACAGGAGTTATAGCTGGTGTGAGCTTCCTCTTGGATGCTGGGAACTGAACCCAGACCCTTTGGAAGAGCAGCCTTAACCACTGAGCTATCTCTCCAGTCCTCAGGTTCCCCTTTGATCTATGAGGGTAGTCTCTGCATTGTCCTTAGACAGATGGGGATGTGTTTCCTGCCTGAGGTAAAGGACTTCCACAGCAGAGAGGACTTTTCTGGGGCTTTTGGTCTTTACTAAGGGTCTTGGTTCCCTGGCTGATTCCTTTCTGGTGTGTTTCCTCTGTGGTCCCTAGGAATGGCTCTACGGCTTGCACTCTTGAGCTGACAGGTAACTCTGGCTCTGCCCTTCCTATGCTTTCCAAACTTGCACCAAATAGCTTCAGGTCCTTAGCTTTTCTCCTCTTCATCTCTGCTACCTTACCCCTCGCAGGTGACAAGCTGTGAATGAAGCAACCCAAAATGCCCTTTGCTCTGTCACTTGAGGGTGTCAAAGGTCACATCCAGACAACTTGCAGCTCTTAATTGGTTTCGTTTAGATTCTATCTGCAGGCAAGGATTTGCCAAATTAATCATCATGTTCTGTAGGCAGAAAAAGAACCTGGGGGGGGGGGGGGGGGGGTGGCAGGGGGACTCGGGAAGGGAAGAGTGGTGGTAACTTCGGTTATGTCCCTGTAGAGAAGTCAGGGAGGGAAACAGGAAAACAGCTACTTCCTTGACACCCTAGCAGAGGATTAGGGCAGAGGGGATTTCTCCTGCTGCCTGTTGTGGCCTGGAGCTAGGTGTGCTTCTTGCCTGTAATCCTTAAACTGGAGGCCAAGGCAAAAGGATTAGGAATTTAATGCTCGGTAATGAATTGGAAACCTGGGCTACATGAGAGTCTGGTGGGGGCTGGGGGTCGGGAAAGGGGGGCTGCTGGGGAATCTGGTGCCGGTTCCTGTCAGTCTGATGATATCTGGAGCATAAACACCACAACCTGAAGCAACGTGGGGAGGGATTTCAGCTGAAAACGCTCAGGCCACAGTGCGGAGAGTCAGGAAAGAAAGTGAAGGCAGGAACTGAAGCTGAGGCCGGAGCACTGCGTTTATCCGATTACTCTGCAGTTTGCTCCGCCTGTTTTCCTTCTTCAGAACCAGCGAGCCCGCCGAGATGTGCAAGCGAAGCTGGCAAGATGGGAGACCAAAGCTGCCGGAGCTAGAGAGCACACCGCGAACAACTTCCGGACGAACCGCCACAAAACAACACAACAACAATGACCTACGGCAAGTAGGAGAAAATGGCCCTTGCTGGACAAGAATGAAGAAAGTTGGTAAAGAAAAAAGACATTAATCCAGGAAACACCGCTGTGAGTAGGAGGCACGTGACAGAAAGACCGGGACCCACCAAGCATGGACCAGTGGATCAGCCTGCCTTCTTAACCCCAGATGACACCTCCCACCATGAGCTGTGCCAGCCCACATCAATCACTAATTTTAAAAACAAGGTTACCTACAGGCCACCATTATGGTAACATCGGACTTCCAAAGCACATCTAGTTTGTCCCCTAGGTTCAGGCCAGCACTACCCCACAGCTGCTAATGTCTTTAATGGCCATCCCATGGTACTGGCATTGCTCCAAGATGCTGGGGTCTCCACTGCACCTTCACGGATCTCCAACTTGGAGCTCTCTTCAGGAATTCTGTCTCTGCCACATGGTGCAAAGCCTCAAAATCTCTCCATGGGCCTTTCAGTCCTGGGGCTCCTACTGCATCTAAGGATGTCACCAATGTTCTGTCCTGACCTCTGATGGTGCCAAGCCTTAGCTGCTCCTATGACTCCTCAGACCTTCAAAACCAATATCATGTCCAGGGGGTGTTAGTAAACACCTTTTAATCTCAGCACTCAGGAAACAGGGACAGGTGGATCTCTGTGAAATCGAGGCCAGACTGATCTACAGAGGAGTTCTAGGACAGCCAGGGCTATGCAGAGAAGCCCTGTCACAAACAAACAGACAACCATGGGGCACTCAGGAGGAGGCAGTAAGAAGTCAGTGGTAGATGGAGCTCTGTGAGTTCAAGGCCAGCCTGGTCTAGTATCCAGGCCAGCCAATTACATGATGAGACCCTGACTGCAAATATAAATATATATATATATATATATATATATATATATATATATATATGAATATGTTTACATTACTGAGTTTGGCTGCTAGCATGAAGTATAGTCTTTGCCTACTTGGGACCACAGGTTTTGTGTGCTCACCCTCACCGTGAGGAAGTACTCCCAGATTTATGATCTCAGTGATTCTGGTCTGTCTGTCTGTCTGTCTGTCTCTCTCTCTCTCTCTCTCTCTCTCTCTCTCTCTCTCTCTCTTAACCAGGGTCTCTCTATTTTGTATTCTGGCTGGCCTCAAACTCACAGAGATCCATCTGTCTCTGCCTCCCAAGTGCTGCTGGGATTAATAGCATAGTCTGCCCAGATGTTCAATTATTTTCTTTTCTATGTATGAGTGTTTTGCTTATTTTTATGTCTGTGCACCCTGTACACACCTAGACTCTAAGAAAGTCAGGAGAGGGCACAGTAGACTTGGAACTGAAGTCATGGTTGGTTGTGAGCCACCAAGTGAGCGCTAAGGGTTTAGCTTAAAACTTGCCTTTCCACAGCTGGCTGGGGCCCTCCATCTTCCTTCCCCTGCTTTGGTGCACCTGTTTGTGATCACAACCCCCACTCCCTCCCACTGAGAATTCCTACTGGCCCTCCATTATCCCACACTCCTCCTTATCCCAAGCTGAGAGAAGTGGACATGACTGGCACAGCGATGCTAACCCATCTGGAAATCGAGGCCTTGCTGGAGCTGCTTCCTGGCATCTGACCGTTCTTTCACCAAATGATCTATGGCTCAGAATGTTTTCCAAATACCAAGAATTCACCCTGGGAGACTCTGGGCCGAATTCTAATTAATTTTATTCATTCCATGGGGAACCATTCTAAGAAAGAGCAAAGGTCATGAGGCATCTTGCCTGAGACTGAGATCTGAAGGAATAGGAGAAATCAGAAGAGTGTTCCAGCTGGGAGCAGCAAGCCCTAAAAACAACAGCACTGGCAGATGCCCTCCCCAGGGAGAAGGGTAGTGGCGAGGTCTGGTGCCCTGCCAGTAGGCAGCAAAGCCAGGCTCATAACCAGGAACTGCTAGCGACAGAACAGAGATATCGGCCTGTTATATATATATCGGCCAGAGATACATGCATGCCTTTGTCTAGCTAGCAGTTCTTCAGGTAAAAACAAGCAGCCACCGGGAAGGTTGTGGCACAGACCTTTAAAGCCAGCATTCTGGAGACAGAGGCAGGTGGATCTCTGAGCTCGAGGCCAGCCTGGTCTGAAGAGCAAGTTCCAGGACAGTCAGGATTACACAAAGAAACCATCTCTAAAAAACAAACAAACAACAACAAACCCCACAAAACAAAAACAAACAAACAAACAAACAAGACAAAAAAGAAAGAAAGAAGAACAAGCAAGCAAATGCACAGATGCACTCGTACAGGAGCACTAAAGGAAATGTACACGTTCCAGCAGAACTGTCCAGCACCACCAAACACAGACGCTGAGCGTTCACAACTGACGGATGGATAGTGTAGGATGCCAGAACTGACAGCTATAATCCAGCTGTGCGAGGTATGTCTGTGTGCACATGTGTATATGCACATGTGCGTGCATGTGTCTGTGTGTGTGTGTGCATGTGTCTCTGAGTGTGTGTGTTCATCTCTGCGAGTATGTGTATGTGTGTATGTGTTTGTGTGTGTGTTGTGTTTGTGTGTGTGTATGTATACACGTTCATGGATGCCAGAAGTCAGCTTCAGGTGTCGTCTTCAATTGCTCTGCACCCTATTTTTTGAGGGTCTCTTTTGAACTGGTGCTTGCTGATTCAACAGACTGGCTGGCCAGCGAGTGCCAGGCATAGCCTTCAGTCTGCATTCGTAGCACTGGGAATACAGATGTGCGGCACCACACCCAGCTACAGGAGCGCAGCAGACCACACTCAGGTCCTCTGTTCACAGAGCAAGCACCTTCCCAGCAACTCTGCTTCCCCAGGTCCACTGTTGGTTTCCTTTCAATGCCGTGGTTTGCTTTTATGAGATAGACTCTTACTATGTAGCCCAGACTCCCTACATAAACCAGGCATAGTTGATCCTCTGCCTCTGCCTCCTAGGTAATGGAATTTCAAGCACATACCACCACACCTGGCTCAGCATTTCGGTCTAAACCCAGGGTTCTTCAGGTGCTAGGCTAGGTCTAACCGTATTCCATCTCAGTCTTTCTTACAAAGAAGTCTGAAGAAGTCGGGAGGAGGGAGGGAGGCAGCTGTTTGTTTTGGAATAATGGAAAGTTTTACAAGTGACTCAGTAGCCTGATGTGGGGCACGCAGCTGTAACCCCAGTCAGAGGGGTTGGCTATCATTGCCCCTATTAATTTCATTACCTTCTTGCAGGACTCCTAATAGGCAGAACAGAGGCTGTCTCTGACTCTGTTGCCTGCCTTTGAGACCCTTGCACCTTACTGGGTTGCCTTCTCTCACCTTAATAGAAGAAGAGGTGCCTACCTAGTCTTACTGGAACTTGATATGTCATGGCTGGTTGCTATCCATCCAGTCCGGACCTTTTCTGAAAAGACATAGAAGAGGAGTGGATGGGCCGAGGGGTCGGTGCTCTTAACAGCTGAGCCATTTCGGTGGCTCTTCCGTTCTCCCTGACTCAATAACTCTTTAATTACAAGCTTCATGCCTGTGTCAGCGCTGGATGGGGAGGGCTGAGATCAATCCCTGGTGTCCACGCCTACGTGAAGAGGAGCATGAAGATAGGATCGCCTGGCAGCAGCCGCTGCTGCCGCCTGTTTAAGCATAGCTTGTAACTCCCAGAGTGGCCTCTAGGTGGCAGCCACGTAGCGTCCTTCATTGGAACCGGGACGGGTAGATGAGGTAGACCAAGAAAGGGTGTGACTCAGGCAGATGGGGGTGCGGCCTGGACTCCTAGAGGTGCCATGCTAGCTTGAGTGGACGTGGCAGTCCAGGGTCCAGGGTGAAATAGGAGCCCAATCCTAGGAGGGGACTCAAAATTCAGCCTGCGCTGGCAGAACGCAGTCTGTTCCAGTAAGCAGGTGGAGGATCCAGCCGAAATGGCAAACCTGGCAAAGTATTTTGGGGTTTGGTTGGGATCCTTTAGCAGTGTGGAAATACAAATCTTTGGGGCAACTGGGGATGTGAACAGAGTAAGTTCTAAGCAGCTGGGGCTCCAACAGTCTTCAAAGGGGGTGGGGGATCAGCTGACTAGAAAGCAGGAGTGCGGGCCAGGCCTGCCCTTTGGGATCTACAACGGAGGTGTGGGTGACCCGGGGTAGTCGTGTAGTAGACCTACACAGTGCCACATAGCTGGACCTCAGGGACTTTTAGGGTGGTTTCCATAGGAATCCAACATCACCAGCATTCACACCTGGTGTGAGCACCACAGTGATACTGGCCTGAGAGGAGACAGAAGGCAGAAGACAGAGGTAGTTTTTGTAAATGGCACAAACTAGTATCACCTGGGAAGAAAGGCCCTCAACTGGGGGATTTCCTCCATCAGAACAGCCTACAGACGAACCTATGTGGTATTGTTTTCTTGACTGCTAGGAGGTCCTACCCACTGTGGAAGGTTTATCCCTGAGTAGGTGAGGCTGGGCTATATAAGAGTAATACCAGAGCAAGCCTGGGGTGGGTGAGCCAGTAATCAGCACTCCTCTATGGCTTCTGCTTCAAGCTCCTTTCTGGAGCTCCTCCTGTCTTGGCTTCCCTCCATGAAAGACTCCAATCTGTAAGATGAAATGCAGCGTCCTCATCCCAAGTTGCTTTTGGTCATGGTGTTTACCATAGTCACAGTAAAGCAAACTTGAACAGCCACCCTTGACGCTCCCAGAGGCTGACATGGGATCCCTCCGCAGGACCCCTTGTTGGGAGCAGTGGACAGGGGTGGGTAGCAGTGCAGGGACCTCAGCAGATTGCAGTGTGGAAAAGAGGGAATTGCTTTGGGGGTGTGACTATGACCGTACAGTTCAGGTAGAGTGCCGAGGGCCAGTAGAGTGGGTATATGAGGCAAAAGAAGGGTTGAAGCTGAATTTCCATTCTGAGTTCACAGGACTGCTCCTTGCTCAGCCTCAGTCTACCTGCCCTGTCTATCCACATACACAGTCCCATCTCATCGTTGCATCTCTGGGGATCTGGCAGTGTTTCCCAGAAGACTGTGGATCCCATGCACCTGCTATTTAAATTGTTTTTCTCTTTTATGTTTGGATGTTTTGCCTGCATGTGAGTCTGTGTACTTCTTGTGTGCAAAGTACCTGAGAAGGCCAGAGAGGGGGTTGGATCTCCTGGAACTGGAGGTTCAGACGGTTGTGAGCCACTGTGTGGCTGCTAAATATTGAACCCAGGTCTCCGTTCGGGAAGAGCAGTAATGCTCTTAGCTGCTCAGCCATCTCACCAACCCCGTATGCCTGTTGTTTTGTTTTGTTTTGCTTTGTTTTGTTTTGTTTTGTTTTGTTTTGTTTTTTTGAGTCAGGGTCTCTCTGTGTAGCCCTGGCTGTCCTGGAACTGTATGAGTCCAAGCTGGTCTCAAACTCAGAGATCTGCCTGCCACTGCCTCCCAAGTGCTGGAATCAAAGGCGTGTGCCACCAGCACCTGCCCCACATGCCTGTTATTAAGGAGGTGTAGGAGGTGTTAGTGCCAGCCCAGCACTCAGCTCAAGAATCTCCCACTGAGTGGACTGAGAAGATGTATCACAGGCATGCTCTGCCACAGCTGGTGTCAGCTGCAGTGGATGACCAGGTCTCAGGGCACACCTGCACCCTTGGTCACTATGAGCCCAGAGCTCCCACCCAAAGGACCACCTCAGACCCCTAGGCAGGTTTAGCTGGATGGCAGGCCCTGTCTCTTGTGAAAGCTCATAGTCTCTTCAGTGCAGGTCACCATTTGGACATGTTACATGTTTCCAGAGGGCTTAATATCTACTCACAGCCTCTCATGGTGCCTATTCCTTCCTCAGGATGACCAGGGAGAGATGTCCTAGAAACAGCATCCAGAAGTGTTGTTTTTAAAAAACAAAACCCTAGCCATTCAATTTTATCAAAGAAAACTCAGGAGCCAGACGTTAGGGTGAAAACTCGATAGCTCAGGGAGGCAAAGAAAGCATCCAGGAGATCTTCCTACTCCACCGATGTCTCAGAAGGAAAAAGCCCTTCTCCACGCTGTCTTAAATACCCTTCAACTCAAAGGCCCTCCTTTCTGTTTTCCGTTTTCTGTTCCCTCCCTGGCAGCTGGTTACTTGCTCCACCTCTTGACCTTACTGACTTTATCTGACTTTATTTAGCTCTTGGATAAAAGGTAAGGCTGAGCTACATCGCAACAAGATATTTTCAGTAAATAACACACAATCCTGGCATTCACATTATGACCACATATCCTGTGACACAGAACATTGTCTCACTGAGTCACCTTCTCAAGCCAGCAGCCCAGCTGAGGATCCTTCCAACACCTCCAAGGCCTGAAGCAGAGCCCGGGAACCTCCTGGGAAGAGTCCCCTGGATCCACCCCCATCCCTGGCAAGACAGTTGGACAGCTTGTGTTTGCACATTCGTCCCCCACAGCTCGGCTTCCTTAGGTCCACCCACTTCCCCCTCCTGCCTGACAGTCCCTGGGATTTCCCAGCCTAATTGAGTCAGCAGAAGAGTGTGTGACTACAACTGGCCTACTCTTGTGCAACTTGGAACTTGGAACTCCTCCTGAGGGAAGGTAGCTGACAGAGACAGATAAGATGACGACTTAGTGCAGTGACTCAAGCATGAAGCCAGCACACAGAGGAGAGGGAGCCCAGGCCCTGAACAAGACTTTTCTGAAGCCTCATACTGTTTAGCTATGTATTTCTATGCATTTCTATGACCAATGTCATAGTTCCCTGTGTAGGTCAGGCATGTGTCTCACCACGGAATTGCACATTCTACACTCTACACCCGCCCCCTGCCCCCGCCCCCCGCCCCCCAATGAACAACTAACCGACAATTCCAACCCTAATCATCAAAGGCTCTGGGGACAGAAGAGAAGGAACATAAGACGGAGAGCGGAGTGCCCTGAACAGCCATCTTCTGAATAAGACACAGACACTGCACTCATGAGCTCACAACAGCTGTGGTTGCCTGCACAAGGTCTTTGAAAATCAAAGGGGCCCCGCCCCTCACTGGGCTGCAGGAGAAGGGAGTTGATATTCTTGGGGTGTGGCTGCTGGCAGGTTGCCCAGGCTTCACTGGAGGTCCCCATACCTATGTGCACATACGTAGCCCTGATTGGAGTCGGTGAAGGAATGAAGGGGTGGGGGATGTGCTGGCCAGGGGAGGAAAGATAGGAAGTGAAGACTATTAAGATACACTGTTTATACGCAGAAAAACCCTGTCTCGGAAAAAAAAAAAAAAAAAGATACACTGTTTAACTGTGTGTCAAAAATACACTTAAAACCATTTTAATTGAGTCAGCAAGATAAGATAGATTGCAAGTTAAGGAGCTTACCTTTTTGGCCCACATGGCAGAAAGAAAGTCCTGACTCCCATAAATTACACATTCACACCCACTCACCTATACACACACACACACACACACACACACACACACACACACTAAATACATGTAATTAAAAAATTGTTTTCCAGGAGGGTGTGTCTGGGAGGAGACAGAGGAAGGAGTGGTAAGAGTGGAAGGAGTTAATACAATCAAAATACATTATGTGAAATTCTGAAAGAATTAATCCAACTATTACACACACACACACACACACACACACACACACACACTTATTTATATTTTCCAAGACACAGTAGCCCTGGCTGTCCTGGAACTCACTTTGTAGACCAGACTGGCCTTGATTTCAGAGACCTGCCTGTCTCTGCCTCCCAAGTGCTGCGATTAAAGGTGTGTGTGGACCATTAACACCTGGCTAAATTTTTTTTTTAAATATCTTAAAAAATAACTAGCCAGTCATGGTGACACACCCCAGCATTCAGGAGGCAGAGGTAGTTCAATCTCTGTGAGTTCAAGGTTGGTCTGGTCTATGAACTGAGTTCCAGAACAGCCACGGCTACTGTGTCTCAAAATAAAACAAAACCCTCCACTTCTAGGTAGCATTATGGCTCACGGTTGTAATCCCAGCACTTGGTAGGCTGAGGCAGGAGGATTGCTGTAATTTTATAGGCACCTTGGTCTATAAAGAGAGACCCTGTTTCAACAAAACTAAAAGCATAAGCCAGGAGCTAGAGGGATGGCTCAGTCGTTAAGGGCATGTTCTACACAAGTGTGGGGTCAAGAACTCAGATTCCAGCCCCATGTAACATGACCGGATTCTGTGCATGCCTATAATTCAACTCTGAAATGATACAAAGAAAGGAGGGTTTCCATCTTAGTTGAAGAAACCCCACAAAGTCTAGATTAAAGGAGAGACCCTACCTCAAAAAGAAATAGACACCCGATACCCACTCCTTCCCCTTCAGAGACATTAGCACAAGTACCTGCACACACACATTCTCACACACACATGCAGCACACACATATACACATATAGATACACATACACACACATGCACAGACACATACACAGAGAAGCAAATATAAACACACATACACACATATGCACATATACATATACACACACATGCATACACACATATACACACATGCACATACACATATAGACACATACATACACACATACATACATACATACATACATACATATATACACATACACATGCACAGACACATACACACAGAAGCAAATATAAACACACATATACACGTATGTACATATACATATACACACACATACATGCATGCAACACACATATACATACACACATACACACCTACATATACAAACACATGCACATACACACAAATATACATACAAATACACACATATAACATGCACATATACACATATCCACACACACATACACATACACACATGCACACGTACATGCATGCACACACATGGACATACACCCACATACATACACACATATACACACATGCACATACACATATAGGCACATACATACACACATACATACACACATACATACATATATACACATACACATGCACAGACACATACACAGAGAAACAAATATAGACACACATACACACACATATGCACACATACACATACATGCATGCAACACACACATACACACACACGTACACACATATATACATACACGAACACACATAAACACACATGCACATACACACAATTATACATACATATGTGCGGGAACCAGCTCCAGATGGGGTCCCACAAAATCTCCAGCTTGGCAGAGGACAGGACAGGGTGCGAACAGCCACAGCCATTGTCTCTGCTGCTGCTCCTGCCCGCGGGTGGTCCAGGGTAGAGTGTTAGCAGGGAAGGTTCCCTGCTGTCTGTCACCCTCTCTGCAGCAGAGAGAGGAGAACCCCAAAGGCACATCGGGAGAGCCAGCGTCTTCTGAAGTGTTACAGCTCCCCCCCCCCCCCCCCCCCCCCCCCCACCCCCCGCTAGCTGGCGAAGAGGGGAGGATCCACGACAGAACCTCTCAGACAACGGGATGATTTTTGCGCCCCCTCTCTCTTTCTCTCTTTCTCTCTCTCTCTCTCTCTCTCTCTCTCTCTCTCTCTCTCTCTCTCTTTTGGTTTTTTGGTTTTTTGGTTTTTTGGTTTTTTGAGACAGGGTTTCTCTGTGTAGTCCTGGCTGTCCTGGAACTCACTCTGTAGACCAGGCTGGCCTCGAACTCAGAAATCCGCCTGCTTCTGCCTCCCAAGTGCTGGGATTAAAGGTGTGCGCCACCACCACCCGGCATGCGCCCCCTTCTCAATTAAGCTCAATATATACAGTTTGGGGTGGGTTAAGGTTTTAGCAGCAGGTAATCCCATTGGCTTGGTCTGAGGTTTTGGGGATGCCTCATGCATGTGAGGAGAGCCTGGGGCACTATTCCTACATGACCCGATGACCATAGACCTCTCTCTGTGGGAGGGGCTGTGAAGGGCGGAAGCTGAGAGAGCCAGGGGCCCAGGAACAGAGCTGAACACCTTCCGTCCCAGGGAGTCTCCGACCAGGTGCCCAGCTGTCTCTCATAGCTCAGCGCCCCACACATATGAACACAAATACACACATATACACATACACATATACAGATATCCACACATATATACATACACACATGCACACGCACATGCATGCACACACATGGGCATATACACATATGCACACACATATATATTATACACATATGCACACACATGCACATACACATATAGGCACATAATACACACATACATACATACACACATGTATGTACATACATACATACATACATGCACACACACACATGTGCACACACACCAGGGATGGTGGCACATGCCTATAATGTCATCACTTAGGAGGCAGGGGAAGGAAAGATCATAAATTCAAAGCCAACCTGGTTTACCTGGTACTGTATCTAAAAAACTAACAAAGAAACCTCCAACAGTTCCGGCAGCCTGGCTGGCACACCTGTATCCCAGTGCTAATGAGGTTGGGGTAGATGGAGCAAGCATTTGTGTGGCATAGACCCTGCCTCAAGCACACAACCCCCTGGCACATCTACAGTTGTGCAACCCTAAACACATTGACATTGTTGAGTAATTCTCACCAAATGAGACTCAGTCTTCATGAAACATCCTTCACTGCGGGCTCTGGCCACCTCCCTTCTACTTCCAGTCTGTGACTGCTGGCTCCAGGGACCCTCCGTTTCTAGACAAATTGTGTTTCATGATTTCATACACTCCTGGGCTTGTCCAGTCATGGACACCAGAGTGTTATGAGCTGGACTGTTGGGAATGTGTGTGCATGAAACCCTTCGAGTTCCTGTTCTTTATTCTCTGTAGCTGTGTGGCTGTCCCAACCCCAGCAGCAGCAAGTTCCACAGCCTGCGGTCCTGAAGGGCTCTGCAGAACAGCGACAGAGAGCAGTGGTTAATTTTGATTATCGACCTAATTGGATTCAGAAATGTTTAGAGGCTGGAGAGAGGCTCTGTTCTTAAGAGCACTCATTGCTCTTCTGGTGGGCTCCATATGGAGCCCCAGCACCCACAGGGCAATTCAGTACCATTGAATGTACATCTGGTTCCAGGGAGAGCCTAGGGAGGTCTTCAATCCCTTCGTGAGGCCTCACTTTCTGAAAGCTATAATAGAAGCTTCTGTGACTGCGTGGGACAGATCACTACCACCTCTAGGCAGTAACGAACCCCATCTGCGGGGACTCTTGCAGCCTGCCATGACAGTCCAGCACAGAAGTATAGACCCCCCACCTACCTACCCCACTTTAGCTGAGGGTTCTGAGGCAAGAGTCAGTTATTTGATCTCTCTTTGTTCCGATTTACATTTCATAAAATGAGCCTGTCCTGCCCAGCTTGGAGAGGACTTCAGTGCTAAGAGTATGGGAGTCACTCATGCCTGGACCCAAGGGACCTGAGATGTTGGAGTTGCCCCTGGGGACTCATAGGCTGGTCAGATCTCAGGAAGTGTCAGTGTCTGGAACAGTTCCGGAGTTCCAGATGCTGCTATGTGAGGGAGGGAAGACTCTGCCTGGCAGTCACAGGCTTTGGGTCCTCTCTCTCGGGCTTCTTGGCTCTTTAGGCTTAGACATGCCCTCAGAGCTGGGTTCTGGCATGGCTGAGCATGAGGTAGGTATCAGTTTAGCTTCAGAATGTGGATGAAACAGTCTTGCCTTCTTTCACAGTTACCTGAACCACACTTAACCTTTTAGCCCCCATGCCTGTACCTAGACCTCCAGATAACAGCAGCCCCTCATGTCAAAGGGCTCACAGATCAGCTCACCACACTCTGTAACTCAACAGCTCCGAGACATACCGCCACACCCAAACACATGCAGACACAGATGGCATACGTATATAACAAATATCAAGCAGACATAGGCATGTACACACAGACATGCCTTTCCAGCCAGGATAAGCTGCAGGCTCCAGGTGCCAAGGAGCTCTGGGCCTTCTCTACAAGGAAGAGCAGGCCTGGGAGGCATCTGCATTGCCAACTCTCCTGTTCTCTTCAGCTGAAGTCCAGGTCCCAGTTGGTCAGCAAGGCCTGGGTTTCTGCCCAGCTGAAGGGCCATCTGGGAGGATATTTTCCCCAAGGAGACTCTAAATCTGTCTCTGGCTAATAGGACTGACTGCAGCCAGAGACAAGGCCTACTGGAGGGGCTGTGGGTTTGTCAAAGGCCTGGATTCAATCTGCTGTGGGACAGAGACCTCCCTCTGGGTCTGTGGTAGGACAAGCAGACTTCTACCTCTCAGTAAGACCACACAGTGTTGGTAAAAAATGAGTTCTGGCACAACCTTGCTGTTCTTGTAGAAGACTCAGGTTCAATTCTCAGGACCCACCTCAGACAACTCACAACCACCAGCTGCAGTGGATCTGACGCCCTCTTCTGGTCTCCGTGGGCACCAACACACCTGCTCACTAACACACACACTAACACACCTGCTCACTGTACTCACACTAGCACAGATACACTTTCTCACATTAAAAATATTAAATCAGCACTGGGCGGTGGTGGCGCACGCCTTTAATCCCAGCACTTGGGAGGCAGAGGCAGGTGGATATCTGAGTTCGAGGCCAGCCTGGTCTACAGAGTGAGTTCCAGAACAGCCAGGACCACACAGAGAAACCCTGTCTCGAAAAACAAACAAACAAAAACAAACAAACAAAACAAAAAAAAAAACAAAAAAAACAAAAAAAAAAATTAAATCAGGCAGTGGTGCCACACACCTTTAATCCCAGAACTCAGGAGGCAGAGGCAGGAGGATCTCTGTGTTTGAGACCAGTCTGGTCTACAAAGTGAGTTCCAGAACAGTTAGGGCTACACAGAGAAGAAGCCCTGTCTTGAAAAATCAAGTCTTCTGGTCTGGGCCTGAGCACTGAGCAAGTTCCTGGGTGGCAGCTCTGCACCCAATCTCACAAAACCCAGAGGAAGTGGGCCTCCCAGGAGCTCTAACCCAGGCAGTATCTTAGGTAAGGAGACAGCAACACCCACCTCAAACAGGGAGTAACTGGGACCCACTAGGATCCAGGAATTTACTCCTGGCCCAGAGCACTGGTTCCTTCCAGTCTGGGTCTGAGCACTGAGCAGATCTTGGGCCTCAGCTCTAACCCCAGTAGCAAAACCCACCCCACACAGTTCTGATACAACCAAGATAATAGGAAAGACAGGCTCCAGGCAGAGACAGGGCAGGTAGCACTAAGGAGATCCAGATGGTGAAAGGTAAGTGCAAAAACATAAGCATCAGCAACCCAGGGTACTTGGTATCATTAGAACCTAGTTTTCCCACACAAGAAAGTCCTGAATTCCTCATATCACCAGGAAAGGAAGATTCAGATTTAAAATCACTTCTAATGATGATGATAGAGGACTTTAAGAAGGACATAAATAACACTCTCAAATAAATTGAGGAGAACACAGGTAAACAGGTAGAAGCCCTTAAAGAGGAAACACAAAAATCCCTTAAAGAATTACAAGAGAACACAACCAAACAGGTGAAGGAATTGAACAAAACCATCCAGGACATAAAAATGGAAGTAGAAACAATAAAGAAATCTCAAAGGGAGACTACCCTGGAAATAGAAAACCTAGAAAAAAGATCAGGAGTCACAGATGCAAGCATCACCAACAGAATACGAGAGATAGAAGAGAGAATAACGCAAAATGCAAAAAGTTCTTAACACAAAACATCCAGGAAATCCAGGACACAATGAGAAGACCAAACCTAAGGATAATAGGTATAGATGAGGGTGAAGATTCCCAACTTAAAGGGCCAATAAATATCACCAACAAAATTATAGAAGAAAACTTCCCTAACCTAAACATAAACATACAAGAAGCCTACAGAATGCCAAATAGACTAGACCAGAAAAGAAATACCTTCTGTTACATAATAATGAAAACACTAAATGCAGAAAACAAAGAAAGAATATTAAATGCAGTAAGGAAAAAACGCCAAGTAACATATAAAAGGCAGACCCATCAGAATTACACCAGACTTCTCACCAGATACTATAAAAGCGAGAAGATGCTGGACAGATGTCATACAGACCCTAAGAGAACACAAATGCCAGCCCAGGATACTATACCCAGCAAAACTCTCAATTACCATAAATAGAGAAACCAAGATATTTCACGACAAAACCAAATTTACACAATATCTTTCCACAAATCCATCATTACAAAGGATAATAATGGGAAAGGTTCAATACAAGGAGGGAAATTATACCCTAGAAAGAGCATGAAAGTAATCTTCTTCCAACAAATCCAAAAGAAGATAGCCACGCAAAGATAATTCCACTTCTAATAACAAAAATAACAAGAAGCAACAACCACTGTTTCTTAATATCTCTTAACATCAATGGACTCAATTCTCTAATTAAAAGACATAGGCTAACAGACTGGATATGTAAACAGAACCCAGCATTTTGCTGCATACAGGAAACCCACCTCAGTGACAAAGACAGACACTACCTTAGAGCAAAAGGCTGAAAAACAATTTTTCAAGCAAATGGTCCTAAGACACAGCTGGAGGAGCCATTCTAAAACCTCCAGCCTGAGAACACAAAGGGAGGGACTCATGACTTCACTTGTATAGGTAGTTGAGGGTGGCCTTGTCAGGCATCAGTAGAAGTAGATGACCTTGGTGCTTGAAAATTTGGATTTCCTAGTGTTGGGGAATTTCAAGAGCAGGGAGGCAGGAATGGGAGGATGGTGGGAGCATACCCTCATAGAAACTCCCAGAATTATATGGATTAGACATGACAGAGGCAGGCCACCAGAAGACTAGATTCCAGAATTCAAACAAAAATTATCTTGATAATAGAATCTGTTTTGAGAATTGTATATTGCAGAATACGCAGCCTTGGTGTATCTATCTACTCATCAAGCAAGCTGAGCAGACCTGCTCAAACCTCTGATGTCCTGGAATTCCAGCCAAATGCAGCGAAAACACAGTGTCAGAGGCTTATCCCCCCGCCCCTCTTCTAATATCTCAAAGCCCATAATCAGCTTGGAGAAGTTAATGAAGAGTTGCTGCCCCTATTCCCTGGGCTTGGGGACTGAGGTAGTTAATATTGGGCTGTCTTTCTGTCTTTCTAGGGAAAAGTAGTGGTTTTGTTGGAACAGGGATGATTAGCTAGGATTTATTGCATAGCCATAATCTATTGGTAGAAATCTGTATAATTGTTATTAAGATGAAGTTATAATTTCTTAAATTGTACAAAATTTACTTTGATTTCAAATTTAAGGTTTTCATTGGTACGAGTTTCTTTTTCTTTCTTTCTTCTTCTTCTTCTTCTTCTTCTTCTTCTTCTTCTTCTTCTTCTTCTTCTTTTTCAAGACAGGGTTTCTCTGTGTAGCCCTGGCTGTCCTGGAACTCACTCTGTAGACCAGGCTGGCCTTGAACTCAGAAATCTGCCTGCCTCTGCCTCTCAAGTGCTGGGATTAAAGGCATGCGCCACCACTGCCTGGTGGTACAAGTTTCTTATTGATATAAAAGTGAGATTAGTGAGATTAATATTGTTACTCTCATAGGCATTGTGCCTATATAACACATTTAGGAATACAAGGCTTAGACTCAGTCCTTCTTTAACTTTTTTAACTGATTTGAGATGGTTAGCCTGTGAGTTAAGGACCTATAGCAAACTCATGGCTCTGAGTTTATTGTTAGGGTATTTTCTATATTTTATTTAGAAATAGCTGAGAGGAGTTAACAGACAACAGTCCAGATTGCCTTACATGAATAGTTGGTTTTCAAAACGTCAGAAGTCCACAGAATTGATGTTATAAACATTTCTGTATTAATGTTTATTTTGATTAGAGACCTGTCTGCTCCTGACAGCTTCCTGTCTTGGATTCTAAGAAGAAACTGAGCATCTTTGAAGTTATTCCAGTTGTGGTGAGACAGCCACTAGGCAAGAATTGCCTCTTTTCATCTACAGACAAATTACTGTCCAAAAAAGGACACACTTGCAGAATAGTTGACTGATTATATCTGCCAAGACAGAGTAATCAGTCCTAATTCTGCATCACTAGGTCTGTCAGATGATCCTGGGCCAGAAGGCTGAAGACTGGATGCTCCAGTGTTTTGTAGTATAGGAACTGTCCAGGTGTTCAGCGGTCTCTATAAATTGGCTAAGTTTTAGAAGTTATGCTTTGTGCTTCCCATAATTTCAGTTAATTCAGTCATTCTGGATTTCTGACGGGGTTGAAGACTTATAGTTTCATAGCCAATCTCAGCTGCTTACTTTGAGAGAAAAGATTTGAGAAGATAGTTTTCAGCTGACATTCATTCTAAAGCCAAGAAAAAAGTCAGGTCCAGAACTAAGTCTTTTAGTTAGGAGAGATGACAGAGGTTCTGGTTAGTCAACAAAATGATGGACTGGATTTTAGGTCTATCTTGTACCTTACTGATACAAATTGGTATAGTTATACTCTAATTGTATTTTGAGAGAAAAGTTTTATTTTAACAGGAAGGGTGATATGTAGGAGGAGCTAAGGTGGGAGGAGGAAGGAGAGGAAGAGGAGGAGCTAGGAGACGAGGGGGGGGGCATGAAGGCACATGTCGAGTTTCTCCGCCAGTCAAAGATAGTTGATATATCTAGCTAGTTTGGGTATTGGGTTACCCTTCTGATTGTGTAGGCATCTTGTTATTGAGCAGTACCAAACTTATAAAGCCTTTGATTAACATTGTTTTAAAAAGTTACTAATAAAAAAAAAGAAAAAAAAAACCCAAACCTCTCCACCCCCCATAAAAAGAAAGAGAGAAAGAAAGAGAGAGAGAAAGAGACAGAAAGAGACAGAAAGAGAGAGAAAGATCCTCAGAAATCTGGTTATGGCTGGATGGAAACATTCTCTGAGAGATAGAAGGTGGGTAGGAGAGAGGGCCCAGAGACTCAAGGCGCCCGCCACTAAGCCTGAGGTCCTGAGGCCCAACCCAGAACTCATATAAAGATGGAAGGAGAGAACCAATTTCACAAAGTCGTCCTCTGGTTCCCAACATGCATGCCATGGCATTGTGGCCACACATTCACAATAATAATAATTAATAATAATAATAATAATAATAATAATAATAATAATAAATATAATCACATTTGAAAAAACAAGCAAAACCATCTGGGACAGTGATCCAGTCAGTTAATCCCAGCACTGAGGAGGCGCAGGCAGGTGGATCTGCCTGAGTTCAAGGCCAGTCTGGTCTGTATAGTGAGTTTCAGGACAGTCAGGGCTACATAGTAAGATCTTACCTCAAAAAACAAAACAAAACAAAACAAAAAACCCACAAACTAAACTAAAACCCAGAAGGTGCCAGTGAGAACTCTGGCCTCCAGAGCCCCTTATGGTAAGAACTGGACATCTTTCCTCCGTGGTCAAGAATAAAGCAGGAAAACCTAATCTTGCCACTTCTGAACATTGCACTTCAGGTCACAGTTCCTACAATGAGTTACCAAAAAGTAAATAAAATCTGGCAGATTGTGAAGAAAGAAAATGTATTTTTCGCACACAGTGCAGACTTGTCTTCACAGAAAAACCAGAGGAAGCAACAGAAACAGAGATGTGAACATTAACACACGGAGGAAAGAAACCTAGAGACAAAACACGTGCCACGACTCTATGTGCTAGCAGTGAATAATTGGAAATAAAAAATTTTAATTATCGCCGTGAACATCTATAGTAAGGACACAAAGTGGTGCACAATCCCGTGCTTTGAATGCCAGAGTGGGAAAGATCTGATAAAGTGCAACTAAATAGTTATAATGACTCCAAATGCCTCATCAGCTAATGAGCTGTGTGATCACAATAAATCAAATAGCTGACGGACTGGGCTTGGCAGGATCAGTGGAGTTTGCAGGGCTACAGCTGGAGAAGCAAGTCAGGAAGACCACTTACCCAGCATGCATAAGGCTCTGGGCTTGGGGAAAAATCACTTACAGTAGTATCAAAAATGATAAAACAGGAATGAAAAAATGTAAGATTAATACACTAGCACTGGACAGTTGTGGAGCACACCTTTCTTTAATCCCAGAGGTCAGGAGGTAGAGGCAGGCAGATCTCTGAGTTTGAGGCCAGGCTGGTCTACTACAGAGCAAGTTCTAAGACAGCCAGGACAACTCGGAGAAACCCTGTCTCAGAAATAAAAACAGACAAACAAAATTCGTGTACTAGCAACCACAGAACATTACTGGGGGACGTTAAAGATCTGACCAACAGACTCTGTGCTTATGTTTACGGACTGGATGCTAAGATATGTTCACAAATCTACCTATAGATTCTGCTGAATCTCAGCCCCTGCCCAGAGACAGGCTTTCTCTATGTAGTCCTGGCTGTCCTCAAATTCAGAGATCTGCCTGCTTCTGCTTCCCAAGGGCCAGGACCAAAGGTGAGAGCCACCACTCCTGGCTCTAACTTTTAACTGAGTCAGATACAGTTGAACTCACTTGCCATCCTAACAGTCAAGAGACTGAGGAAGGAGGGTTGCGAGTGACCTGAGCTGCATAGGGAGACTCTGACGCACACACTCCTGTAACCCCAGGCTTTGGAAAGTAGAGACAAGAGATCAGGAGTTCAAGATCATCCTCAAGTTCCACAGAGAGCTTGGAGTCAGCTTGGGCCGTGAGATCTTGTCTCAAAAACAAAACAACAAAAAGAAAAGAAACCTTTCCTCGAGATGGAACCCGTGCTTGACATAGCTGATGTGGCCAAGAACCTGAGACGAGATAGGTTCTGGGCCTCGGGGAACCTGGTAAAGTAACATCGCAGTAAAGGGACACCCTGATGGCATATACCACTATATTCACAGATTAGCACCTCCCTCAGCACCATCAGCTTCTTTTTATAGTAGATGAGGGCTGGAGAGATGGCTCAGTGGGTAAGAGCACTGTCTGCTTTTCCAGAGGTCCTGAGTTCAATTCCCAGCAAACACATGGTGGCTCACAACCGTCTGCAACCATCAATCTAATGTCCTCTTCTGACCTGCAGTTATACATACAGATAGAGCATTCATATACAGTAGACAGGCACTAACAGAGACCCACATCTGGACAGTGTCCAGACTGCGGGACTGTGGAGAACTCTTTCTAAGTGGGATTTTTTTTTTTTTGAGACAGGATTTTTCTGTATAGCCCTAGCTATCCTGGAACTCCCTCTATAGACCAGGTTGTCCTCAAACTTACAGAGATCCACCTGCCTCTGCCTATTGATGACTGGGTTTAAAAGTATCTGCCACCAGTGCCCAGGGTCTTATAATGTAGCCCAGGCTGGCCTGGGGTTCACTATGTAACCTAAACTGGACTTGAACTTGGAGAGTTCCTACTGCCTTGGCTGGAATTACAGATTGAGCCATCTCTCCAGACTACCAATCTAAGGACACACTATGGAGTGACTATGATTGGAAACACGTTCAGTGGTGGTCTATGGTCCCAGTTACATGGGAGGCGGATGTAGGAGTATTGCTTTAGTCAGGAATTCAGAGCTAGCCTGAGAACAAAGGGAGATCCTATGCTTCAAAGATTTTTTTAAAAAAATATTTATTTTATTTGTAATTATGTGTACATATATGGGTATGTATGTGAGTGCAGGTGCCCATAAGGCCTGCTTTTCTTTAAACTGGAGTTACAGTCAGGTGGGTGCTGGGAACTGAACTCAGGTCTTCTGCAAGAGCAAACAGCATGTACTCTTAATCATTGAGGCATCTCCACAGTCACTCCCCTCCCAATATATAATATATATTGATTACTTTATTTCCTGTGTGTGAATGTTTTGCCTGCATGCATGCCTGGTATAAAGGGCATTGTATTCCCTGAGACTGGAGTTACAGGCAGGTATGAGCCATTATGTGGGTGCTGGGAATTGAGCCTAGTTCCTCTGGAAGGGCAGCCAGTGTTCTCAACTGCTGGATCATCTCTCCAGCCCCCTGAAATATAATTTCATTCAAGGTATATTAGTTATTCTCTAATGTTGTGATAAAAACACCATGACCAAGGCAAGGCAGGGTGTTTGGGGGCTTATGAGGTAGGGGTCAGTCACACCAGGCAAAGGTAAAGCAGCAGGAGCAGCTGAGAACTTACATCTCTAACTGCAAACAGGAATCAGAAAGAGGGGACTAGAAATGACTTAACACTCTCAAAACCTGGCTCTAGCAACAGACTTCCTCCAGCAAGGCCATGCCTCCTACAGCACTGAGACAGCACCATCAAGTGTGCTCACACAAGATTATGGGGCAATGTTATCTGAACCCCCACACCAGACATAGCAGTCCAACCCTGGCTACATAAAACCTTGACTCAAAAATGGGAATTGTGTTGTAGGATATTTGATCACAATGTTAACCCCAAGATTGTATACTAGAAAAAAACTTTTTTCTAGTTGTGGTGTGGCTCAGCCCTTAGTACACACATTTGATCCTAAACAATAAAGGTAAAGTTTGTAGAAAGAAGTGCCCATGTTTGAAAGGATGTCTAATTGAGTAGCAGACAAAGTGATGAATCAGAGAAAGATTTGACAAAATAGGATCTGCCTAAATCTCATGAGAAGGGGGAAAGCTATTTAAGAGGCAGAGAGAGAGAGAGAGAGAGAGAGAGAGAGAGAGAGAGAGAGAAAAGAGGAGGCAGTTTTACCCGGACAGTTGTACAGAGACAGGTTGCAGAGAGAACAAACTAGACACAAGGAGGCACAGAATGAGGAGCAAGAAGATTGGAGCAGATTGCTAGAGTTAGTTTGAGGCAAAGCAGAGCAATTCAGGAGAGACCAAGAGAGAGAAGCCAGATTGAATCAGTCAGTGTGGAGAGGAGTTTAAGCCAGAACAGTTGAGTTGACCAGCCAGCCAGAGTTCAGAAAGAACTAGAAAGAGTGGATTTGTCCAGCAGCATGTCCAGAAGCTGAACACATTCCAGGCCTAGATAAGATTGTAAGGCGACCAGAAGCTTCCGGGACCAGGCCTAGGTGAGCAGACAGAGGCAATAAACCTCCAAGGGACAAAAACATCAGGTGAATAAAAGTTACATTTACAGGGGTGGAGGCATTGAATAGAGAAAGACTTAAAAACGTGTTTCTAGTGAAAGATTTATACCCTAAATCTATAAGAAAAGTTGTCTCTTAATAACTTACTTTTAGTGTGTTTGTGTGAGTACGGATGCATTCACACCAAGGTTCACCTAAGCAAGTCAGAGGTCAACTTGTGGGAGTTATTTCTCTTCTGTCATGTGGAATCTGGGGAGGTAAATCAGGTTCTCAATCAACAATGTGTGATTTTATCTGCTGGGCTATCACTATCTCACACATAAGAAAGAAAGAAAGAAAGAAAGAAAGAAAGAAAGAAAGAAAGAAAGAAAGAAAGAAAGAAAGAGAAAGAGGAGGGAAGGAAGGGAGACAGAGAGGAAGGAAGGAAGGAAGGAAGAAAGAGAGAGAGAGGCTGGTGAGATGGCTCAGTGGTTAACAGCACGAACTGCTCTCCCAGAGGTCTTGGAATCCACATGGTGGCTCACAACCATCTGTAATGGGATCTGATGCCCTCTTCTGTTGTGTCTGAAGCTACAGTGTATTCATATAAAATAAAAAATAATATTATTTTTAAAAAAAGAAAGAGAAATGTAAGTCAAAGCATCCTTATTAATTAAAGATCTACAGAATGAGTTCAGTGCCAGGCTCGACAACTTAACGAAACTTGTCTCCAAAAACAAGTTCTTGAAAAAGGGCTGGAGCCGTAGTCCAGAGGTAGAGAGCCCTTGCCCAGCATGTGTGAGGCCCTGGCCCACTTCCTGACTGCTGTCACTGTGAGTACATAGGTGGGTTGAGATGTTCTGCTTAGTCTTAGGCATTTGAACACTTGGTCCCCAGCCTGTGATGCACAATTAAGACCACTTCCTGATCTTTCAGGGAACCAAAGTTTGGTTTCCAACACCATTGCCAGGAGATGCAGCTTCTAGTAAGTCCAACTCCAGGGAATCCAATGTCTTCTCCCAGCCTCTTCATGTACCTGTATGCAAACACACAAACACACACACATACACATAAGTTAACAAAATAAAACCTTTTTACCCAAAGCACTAATGTAGATTCATATGTGTAGTTCATGTACTCAGAAGACTAAATTTGCAGGCAACTTGCACTTCATAGCCCTGGGCTATCCTTAGCTACGAAGGGAGGCTGGAGGAGGATTCTTCAGCTGCATTGGACTTCTGAGATCAGCCTGAGCTACAGAAGATCCTGTCATAAAAAAACAAAAGTGTTAAGCTACTACAATAAGGAGACCTAGAAGACAGCCCAGCGGTGCAGCCACTACCTGTATGCACCAAGCCCTGGATTCCACTCCAGCAGGACAGAAAACACAGTACTGGGAAAGGAATCCAGACATGGTGGCGAATGTCTGAAATCAACAAGTGCTAGTGGGAAGATTAGTAGTTCAAAGTCATCCCACCCACATGGACAGTTCAAGGCTGGCTTGTGGTATCTGAGATGCTGAAAGGCAGAGAGGGAAAGAGGGAGAGAGGGAAGGAGGGAGGCAGAGAACTCAAGACATCCCTGGAAGATAGTACAACAAATTTGCTGTGTCAGGGCGGCCCCTGCGTTAACGTCTTTACCTCTTTCTCTGCATTGCCTCATCTCATGTTTTCTGACCAAATCTGCAGCCTGTCCGGGAACACAAAGTGCTGTACTTCCTGGGAAGTCCTTCTCCCTAAGAACCCCTAATGCGGTGGACAACAGGCGCCATCGGGTCCTCAAGCCCACAGACACTGGCTGGCTACACGTGGGAAGGCCCCTCCCCCTTCATTCTCAGCTCCATGCTGTTTATGTCTTTTAATATGAAGAACTCAGAGATAAGTGGTCAAGAGGCAGAAACATTTTATTCAGGGTTCTTGTCATAGGGCAGATGCCCCAGGCTGCTGTGGGAACCGACAGCCCAGGCAGCAAACACTGCTGCTCAGGGAGCTCTGGTATATCAACCTAATAGAAAGCTCGCTAAAGGCAGACAAGGGTAGGGGAAAGCAGCTAAGATGGAGGCTGAGGAGGCTGTGCTCCCACAGACCCCACCCATGCTTATGCTAGAACTGAATTCTTTTTTTTTCTTTTCTTTTTTTTTTTTTTTTTTTTTTGGTTTTTCGAGACAGGGTTTCTCTGTGTAGCTCTGGCTGTCCTGGAACTCACTCTGTAGACCAGGCTGGCCTCAAACTCAGAAATCTGCCTGCCTCTGCCTCCCAAGTGCTGGGATTAAAGGCGTGCATCACCACTGCCCGGCCTAAAATTGAACACTTATGTGAGAACTTTGCATCTATTTCTTTATTGTATGTGTGTCATGTATGTGCTGGGGTGTGGTCTGTGTCTGCTACAGTGGACACCTCACGGTGGTAGTCAGCTCGCTTCTTCCACCGTGAGGGTCCAAGGATCAAACTCAGGTCCTCCAACTTGGCAGCAAGCAAGTTTACCTGCTGAATTATTTTGCCAGCCCCCAAACAGTATTTTTAAATTTTTAATTATTAAGGGTGGGAGAGATGGCTTTGTGGTTAAGGGCACTGGCTGTTTTCCCAGAGGATCTGAATTCTGTTCCCAGCACCCACATTGGGCTCTGTAACGCTAGTTCCAAGGGATCTGACATCTTCTTCTTGCCTCTGAGAGCATTAGGTACTCATGTGATACACATACATGCAGACAGAACAACCCATACATATAAAATAAATCAATTAATTTAAACTCTAAAATTTTTTATTATTAGCTGGGTGTGGTGGTACATGCCTTTAATCTCAGCACTTGGGAGGCAGAGGCTAGCCTGATCTACATAACAAGTTCCAGGACAGCCAGGGCTACATTGAGAGACCCTGTTTCAAAAAAAAAATTATCATATGAATGTGTATGTATGTGTATGCACACACCTGTGTTGGTGTGTGTGATCAGGGGTGTCCTCCTCTCTCTCTCTCTCTCTCTCTCTCTCTCTCTCTCTCTCTCTCTCTGCCTTCCTCCTTTGAGACAGGGTCTCTCAGTGACCTGGAGGTCACTGTTTTCAGCTGGGTTGGTACCAAGCAAGCCACAGTGATCCTGTCTCTGCAACCTTCAGCACCAAGGTTCTGGTGCATATGGCTAGGCCCAGCTTTTTGGTGTGTGTGCAGCGATCCAAACTTAGGTCTCTATACTTCCATGGAATGTACTCTTAATCCCTGAGCCTTTCCCCAGCCCCCAAACCATATCTCAGATGGCAGTGTGCCCAAGGCATCACCAACAGGTCCAGGAGCCTGATGGAGTGTGGGCAAGCAGAGACTTCAGGGAGGTAAACAGAGAGCCCACCGGGGCCAGTCGCATTGCAGCCAGCTCTGTGTTACTCTCCCATGCTCTCAAAGCGGCCTCTTTCTGCTGCACTCCCCCTACACAAGGTCAGAGGGTAAGGAAGGTCCTTATGAAAGGAAAGCCCTCCGTTCTCCAGGGAAACTCACCTTGAGGTACCGGAAGCCCAGCTGAGCCACAGACCCTAGACAGAGGCAATTGCAGACCAGTGCCTGCCCCTACTCTGCCCCTGGCCACTGTAGGTCTAGCCCCTCCAGTCCAGCGCCATACTGGTGCAGAGCTCCTGGCACCCCTCTGGCACCCCTCTTCCCTAAGTCTCACTACCAGGTCACCGAGGGGCAGACCTGGCTGTGGAGCTCAATCCTCCAGGCTGTGGGGGGTGTGTGTGGGGAGTGTAGAATGGGGTAGAAAGGGAACTGAATAAAGGAGGGCCTGGATCTATTGTTCAGCCTTGCATAAGTGATCAAGTGATCCCCACAGGGCTGCGGAAACAAACAGGTCTTTGCCTTCTAACCTTTGCCTTCTGGCCATTGCCTGGATCAAAACAGAAAGGGTGGCTCCCTGTCAGGATTTCTGGCGGACTCTTCTGAAAATAGGGGCACAGAAGACAGACACTCTGGGATCATTGCTCACCCTGAATTCTGGCAGGGTCTTCCCGTGGACCTTATAGACACGTACAAAGCAAGATCTGCCTACGCGGCACTGAAGGGTGGACCAGCTCACCAGAGAGGGGACCCATAGGTTGAGGCACAGAATCCAATATCCCCTAAACTGGAAACGAAGTCCTGGAGAAGGGACTGACTCAAGAACCATGAGGAGTTCCGAGGAAGGGACAGTGTGTGACAGAGAAGAGATCACATGTGTTCCAAATGAAAGAGACACTTGGCAATGGCCTGGCTTCCGGAAAGGGGCCGCGGTTCCTTTACTAAGATGATCTGCAGGTATGAGGAAGGGACACAGGCATAGGAGACTTGGGCCTCGGAGGACTGGTCTGGGGACTGGAAATGTGGAGGTAGGTATCTCCATGAAGGCTGGAGAATGTAAATATTCATTCTGAAAGCCACCTACAGGGAGAACTTTCTAGAAAGCAACACGACCCGACCCGCAGCGTTATGGGATGTGAAGAAGCCAGGGAAGTGGAAGCCCAAAAACACCCGAGGGAGTTTCTGACCCCGAGGTCACTGGGCAGGAAGGGAGATGAGGCAACAAGAGGTGGCTCAAGGGTTCACAGGGGTGAGGCAGTGGAGTGTGAGAGAATGTCCTCTCCAGGGTTGAGTCTGGGGGCGAAAGGTAGACATGTGGCTCAGAACATTTGACTCCCCAGAAAAAGAGGTCTCTAGGAAACGGCTGTGCCCGCGGAGAAGGTCGGGCCAGGTTAGTGGATTGTTGCTTGAGGACTTATCAGACCGGAGTCCCTGAGGCCCACAAGGCATGTAAACTGGAAAGGGTTTCAGAGACACTCTTAGCGGATCACCTGCAGAGCGGTCCCTGTACCCTGACCTCCCCCACACACCTCTACTCCCACCCACGGTGCACGTGTGACGGCTGCAATTTTCCACTCAGGAGCCAAATGTGGTTAAATAAAGGACTTAATCCTTCTGAAAAATCAAGACCGTAAACCCGAACGCAATGATGCGACCCCAGGACAGTGGACATTACAAGAGAAAGGGGCGCGCTGAGTCACATGTTCCCTTGGCGAACTCGGACCCAACAGGACCCGCACCTGCCAGGTCAGGAATCACCCGTGGAGGCTCTCTGGAGTCCAGGGTGCGCAAGATTGGATCCTCGGGGTTACGGTACACCTGGTGAGGGTTCTCGGAAGGGATCGGTGGGGTCGGGACGGGGTCAGGGCCTGCTCCTGTGTGCCAGAAGGGAGAGGGAGTGAGTGCGCAGGATGCACAGCTGCAGGGCAAGCTCGGCACAGCAGAGATACTCGGGGTTACACCCAGAGGGTCTGAGAGCTCGCTGCAGGTCCGCTACACTGAGGCGCGGGCGCGGACCCTCATCTCCCCCTCCCCCACTGGCCGCTCCCGCCTCCACCCCCTCCCCCTTCGCCGCCGCCGCCCAGCGTCGCCGCTGGAAAGTTTGCGAGCGGCTGGCGCGGAGCTGGCGCCGACCGCGATCGCAGCGCGGCGGAGACGAGTAACCGCCCGCGCCCAGATCCGTGCGCGCTCGAGGACCTCGAGGAGCCCAGGCCTGACCTCGGCGACTGAGCACAGTGAGCACTAGGGTCGGGCCCCGAGGGGACGGTCCCAGGCGGTCTGTGGGGTGCTGGAGCACACGCGTGACCTGGGCGCGCAGAAGAGGGGAGCAGGGAGCTGGACGCAAGCCAGCTTGTCCCTGGGGTCTTGACTGTCGTAGTCCTCGCCCCTGGCTAACACCTTAGTTTCTAAACCGGGAAATGTGTCCTGTTGTCACGGTTAGGGTCGCCTGATTCCCTAACCGTCTCCGGCAGGTTAGGGGTCTCACGTTCTCCTTTCTGTTCTCTGGGAGCGCAATCCCGGAGGTGGGAGAGGGCAGGTGCAGAGGTGAATTCTGCTGCCCCATTGAACGCCCAACGCATCCCAGCTTCCAGCCCCTCAGTCCCCAAAGGCTCGCTCATCCCCTTCGGATGGATTCGCTTCCCCTTCCTATGTGTTCCTGATCTCCAGGACTTCCGAGCAGTGTCCCAGTCTTGCCTGAGAGATGTGTAGGCACTGTGCACGGAGGGCTCTTCTTCCGCGGCTCACAATTTTTTACTTTGACCCCTGGGAGTGCAGGTCACTGCCCTTGTTCTACTCCCGGCTCCCTAGAGACCTCCCTACCCACTTCAGACCCGCCAAGTTTTCTGTCGCGAACCGACTGATCCCTCACCTCTTGGCTCTCGCATCCTCCGAGGATCGACCAGGGATATTTTTCTGTTCTTCTGTCTTGGAGACATAGAAAGGGGGATCTGAGCTCACCGGAGTCGGTGGGTGTCCCCGCCCCTTTTCGGGGGGGGGGGGGGACTCAGGAATTGGGCTTTGTCACAGCCTGCGGCCCCTGATCCTGTCCCTGCGATAGGACTATGACCTGGTCTAGTTTTTCTGTTTTAACCAAAACACCCTTCCAGTTCCCCAGAACTCTGGGGATTCCTAAAGATCAGAAAACGCTGCTACCGCTCCAGCTCCATCTTTGGCTCCTGAGGAACCAAGCGCAGCCCCCAAGATGCCTCCTTTTTTTTGGCCACTGAGCCATTCATCTCGGCCACCTGCAGAGAAAATCGGTGGTTCGCTGGCCACACTGCAAACACCCAAATGTCCTTTGTCCTGTTGGAGCTTGCTGGGAGCGGTGGTGGCATGGGACAGTGCCAGTCCAGGTGGCTGGTGTGCCAGAAGGCAAGACAGGCTGACATGTTAGGGATTCAAACGCGCATCTTCTGTATTTCACCTACAGTTGGGTCTCACTGAGAGATTTCAGCAGCCTAGTTCAAGAAGGGAAGAGGGTAGGGTCCGTGGTCTCCTGTCCCTTACGCCCATCTGTTTCCTGCCAGGGAGGGTAATAAGGTGGAAAAAGGACCAGCACTGCAGCTCCCGCCACAGGTGCTGTGGCAGTGTCCACACCTGTCACCCTGAACATTTGTCAGAGCTGATGGGCTCTGTCTGGGTGTCAGTACTTACTCCCAGTCAGTATTTAGTGGACACAGGAGGCAGACTGCGCAGGGTCCAGAGATGGCAGTCCTATTTCACTGATGGCAGAGCCCACTCTCCTTCAGCGAAAGGGAAAGGTGCCCTGATGGTCTTCATGTTTGCTCTCCTCACTGGATTTGACTTGCAACCAGACGCTCTCTGCAGAGACTCCGGTGTTGTGTCAATGTCATGGGACTGAAAGTCACTTTCATCTGCACGATGCTTTCTATCTGACTAGAAATCCCCTCGCCGTTAATCCATTACAGGAATAGAGAACTCAGTCACTTCTGCCACTTGTGTGAGAGACCCGGGTAGAGATGACTGAACCCTTAGGAATCTAGCCCTGGGTGTTTCTGAGCCCACCCACTGTAGTCAGAGCACTAACCTGTATGTGGGAGGAAACCTCAAGGGTTCTCTGGCTCACCTTTGTTACTCTTTGCTATTTACTTATTTTTGGATTTTTTTTTTTTGACATGGTTTCTCTGTGTAGCCCTGGCTATCCCAGACCTCACTATGTAGACCAGGCTGGCCTCAAACTCAGAGATCCTCCTGTCTCTTTCTCCCGAGTCTGGAATTAAAGGTGTGCGCCACCTACTCTGGGCTATTGAACATTACATTTTCAGCCAGGGTTGCTGAGGCAGAACTGGGCTGAAAGGACCATCCTCCCCTCCTGCCTTGATCTTCACCCTTGCAGGGTCTTGGGCCACATCCTTCCCCACCATGCCCCTTCCCTGTATCTCCACTCTCTATCTACACGCTGGCCATCCCTTCGCACCTGTCCTGAAGGCTTCTCATCTCCACTCTTCCCTCTTTTTTTTTTTGGTTTTTGGAGACAGAGTTTCTCTGTGTAGCCCTGGCTGTCCTGGAACTCACTCGGTAGACCAGGCTGACCTCGAACTCAGAAATCCACCTGCCTCTACCTCCCAAGTGCTGGGATTAAAGGCGTGCGCCACCACTGCCCGGCCCCCTTCCCTCTTCAAGCCTCTATGAGACCTCAGCAGCTCTGGGGTGGAGGCCAGGCAGGCATAGTGTGTGAAGAGCCAGCTTCTGGCTTTTGGCTTCTCCATACCCAGCCCACTAGTAATCTGGGACGGGTTGATGCAAATCAGGAGAGTCATGCCACTTGGTGACCCCAGAGGTAGGGACACCTGAACTGCCTTCACTTAACCTGTCTGCTGCCTTGTCCCCAGCAGGAACCCTCTACCCTGAGGGTATTTTGCCCTGAGGTTCAGGTATCAGAGACCTGAAACCTCGGATCTTGCCTCTGGCCAGACACTGTTGACCAAGGGCTAGGCTCAGTAGGTTGTGATGCAGATGTGTCTGAAAGGGGCATAAGTGCAGGAGGGCAGAAGGGGAGCCCTATCAAGCTGCTGTTTCTAGAACTCAACTGGAGCTGGGCGGTGGTGGCGCACGCCTTTAATCCCAGCACTTGGGAGGCAGAGGCAGGCGGATTTCTGAGTTCGAGGACAGCCTGGTCTACCGAGTGAGTTCCAGGACAGCCAGGGCTACACAGAGAAACCCTGTCTCGAAAAACAAACAAAAACAAACAAAAAACAACAACAAAAAAAAGAACTCAACTGGGCTTATAGCAGGTTGAAATCCAGGGGTTTGCTTTCCTGCCAGTTTCGTTCTTCTCTTTCATCCCGATCTCTCTCCCCCGGCCCCAGAGGGTCTTTGTATGGAGTCTTGGCTGGCACTGAACTTTGGGTAGTATATTTGTTTCCACCACCTGAATGTTAGGACTATGGGTATGTTATCTTGTATATTCTGTCTGTGGGTACACAGGACAGAGGCCCATCCACCATACGTGGCTCTATCTTGTATATTCTGTCTGTGGGAATATACAAGATAGAGGAGAGAGGCCCATCTCAGCCCTAGGAGCTCGCAGTTTGACTTCTTAGAGGCCCCAAGAAGCTCTTTGCTTTTCTGCCATGAGAATCCATCAGAGCTATTTTAGTTAGGTTTTTATTGCTGCGAACAGACACCATGACCAAGGCAACTCTTGTAAGGATGGCATTTAATTGGGGCTGGCTTACAGGTTCAGAGGTTCAGTCCATTTTCATCAAAGTTGGAACAGGGCAGCATCCAGGCAGGCATGGTGCAGGAGGAGCTGAGAGTTCCACCTCTTGTTCCAAAGGCTACTCAGAAGGTAGCTGATGTTCAGAAGGTTGCTGCTGCCCAGGATCTGTCTCTGGCAATCCCACATCTTGCAGGAAACATCAGGCAGAGGTGTCTGTCATCTGTGCCCTGGCTAGGAACTTCCTTGGAATGGGGACCAAGTGGCATAGGCCTGGGCACCATACCCTTACTCTCTTTATCCCAGGTCAGATTGCCTGGCTGGTCAGCTTTCCCACAGGCTAAGAACAGGTGGAGATGTCTAGGCCAGGACAGCATGACTGAGGGAAGAGGAAGTGACTGAGCTGTTGGTGCCGCTCGGAGAGATCTGAGTGACCAGATAGGTGATTGCTTTCAGCCAGCCAGCCTCAGGTAGCAGGAAAACAGTGACCACAGTCACCTGTCTCTGAATTGGCACTGCGAGCTACCCACACGTCTCCTCCTCAGGCTTCAGCTACCGGGGGGACCTTGGGCTCAGAGGCTTGGTTTTGGGGAACAGGATGCTCTGTAGATTTTCTCCAGCCTCCACTATTCTGGTTCTTTGCAGCCCAAGGAGAGGTGCACACAGCCCAAGGACCCAGACGTGCAACCTCTGCCAGATGTGGGGGGTGGCCACCCAGAGGCATGCCCCTCACCCGGCTCCACTATTCCCACCTGCTGCTGCTGCTGGTGGTGCTGTCATGTCTGGTGAGTGCTGTGCACACCCCTGCATGGAGGGTTGCCTGCTCTGCACACAGTGCTGACAGCTCTCTGGTCGCTTGCCTACCTGTTTCCCAGCCAAAGGCACCCTCTGCCCAGGTAATGGACTTTTTGTTTGAGAAGTGGAAGCTCTATAGTGACCAATGCCACCGCAACCTAAGCCGGCTGCCCCCACCTACTGGTGAGTCCTACCTACAGACCCCTGTGTCCTGTCACCCTGCCTGAATGTGCAGTCAGAGACTTTATGGGAGTATAATAGTAATGGCAGCTTTCTAATGCCCAGCCACTTGCCCCAGTTACAGGCCAGGTGACTGGCCCCCAGAGGCAGTGGCTTCCCTAAGGCTGCATGGTCAGGACAAAGCAGAGATGCAGAACTACCTCATAGTTGGCTCTGCTGTGCTCCCTGCTGCCGGATGTCCTCATCCCCAGCCAGCTGATGTCTCTACTGTCATCGCTCACACTGGGCAGACAGTGATTAGGGACAATGTGGGTGCCAAGAGAGATTTGGTCCTTATTATCGCTCAGTTGAGGGAGGTGACAGATGCCTGGGAGAGAGGGAGAAGGATGTGGGGGCTACAGCTGGGACTGGAAAGGATGCCAACCAACCTGGAGATCAGCATCTCAGAAGCGATGTATTACCAGGCAGGAGCGGCCAGTATGATGGCTCAGCAGATAAAGGCCCTCGCTCTGGGACCCACACAGAGAAAGCAGACAGATGATTCTTGCAAGTTGTCCTATGAGCCTATATGCTGGTGTACACACATATATGCTTCAAAGTGCATGCACATGTGCACACACACACAATAAACAAATGAACAAATAAATGAATGTAAAAAAATCATAAGTTTTTATAAATGAAGCAAGAGAGGAAAGACCACAAATGAGTTTGGTGCACATTTGAGATGTCTTGAAGGAAAGGTACCTTGGGCGAACACAAACATTGCTGGGCTGGAAAAGGAGGTAGTCACGGGGTCTAGAAGGCAGGATCACTGGCCAGGAGACGCCCCTTGTGGCTTACATCAAGAAAGCAGCCCCTTTAGATGCAGGCTCAGTGAAGTGATGGTGACACTCGGGGGCTTCTGGTCCCTCTCCCGTCCTCCTTCACCTTTACAGAGCTGGTCTGTAACAGAACCTTCGACAAGTACTCCTGCTGGCCTGACACCCCTCCCAACACCACTGCCAACATTTCCTGCCCCTGGTATCTACCTTGGTACCACAAAGGTAACAATGGAGGGCCTGGGAGGCTGAGGGGGTGGAGCCTAGGCTGAGGGGTGGAGCCTAGGCTGAG
>JANHMN010000002.1:1291315-1356784 GCA_030674055.1 Rhabdomys pumilio | reverse complement strand
AGGCTGAGGGGGTGGAGCCTAGGCTGAGGGGTGGAGCCTAGGCTGAGGGGTGGAGCCTAGTAGTGGGCTGATCAGAGCTTGCACCCGTGTCCCAGTGCAGCACCGCCTAGTGTTCAAGAGGTGTGGGCCTGATGGGCAGTGGGTTCGAGGGCCGCAGGGGCAGCCATGGCGCAACGCCTCCCAATGTCAGTTGGATGATGAAGAGATCGAGGTCCAGGTCAGCTCTGGAGGGTACGGGGTGGTGTCACAGTGGGGCTGCGTGGGGTCAGAGGATATGGCACTCCCCAGCCCCACTCTGCTTCTGGTTTGCAGAAGGGGGTGGCCAAGCTGTATAGCAGCTACCAGGTGATGTACACTGTGGGCTACAGTCTGTCCCTGGGGGCCTTGCTCCTTGCGCTGGTCATCCTGCTGGGCCTCAGGTACATTGCTGTCGCTCCTAGCTAATACCCAGTGTGGTGAGGGGGGCAGAGGGACAGGGCAGGAGTTGTGCTGATAGGAGTTGTGCTGATAGGAAGCTGCACTGCACCCGAAACTACATCCATGGGAACCTGTTCGCGTCCTTTGTGCTCAAGGCTGGCTCTGTGCTGGTCATTGATTGGCTGCTCAAGACACGCTACAGCCAGAAGATCGGAGATGACCTCAGCATGAGCGTCTGGCTCAGTGATGAGGTGAGACCAGATGCGACTGCTCCCCAGCCTGTGTAGGGTGGCAGGGTGTCGTGGGCTCTACTCATGCTTCACCTTGCTCAGGCGGTGGCTGGCTGCCGCGTGGCCACGGTGGTCATGCAGTACGGCATCATAGCCAACTATTGCTGGTTGCTGGTAGAGGGCGTGTACCTGTACAGACTGCTGAGCCTCGCCTTTTCTAAGAGGAGCTTCTTTTCCCTCTACCTGGGCATTGGCTGGGGTGAGTAGGCTTGTGGGGGGAGTGGGGAAGGAAGCTAACCAGGGCCGTGGAACCACAGCTGCGGCTTCCCACAGGTGCGCCCCTGCTGTTTGTCATCCCCTGGGTGGTGGTCAAGTGTCTATTTGAGAATGTTCAGTGAGTATGAGCCAACAAGCTGGAGCAATCGATGCTGGTCTTTGTAAAGTGACCCTGGGATGTGGAGGGGCAGGGGATGAGGCTAGAGTGTGAATCCAGTGCCTGGGCCTGGGAAGATGCTGTTCTTTCTTTTCTGGAGGCACTCAGTAAATCCCAGCAGATAGGGAGGGGCAGGGGCTGGAGAGCTGCATCCCCCATAAGTGAGCAACGGGTCCCTGCAGGTGCTGGACCAGCAACGACAACATGGGATTCTGGTGGATTCTGCGTATCCCTGTCTTCCTAGCCATACTGGTGAGGAAACAAGACCCCTGCTGCCATCAGGAGGGAAAGGGCCACTGGCCTGGCTCTTCCAGATCCTTCCTTCCTCAGCCTTCTGAGGCTAAGGGAAGGCTACATTCTACCCAGAGGGTGGAGGGTGGGTAATTCCAGCACCCACTCAAGAGGAGGTACATGCTGGGCTATGGGTCAGGTTGCCCATCCTTGGCTGAATGCCTGCCAGCCCCAGGGCCATGTGTCCACGGCTCACCTGTCAGCAGCCTCACCTATAACGGGGACATATGAGGGTATGCAGGACACAGAGAGTTCTCAGGCTGCCCTCGATGTTTGTCTTCCTCACACAGATCAATTTTTTTATCTTCGTCCACATCATTCATCTTCTTGTGGCCAAGCTGCGTGCCCACCAGATGCACCATACTGACTACAAGTTCCGGTGGGCAGGGCAAGGGCCTGGGTCCAGACTGGAGAGGGATGGGGTCGGGGGTCACTGCCTTTGTGGGGGAAAGCCCAGAAGACCTGGCAGGTGAGGGTTCTCAAGCTCTGTCCCCGCAGGCTGGCCAGGTCCACGCTGACCCTCATCCCGCTGCTGGGCGTCCACGAGGTGGTCTTTGCCTTTGTGACAGACGAGCACGCCCAGGGCACCCTACGCTCCACCAAGCTCTTTTTTGACTTGTTCCTCAGTTCCTTCCAGGTGAGTCTTCATCACACCCCATTCCTGGGCCCCAGAGTGCTGTCCCTGACCCACACTCTCTCTCTCCAGGGTCTGCTGGTGGCTCTTCTCTATTGTTTCCTCAACAAGGAGGTAGGTGAAGCTGGGAGCCCGATCAGAGCTGGCCCTGAGGTGGCTTTACTCTGGTATGACCACACTGCCATCCCCATTATCATGATTGCATGTGCTGGATGTCAGCTCCCCTTGGTCCTCAGGGAGTTCAGTGTATGAGGTGGCCCTGCTGTACCCAGTGTGAAACTTGCCTTGCTTTGGGTCTGCTTAGATTGAGGCTGGGCACCTCAGAGAGGCCCAGGTAGGGTCCAAATGAGGTGGCTTGACAGAGTAGCCCTACCCCTGCCTGGCTCTTCTAGGTGCAGGCAGAGCTACTGCGGCATTGGAGGCTATGGAAAGAAGGCAAAGCTCTTCAGGAGGAAAGGATGGCCAGCAGCCATGGCAGCCACATGGCCCCAGCAGGGCCTTGTCATGGTGATCCCTGTGAGAAACTTCAGCTTATGAGTGCAGGCAGCAGCAGAGGGACTGGCCATGAGCCCTCTGTGGGGACCTCATTGGCCAGTAGTCTCCCAAGGTTGGATGACAGGCCCAGCTGAATCGCCACTGGAGCCTAGTCAGGCTGGATTCAGAAAGGGCCTCACAGGACAACCCAGAACCAGATGCCTGGCCAAGGCTGAAGAGACAAAGCAGCAAGACAGCAGCGTGTACTGTCCACACTCCCCTAACCTGTCCTAGCCTGGTACAGGCCACAGTGATGGATGGAGTAGGGGTTGGATATAATGGAGAAGTCATGCTATGAACTATGGGTGTTCCCATGTGTGTTGACATGTTCTATACACAGATATGTCCTTCAGTAAAGAGCTCGTGGGAGCTGCTGCACATGTCTCGGACAGCAGGGCTTGAAGCCCCCGAGGAAGGTGTATGGGAGGGCTGGGTAAGCGCAAACAGGAGCAGCTGTGGATGAGCACCACACACACACCAGGTAGAGAGAGCAAATGCAATCCAGGAAAGAACTGTCTCCAAAGTGGTGCTTTGGGGTAGGTAGGAGCCCACTTCCTCCAGGATCAACCTAAGTTGCCCCCTAAGAAAGTGTGTTTGGTACAGGCTCTTGACTCGGCCAGGTAAGCCAGAGTCTTATTGAACAGAGGCAAATCCAGAATAGGACACGTGAAGGGCTGTGGTCAACCTCTAGGGTGGTCCCTTTGGTCGTTGCTGCAATGCCTACCTTGAGGCGTGTGGAGATAGAGTGGGGGTGGGGGAAGTCAACCAGGTACCTCTGTTTAAGTTGCTGGTAGAAAATGGTACAGGACCCTGGGGGAGGGGTGCACACAGCCAACATGAGGCCACGTGGCCTGTAGCTGCTCAGGCAGAGCCAGGCTAATTGAAGCAAATGAAGGGACAGGAGGCCACTCAGGAAAGGTAAATAGAATGACTCACCTGACAGGCCAGGCACTGGGGCCTGAAGGGGGCCTTACCCTGCTACCTTCCCAGTGCCTGGGTGCAGCAGGGAGGGAAGTGAGGAGCAAGGTGGGTGTAACCAGGTGGGCTCAGAATTGCTAGGAGTGGTGGGAAACAAAGGGGCTAGAAGCCTGCAACAATGGCTACATCTGCTGGAGACCACCGGTTCTTGACTTTGCAGCCTTAGATAATTCCTCCCAGACCTCCACACTCCAGGCCCCAGATCCTGATTCTACTCTGATCCTTGGACACCTAGGTGCCTGCTGTGGGCACAAAGCCACTCCAAGCCAGCACCTGAGTACATACATTCTCCTTCACGCCAGTTGAGCTCAGGGTTGGTGACTGCCTTGGGGGTTGCAGCTCACTTGGGGCCTCCTGACAGCCCCTCCCCATCCTGAGTCCCTCTGCCCTTGTCCTCCTTCACCCTGTCCCCATCTCTGTCCCCAAGGTAACTGGTGCAGGCTGGTTCAGGCAGGGCAAGAGGTGAGAGCCTTGAAGGTTCACCTAGTGAATGAATATGAACTATGACCAGACAGCTCCACAGTGCTGACGGGAGACTCCAGCTCAGCCCAGGGCCCATGCAGCAGCTTTTTTTTTTTTTGGTTTTTCGAGACAGGGTTTTTGGGTTTTTCTGTGTAGTCCTGGCTGTCCTGTCCTGGAACTCACTCTGTAGACCAGGCTGGCCTCGAACTCAGAAATCCGCCTGCCTCTGCCTCCCAAGTGCTGGGATTAAAGGCGTGCGCCACCACTGCCCGGCACAGCAGGATTTTTATTTCAGGAGACCCTATCCCTTCCCCATGGTCTGTCCCCTCCTTCAGTCCTGCCTATCAGTCTCCTTCCCCCAGAGGAATGTTGGGTGCTACCCAGCAAAGTGTGAGTGTGCACAGGTATCTTGGAGGGAGGGACACAGGAGTGTGACATGAAGGAGGTGGGACCCTGTGTATGTGACAGGTGTGGCAGGCATACAAATGTTCAGTGTCCCAGAGGGACGTGACAGAGTTGTGTGTTAGAAGGAAGATGACTTGCACATGGTCCCCTAGGACCTGGTGTGTGGACATTCCTAAAATGATGGTGGAAACCGAGAAAACAAGAACAAGACACTGACCATCAAGGACCAAACTTGGGAGAATTGAGCTGTGGACTGGAGGAGGGGACCTCGAGCCAGAAGGCTCCAGAGTCTCCTGAGAGCATGAAAATGAACAGTGGGTAGAGCTCAGACTCTAGGATTAGTATACAGGAAACAAGGCAAACACAACCAGATGTCGTCATTCCAGGACTTGAGAAGTGAAGGCAGGAGGAGGAACTCAAGGCCTGGAACTATATAACACAGCAAGTCAAAGACTAGCCTGGGCTATCTAAGGGATCATTTCAAAGACTAGCCTGGGCTATCTAAGGGATCATTTCAAAAAACAAGACAGAAACCCTAAAGATACCTGCTGTTTACTTGTAGGGTGTAAGTGTGCATGGCACTCACCTTTGCTCCCAGGACTTAGGAGGCAGAGGCAGGTGGGTCCCTGTGACTTTGAGGACAGCCAAGGCTATGTAGGAGAGACCTTGTCTCAAGCAAACAAACACCAGCAACAAACCATCAAGGGCAGAGGGCATAGAGCAGTGGTAGGATGCCTGCCTACCATGTGTGAGGCTGTGTTTAATCACCAGGACCAAACAAAAGGCTAGGCAGGATGCACACTGGGCGTGCTGCTGTGCAAGTGACCTCCAGCGCTGGGAAAGCAGGACAGTCCCTGGGGCTTCCTAGCCAGTCTGTCCTAACTGCTAAGTGCTTCAGGCCAATCAAAGACCTGTCTCAAAGGTGACAGGTGACTTCCTGGAGATGATGGTATTCCAGGTGTTTCTCAAGGTACTACTCATGTGTACACACACACACACACACACACACACACACACACACACACACGGGGTGGGAGGGAGGGAGGAAGGGAGGGCACAAAACAAGAAAAAAGGAAGGAGAAATTAGTAATTCCAAGGGGCAGGATATAAAAACCCAATTTACCATATGGTTCACTTCTAACTATGAACACAAACATTATAATGTAATCATCCTATTTTGATATAACCAAAATTATAGGGCAAAGAAAACCAAGGGCTGAGAATGTGGCTTGAGTGGTGGTGTGCCTGCCTAGTGAGGTCCTCAGCACTGCAGACTGGACATGGTGGCAATGCCTACAACACCTAAGCATATGGCGTTAGAGGGAAGAAGGGTCAGAAATTCAAGGTCCCCCTCAGCCACACAAGGGTGAGGTCACCTTGAGATCCCACCTCAAGGAAACAAATGCAAAGGCATTGCGGGGCTGGAGCGACTTTGTGGGTACAGCACGCACTACCCTTGGGAGGTCTGCAATTTAGCTCCTGCCATCCACACTGGTCAGCTCACAATTAAGTGAAACTCCAGTTCCTGGAGACCAGCATCCTATGTTGGCTCTACAGACTCTCTCACACATACAAAATAAGTTAGCCAGGTGTAGTGCCACACCCCTTTAGTCCCAGCACCAGTAGGAAAAGGCCTTTAAGGCCTGGTCTACACAGCAATACAGTTTCAGGATAGCCAGAAATACAAAGTGAGACTTTGTTCCCATAATCAAACACACACACACACACGCACCTTTAAATATCATCTAAGGAAGACACTGGTCAGCCTTACATTTCAGGGGCATTTAGGTACATGTGCTGTCAAGCACTGAGGTCACTCTATGGGGCTACCCTTGTCAAGTGAATTCATGGTTGACTATTGGCAGCAGGGATTGACTATTCCTTGCCTGGGAAACCACACAGGAAGCAAGTACTAGTCACCTTAAGAGGTTGGGGCCTGACAATTGTGCTGAAGGTCCTGTGGGTGGCACCAGCTCAGCCAATGTAAGCTCATTACTCCTGGAGGTCAGGAAGCCCCTTCAAGTACTCTAGGACAGCTGGGATGAAATCCACACCACTAGGAGGCAGAATGTCCTCAGGTTAGGACTTTACTTGGTCCCTCAGTGGATACACTGGTATTCTGGGCAGTGTGCCCATCCACCATGTCCTGGTATCCCCTAAGCTGTCCACACCCCTTCCAATCCTGACAATGGGAAGTTGATTGGGTAACCCACAGCCTAGGACACTGAGTGTCTTCAAACAGCCTAACAGGCCCCAGGGAACTAGCAATGCCAAGACATGGGGGGTGGCTTGGCACCTAGAACAGCTATTTCTCACTGCCCCGTCTTGCCTGCACCTCCCTGGGGAGACTTGCCTTGCCCAGCCCACACTCAGGAGATGCCTCTGGGAGCCATTTGAGCCCCAGAATACTCTTCTGGGAAAGCATGTTCCTGAAATAAATTCCATTTTGGCATCTTCTCAGGAGCAGGAGCATTCCAGGGCTGTTTCCATGATTGAAGGTCAAATGCAACCAGGTCTCTCTTGGGCCCAGCAACCCTGGGTAGCCAAGAAGCCGACAATGCTCCATAGCAGGGCTGAAGAGTGCTAACTTCTTCCAGAGCTCCATGTGAGAAATGTAGCTTGGATAACAAGAGGATCTAGCTTTACTACGCACCAGACTACTCTGGCGGGCCAGGGTCTGAATAGACCTGCAGGGCAGCTCTGTGGGCTTCAGGGCTGGGCCTGACAGACTGCCAAGAAGCCACTTCTAGTGCCACCCGCCTTTATTCACAGACCCTCAGTCTCCAAAGCTACAGAAACTTGGATTCAAGAGGGCACAAGAAAAGGGGGCCTTGGTGATCCTCCCAGCACACCCCAGAAAGCCAGGACAGGTCTGGCAGCACCACTCCTTCAGGGTCAGCCTTAATGCCCTGTCCAAGGGCACTGCTGTGACCACAGGGCTACAGGTACCAGAAACAAGGCCTAGTTGCCCTCAGAGAGCCAGCACTGTCCTAGGCTCAGAGCTGATTCGACTCTGAAAGTGGGGCAAGGAAGGGTCAGGATGGACAGTGGGGACGGAAGGGGGAGCTCCCCAAATGTCCAGGGCAGAAGAACAGCAAGTCTCCATGGAGAGAGCCACACTGGATGCAGGTGGGACTGCACATGTCCTACTTTCTGGTCATTTCAAGGTTCCAACAGCCGAAGAAACAGAGGTCCCCCTTTTTCCTTCCTGGTCTTAAGTAGCCAGGAAGGAGAGGAGCGAGGCATGGCAGGTAACAGCAGAGAGGGCTAGACAGGTAGGGCCAGGTGCTACCCAAGATGCAGCTGGCCAGGGGAAAAGGACAGGGTCGGATATGACCAGACCCCTGTTCCCCCAGTGACAGGGGCAACTTGAGACCCTGGAGAGGAAAGGAAGGGCCTTGATCATCAATCCTGCTGGCTCTGGGGATTACGGCCTGCTAGAGCACACTCTTCTCCCCCTCCCAGGAGCAGCGCCACAGGAAGAGAGGAAACCAACATCAAGTGCACCCTGATCTTCTGGAGGCCAGGGGAGGGGCGCCGGGCACTCTAGGACTTCTTGGCATCCTGCGTGTTCCGGCGCTTCAGGTCACTCAGGTCGATGGGCTTGAAGGCTGTTAGTGGACAGTCTGGTTGGTGCTGGGAAGAGGACCCCTGTCCACTCCCCACTACTAGAGGCTCCCGACCCCAGGTGCCTTGGAAAGGACATGGTGCAGGCAGGAAGCAGAAGCCTTTCCAGCTCCTCCAGGTCTGCCCTACTCACTCTTCAGGCTGGGGTTGGGAACTTTCTCCACATATTCCTCCACTAGGCACCGCTCACCACCGGACAGCTGGCTGCGCAGGTCCCGCTCCACACCCTGCCAGGCTGCAGCAGATACCAGGGTCAGCGCTCAGCAGTACTCAAGCCAACAGAGCACTCTGCTCCCGATGCCAGGTCAAGCTGGCCTTCCCTCCAGCAGCATGCAGCCCCAGCCCCTACCAGTCTCCCTCTATTAGATGAGGGCTTGCTTTGTTTTGTTTCATTTTTGTTTTTTTGAGACAGGGTTTCTCTGTGTAACAGCCTTGTCTGTTTGAGACCTTGACTCTCTGAGGTCTGCCTGCCTCTGCCTCCTGAGTGCTGGGATCCAAGATGTGTGCCAGCACACCTGGCTACCTGAGGGTATCTTGGAGAGCCCTAAACTGTCCTCCCTCCTGCATCAGCTCCTCCTGCCCCTACTCAGGGGCCAGTCCTTTCTGTTCGATGGCCTCCCCAAACCACACTTCTTTTATCCACTCTGCATCTCAGCACGTCTGTTCCAATTATAACCATATAACCTCTGTCCACTTTAGTGAAACCGTGTTCTCAGCTACCTCCTCTCCCCAGGAGGCCTCCAGGCCTGAGGACCAGCTCCAAGATCCTGCCTTTTCTGGGCTTCCACCCACTCCCCACACCCTCTTCTTGTGTTGTCACCCCAATGTCCCTGTCACCAGTCTTGCTGTTCTAGAGTTTAAGGCCACTGAAGTATGGTCCCCTCCTCACTGAGGGTCTGAAGAGGGGGAGGGTGGGGCACCGCCCATGGCAGGCGGTAGAGCAGACACCAAGCGCACTAACCTTCATAAATGAAGCGCACATTCTCTTCATGTGCTGGTGTGAAGATCTCACTGCTGTTGGTGGGAGAGCGGGGACTGCTATTCCTCTTGCCGTTGTAGACAACTCTGGAGACAGGAGAGCTGGGGAAAGCCCCGTGTGTGAGAAGGGAGTCACAGGAGAGATGGGGTCCCAGCTCCCACACATACCTGAGACCCACCTGGTCATTGCTGGGATGTCTGATCCCTAGTGTTCGGCTGCTCGATCCTGCGGCCTATAAAACAGAAACCCAAGGCACTGGAACAAACTCTGTGGGTCTGAGTCCACTGGGGATCCTCAGACTGGGCCCAAGACTTGAGTGGCCAGTGGGCTCCAAGCAATCCTAACAGGCTATGGGGTGTCAGTGTCACTCAGAAGACACCAAGGGCACAAGCAGGCCAAACACTGAGTAACTTAGCCACTGGGGCCATGGCTAAGTTCACCCACATCTCTAACCCACTCCTGTCTTCAGTCTGCAGATCCCATACAAAGTAGAGCCCAGCAGACCCCGGCTCTGCCGCAGAGCACTGCCGGACTCTGTGCATGCTTCTCCAAAGCCTAAGATTCAGCCTCCTGCCCATGGAAACTTCATGGTGAGAAAACCATCTATCCGGAAGCCCAGTGACATTTGACAAATGACTCAGTTTCCCGATCCTACAGGAACACTGGAGAATAAAGAACAAACCAGACCAGGAAGAAGAAGGGAGCAGACCTGATCCAGTGACAGAACCCTGGGGTACAACCTATTTATAAGCCAGGGGTCTTGCACTGCCCTGAGTGCCTGGAGTGTCTAATTTTAGGGTCAGAATCTCATCATTAACCAGCTGAGGACATAGGCTAAGATGAAAAGCCAGCCATACAAGGTTGTCCTATGCCTGGCCTTGGTCCAGACAGGACAACCCTAGATGCTGAAGACAAAAGAGAGCTCGACAGTCCCAAGCATGGTACCTCAGGCTTTCTCAAAGGCTCTTCTCTAGTCAGTGATCCATTATATTAGCTATTCAGACAGATGAACACCTCAATCCTATCAAGCCAGCTCCTGTAAGAGCTCTAGAACCCTGTCCCTCCCCAAACCTGGCTCCCAAGCCTTCCTTTCTCTTAGTCTTTCCCAAAGCTGTCAGCCCAGAACATCAAAGCACAAGGAAAGCCCTCTGAGGTGTGATGATGGTAGTTATACAAGATGGGGGAGCTCCAGTTACAGGCCAGGACAGAGTAAGGTAGTGCTCACAGGCCAGCCCCTACCTTCCAGGGCCCAGGCTGCCTTATGATCTTGTAGATACCCTTTTCTGCCCTAGATTCATGGATGCTTGCTCGGTGGCTCCTGTCCCCTATGCCTCCCTTCTGCGGTGCCTCTCCTACCCACGCAGCTCAGGTTCTGGTGGCCACATCCTCCAATGATCTCCTGGCTTATACATACATACCATGGCCTCTGCCTGGGTGCTTTTGCTGGCACCAGCCCAGCTGGCAGCAGGCTTTATGTTTGGTGTGGCAGAGAGAAACCTGAGCATGTTTACTGGCAAGGAATGTAGTATTACGATACCAGATGAACTGGGTCCCTAAAAAGGTTGGGTGTATTGGGGTCCAGGACCAAAACAGGTACAATGGGCAAGGAAAAATGGCAGAACCTTACCAAACTGCTGACAGGCATCTGAGATCACAGACTATTGCTCAGCAGGCCCAAGGAAAGGGTGTAGCGGTCTGACAAAGGCTACCCATAAAAGGGGGCACCATTTTGAATGAGCAGCCAGGGAGAGAGCCCTACTTCAAAGCTCTTTAAGTGCCTAGGCCTCTGTCACCTGAGGACCAGCAGGATGACAGCAGGAGCAGAGGTCAGAAAAGGCTACCTCCACACCCAACACTTCCTTGATCTGCTTTGTTTTTCTCTCTGTTACAACTGTCTTCCCAATACCCTAGCCATTTGTAATGTTCCATCAACTCCACAATGTCTTTTTGCAGTTTGTGTTTAAAAATAGGAAGCCCAGGCTAGCCTTAAAACTGTGTGGTTAAGGCCAGCTAAGAACCCTTGATCCTCCTGATTTTGCCACGCCTCCCCTCCCCCTTGATGGGACTACAGGCATACCCTGCCATACCTGGCACAACTCTACAGTACCTTTCACCTGTATCTTTGAAATGGATTGTCCCAATAATCTCTAACATCAAAACCTAACAGGAATTTTTTTCTTTGAATCTAGATCCTCATGCATGCTATACAAATGTACTACCTGAAGTAGACATTATCTCAGTCTTTAATTTTCAGATAAGGTCTGTTACCCAGACTGCCTTTGAACTTGTTGACTAAAAAGGCCTTGGACTTGCAACCCTCCTTCATCAGCGTAGTGAGTATCGAGGTTAAGGCTCCGTGTGTGTGTGTGTGTGTGTGTGTGTGTGTTTGGTGAATTCATAAGGAACACAGTTAACAATGACACTATCTCAGATTATGGCCCTCAGTGACATATCCACGGGCCAAGGACTCCCTCCTTAATACACCTCTACCTGTGGCCCTGCCCAATCCCCTAGCTCCGCAGGAGACACACACAGTTGGCAGTACAGTTTCTTGGCACTTTTCCATCATTCTCCAGTGGGAACCAGTTGAGCTGTGCACTTGAGCTCTTGTTCCGTGTGATTCTTGTGTGTCACCAGCTAGTATCCTCAGGTCCCCATAATAGTCAGTACTAAACTTGACAGTTTCCTGTTGAAAGACTACACTTCCCAGAATATGAAGTTATTTCTGCCCCTATACAGAGCTATCCCATCTTCTTCTGCAGGCATTTTGGCCATCTGCTCACATGGATGACAAGGTCCTGTCTGTGAGTATACATGGTCCCACCTAGGGTCAGACCAAGGCTTTCTACCTTCAGACTCTACAGCTGCCTTTTGAAAATCTAACAGAACTATGTGTCCAGTCCCCCCTGGCCAGAGGTCCTCCATCCTCTGTGTCCTCCAGACAAGAGTTCTGGGTTCTTCATTGAAAGTGAAGTGGTCACCAGAGAGTTGCCAGGTCCTCCTGCTCCAATGAAGATTGAAGCACAGCTGTATGAAGCCCATCCCTTAAACGAAGGACCTCCAGCTTCTCAGCCAACATGATAACGGGCATGACAAAGCCATACAACATTAGCGCAGTAAAAACTAACAACGAAAGGGATGCTACAGATCACTGAGTACAAGGTAGAAAACGTGGAATCAGCTAAGACTTAAAATGAGATGGAGACCCAGCAACGTCCAGGGACCAAGAATGACAAAGGCCACAGCAGAGCCTTGGCAAGGGGGGATCGCAGGGAAGGCCCTGTGCTAGGAACTTTACACACTGTTCATAGTTCTATCACAGCTGGCCAGGAAGAAGGCATCTCACAGTCCTATTTCAGAGGATGAAGCAGCTGTCACCTAAGAGGTGACCTGAATGGCTCCCAGCCCCGACACAACCCAGGGCCTTCAGGCTGCAGAAGCTGGCTGGGGTGCTAGATGCCCATCATCTCTGAACTTGCCTCAATTCCTGTCTGCATCCTACATCAGGTTCCTATTGTCTCTGGGTCTGCTCACAGCCCCTCTATTCCCGAGAGAGATCCTGAATGGGTTTATTCTGTACAGAACTATCCACTTCTATGGGACCCAAGGCCTTGGAAGGCAGGGTAGGGGGACAGCACAGGGTGCTGGGCATCCAGAACCCAATTCAACTCTTCTAAATACATCCAGTGTGCCAGGCACATGATGCTAGGTGGTCCTACTTTGCTGATTACCAAATTGACAATGAAAAGTGGTCCTCCACCACAATCAATGGTGTAGTGGCTGATCGCTCTGTTCTTCTGGAACTTGTACTATCCAAATGTTTTCCTTCCTTCCTCTCCCCACCCATTTCAGAAAAAAGGTCTCATGTAACTGTGGCTGGTCTTACATTTCTGATCCTTCTGACTCCATCTCACAAAGTGTTGGGATTACAGGTATGTGCCAACACTCCCTGCTTCAAGTTATACCTGTATCCTTTACAAACTGTGAGGCTTTCAGTTAATGACTGACCAGCTAAGCAGGAGCCACAGTGAAGTAACAGGTTGGGCCTGCTTCCAGATGATGATGGCAGGTCATCAGACCTAGAACGCACATCCTATTCTTTCCCCGGACTAACAAACTATTATTAGATATTCCCTAACCAATATCTTGTATGTAACCAAGATCCAAGGGACCCAAACAGAGCCCTTTCTTCTGAAGGACCTGGCTCTCGTTCTCCCTGCCACATCGCTGTCTAAATGTCCTGGACACTCCCCAGAAATCCATTAGCTGATTTCAACTCACTGGGGGCCTTTGCTTGAGCTTGTCCTCTGTTTGAAACATGGCGTCCAGAGGGAAAACCATGTTTACCTCGGTCGACCACCCCTGGATCTGGACTGCTTTTGTCAACAGGGATACGATACTTCCGGCCACCAGCCTGTCCAGCTTGCGGACTGACCACGGACAGGCCCTGGGCTTGCGCAGAGCCACTGCATCAGGACAACTGGGATGTGGGCAGGGCAGGTAACCGGCAAGGACACCGGCGCGATTTGGGGGGGCTGGCCTTGCGCAGCTCAGAAGCAGGAAGCGCCTTCAAAGGCTGCCCCGGGACCGCGGGCGTCGGTTCCCGGGGGTGGGGGGGCGGCCCGGTAAGAAAGCCTCTTCCAGGTTGCCGCCACGTCCGCACCCCGCGGCGACACCGGCCTGGTCTCTCCCCGCTCCGGCCAGGCGACCCAGCGACACCAGGGCGGGGCGGGGCGGAGCGGCCAAGGTCCCACGGAGCCCGCAGCGCCCCGCCCCGCCGCGCCTCCCGCGCCGCGCCTTCCTCACCTCGCCCTCCTCGCCGCCGCTGCCGCCGCCGCCGCTTCCAGTGGGCCGGCCGGAAGTGACGCAGACGCGCAGGCGCAAACGGCGCGGGGCCACATGATCGCTGGCGAACGGAGTGCGGCGAGGTCGGAGGCGCGCGAGGTCGTCCCGGAAACACGGGTGGGTGTGGGGGGAAGGGAGGGGTTGCCCGGCATCTCTGAAAACGAACACCGGCGGACGCGTCCCGGACACTCATTTCCCCGGCCCTGAGCTGCCGGCGAGCCCCAGCATCCCTGGCGATGGTTTTGTACTGGATTGCCCTAGTCAGTCACTATCACAGCTTGGGAATCGTGTTTATTGAAAAAGTAAAAAGTATCACCATTAAAAAAAAACCTGGAGAAAAAGCCAGGCCAGAGAAATGGGTATAGGGGCAAGAGGGTCATGCCCCACAAGTCCTAACCAGCCTGGCTGCCTCACTGCACGTTCAGTGGGCACTCTAGTCCCCGGGGCAAGGTGCTTGCCACTTCTCTAAGAAGGCACAAGCCCCAAAAGGGCACGGCTGGCTCAATCCATGCTGGTTCCTTTGAAGAGTTCCACCAAGTCCTTGAAGTCCGGGTCAATAAGGTCGGAGGGCAGATCGCCATCATCATTGGCTGCATCTCTGTCTGCCCCCAAAGAGATGAGATACCTGAGGTGTGAAGGGCAGGTGGTTAAACCCTACTCAACCTACCCCGGGGCCAGAGGGCTAGAATTTAGGGGTCACCTGTTTGTTTTTTCCAGGCAGAGTGAGGAGGAAGAAACCTGACCCCTTGGAAGCTGTGGCCAGATTTTCCAGCTTGCTCTAATGTTGCAGTCGGGTAGAAACTGCCAGAATCCCTGAGTTGCTGCCTACATCCTCAGAGCCATATTTTGGGGGTCCACCTGGAGAGATTAGATGAAGCCTCTAAACCACATTTCATCGTCTCACCTGGCTATGTCAGGGTACCCATCACTGCAAGCGATATGCAGTGGTGTCCATCCTGTCTCATCCCGCTGGTGAATGTCAGCACCGTATTTGACTAACAGCTTCACACATTCCAGATTTCCAGAGAGCACAGCTTCATGCAAAGCAGCCAGGCCTGGGCAGGGTGGGAACACAGGGTCAAAGCTATAACCCTCTCAACAGGATTTCCCCTACCTCCTTATGGACAGAAGACTAGTCTATCAGTTACTCACCTGAGGGGTGGATGGTGTCTAGGGAGACTTTCCGAGCCCGGATAAAGCGCCCCACCTGCTCCAGGTCGCCTTGTCGGATGTGGTCCAAGAAGAGGACATCATTAGAGAAACGCACGCTCCGATCAGCCAACAGCCTCCGCCGTCGCTGTCGCGGGCTGTATCGAGCATAGCGGGCTGTTCTGCTGGGCATCCTGGGATTGGGGTAGGCTATTTCTGTGGAAGCCTACGTTGGTGGGTATGAGTGAGAAGGATCCCAACCAGACCAGATCTGTGTAAGCTCTCCTGCTTGGTAGAACCTCGATTCCAGCTTATATAGGGCTTGCAAGGCTATATAAAGCCGCGCAGTCATGCTTGCAGACGCGAGGGGCTGAAACTGAGCTGCTCCCCCCTCCCTGAGCACAGGATCATGTTTAGTGGCTCATCTTTCAGCACACCTGTTGCTATGTCCGGCCAAAGGGGTCAGATCCTTCCTGGCTACTCCTCCCTGTCCGCAGCTGGACCAGGAAGGTGCCTTATAGAGGACAGGACTAGGAGAGAGAGTCCATGAAGAAAGTTGGGGGGTGTAAGCTCAAGGGCGTCAAGAGCATCTAAGCTTGAAGGATGATGGCTGACCTGTCTACCTGCTGGAAGCCGAGCCCCCTCCCCATCTGAAGAGCACTGATCCATTGTCATTTAGGAGGTCACAGCCCTGTCCATTTCCCAACATGTCACTCTCACCTGTCCTAGTGGGTTCTAGAGAAGATTCCCAGAACTGTCTTCAGGTGTATCATACTGACATCTCAACTCCAGAGACAGATCATCACTACTAGTCCTAAGGGACTCACCCAGCATGCACGTGTGTGCATGCACACACACACACACACACACCACTATCTCTGGGTTCTGGACAGCCTATGGACTCATGTTGAAGGTGTCATCGGTCTGTTGCTAAGAGTCAGAGGATGGTGTCCATTATAGGTGGAGAAAGGGAAGAGCCCCATACATTAGCTTCCTGCAGACTCTCTGCCGGCTCTTGCTTTTGCAACAGCTTCAGCCGTGGTCTCAGGTGATGCTTGGCTTGCGGGTATGAGACTACTTGGTAGACGGAATGCAAGAACAGAGCTGCTGGAAGAGCCCAGAAGCTTGGTTACAGAGCTATGGACAGCTCCCAATGCTACAACTTGCCCTGCATTCTGAAAGTTAATAGTTGACTCTGCTCCTTCTGAGGCTCTGAGGGAGCCTTTGCACTAAGCTTACCAGCCTCTGGAACTTACCAGCCTCAGTCCTTGGTGGTGTTTGGCTTCTAAAAGTACCACAACCTCTATATTCATATCTAATGGCTGTGAATGGTGTTCAAATCCTACCCCCCCCACACACACACACACATACACTATTTTAGTGTCACAGACAGTGAATTCCCTTTGTAACTCAGGCAAACACCTGAGTATCCTGCCCTCAGTTACCACGTGTACGTTTACAGGTGTACATTACCACAGTCAGTTACCCCATTACATTTTTTTATTATTTTTTTTTCCTTGGGAAAGGTAGTTGTTCTCCGGGTTGGCCAGTCCTGAACTCAGAATTCTCCCTCAGGCTTCTCAAAAAAAGTGCTGGAATTACAGGCGTGTGCTATCACATCTGGAATTACAGGCATGTAATCAGGAATTACAACGACACCATCCATAAATGTTCTTACAAAGACTTAGTACCACAGTGTGACCTTATCGTATTTCCCAGTCACATTCAAAAACACTGAGAGCAGCAGGGCACAGTGGCACACACCTCTAACCCCAGCACTCAGAAAGCAGAGGCAGGCAGATCTCTGTGAGTTTGAGGCCAGCCTGATCTAACAGAGTTCTAGGACAGGCAGGGCTGTTACACACACACACACACACACACACACACACACACACACACACACACACACACCTATCTTAAAACAACTGCGCAAAAGTAGTATTGAGAACTAGGACACAAATTTGTGAGACCAGAGACAACCCACTGACTATGAGATTCCTTATGATGAGATTCCTAGGTGATCATTAGAGGCCTGTGACTGGGCAGCTACTTGGCTGGCTGGGGAGCTGGGACAGCAGTGTGTTTAGCAGCAGGCCTTACATCACCTGGCTGGTTTCCAGTCAGCATCAAGCCAACATGTTACACACCCTGTAGGTGTAAAGCCGGGGTTCACTGGCTCCAGGATGCACTGAATGAGAACTCCCTGCCTGGCAGTGGTGTCTCAATATAACCTCAGTGCTCAGGGGCTGCTCCTGAGCCTGAGTACCACAGAAACTTGCACACGCTCTGAGAGAACCTGCAGAGGATGGTTCTGTTCCTCTGCATCTCTGGGCACAGTTCTAACTCTTGGTCACTTGGGAGGAGTCAGATACCAGGTCTTCTAACTTATTTACCTGAAGTAGGGCGACTGAATGTTCTGCACTATGGCCTGGTGACAGGACTCCTCCCCTCTTAGATGTGCTGATTGTCTTTTCTCATGTTGTGGAAAAGTTGTGTCTGTATTCCCAGCTCAGAAGATCAAATGAAAGCCTCCGCATGAAGGTGCTACCAACAGAATGGCAGGGAGGACCAGAAGAACGGTCCCCTCCTCCCATCAGTGAGTGGCCTCCAATGAGACAAGGTCTGAGAACATTCAGCATGTGAGGCCCCTGGCCGTTTAGAGCACAGAGGTTCTTGAGCCTGGTGTTTCAGTTTGAGTCAGCATCTAGGCCCCAAAGTCTTCTAGCCATTATTCCTAAGAACTGTGTCATGTGTTCCTGGCTGAGATCTCTACCTGGTATAGTCAACTTTCAGCAAGTTCAACAAGCTGCCAATCACTTACCTGGAATTACATTCCTCTGTCCCTGATTCATTCATCTGGTCAGTGTAAGCTTATAAAATGGCTGGTCTGTGAGGTTTACAATTCCTACTTTTTGGAGAATGAACTAAAACATTTACACAAAGTTGGGGGGTGGTGATGATTTCTGTAATTCCAGCACTGGGAGATAGAGGCCAGAAATTTAAGGCTCAACAAAACAAAACAAATTATACAAAGGTTACCCTTCAATATCTTCTAGTCCTCAGGCTTTCTGGTTTTTGTTTGTTCTTTGAGACAGGGTTTCTCTATGTATCCTGGAACTCACTCTGAAGGGCAGACTGGCCTCGAACTTACAGAAATCCACCTGTGCTGGGACTAAAGGTGTGCACTACCTCAGCAGTCCAAAAAGTTTTCAGTCCCTTTGCCAGGTGGGTAGTGGTCTGTACGAACACTCAGGAAGCAGAGGCAGGCAGATCTCTGTGAGTTTGAGGCCAGTTTGGTCTACAGAGCTAGTTCCAGGACAGCCAGAACTACACAAGGAAACTTTTTTTTTTCCGGTTTGGTTTTTCGAGACAGGGTTTCTCTGTGTAGCCCTGGCTGTCCTGGAACTCACTCTGTAGACCAGGCTGGCCTCGAACTCAGAAATCAGCCTGCCTCTGCCTCCCAAGTGCTGGGATTAAAGGCATGCGCCACCACTACCCGGCACAAGGAAACTTTCAAAACCAAACCAAACTAACCAACCAACCAACCAACCAACCAACCAACCAACCAACCAACCAACCAATTAAGCAACCAATACGCAATGGGATTCCAGACTTGTATTACTCTACCCAATTCTAGTTTATAAAAGTCCACAACAGCTGGGCAGTGGTGGCCCACGCCTTTAATCTCATCACTTGGGAGGCAGAGGCAGGCAGATTTCTGAGTTTGACGACAGCCTGGTCTACAGAGTGAGTTCTAGGACAGCCGGACAGTCAGGACTACACAGAGAAACTCTGTCTCAAAAAAACAAAAACAACAACAACAAAAAAAAAAAGTCCACAACAGGGAGTATAGCATATGCCTAGCAAGAGAGCCAGAGTCCAATACAAGTTTGGTGTTTATGCTAGTTACCACATCAACCTTGTCTAAAACAGATGGTTTGCCATGAGTCTAAAGCCAACCTGAGTTACATACTGAGTTCAAGGCCAGCAAGGGTGACACAAGCCTAAATTAAACTAAGCCAAGAAAACGAAGGAAACCTCAGACAACGCCAGCAGCCGTGTCAGGTACCCAGTGCCTGGGGGTTGTTAGGTGTTTGGTAATCTAGCATAGGCCTGTAGGGTGGGCTGTCTACAGTTAAACTTCAAAGTCAGTTTGAAGTTTAGGGCAGTACTTTTTTTTAAGTTCCAGGCCAATGGCTTTTGGCTACCTGTGGAGGGGAGGGGTGGGTTGAGAAATTCCAGTCTTCACCACTGCCCCACAAATCCTTCGGTTGCCTTACTAATCCACTGGCCCAACCACAGAGGTTTTAGACACCACCAGTAGCTGCCCTGTACAGCCTGGCTCTGGAATGCTCTCATCAGCTGCCTCTGCAAAAGGGGAAAGATATCTGTGAGTCAGTCTTCTCTCCGGAGCGCGTGACAGTGGCTGCCTGGTCTGAGGTTTTCTTATCCAGAGACTAAATCCCTGCACAGCTGGGCAGCAGTGGTGAAGTTGGCTCTAGGGCAGATGTACAGCATACCCTTTTACCTGGGACTGGAAATGACCTGCTCACAACCCTGCTGGTTTTTCTCTCCTAGAAGCACTGTCATGTTGGCCACAGAGCCTTGACTCACATTTTGGGGACAGAATTTATATCTTCCCCACAACAAACTCCAAAGTGACTGTACCTACTTTAGGGTTCATTGTGTCAGCAGGACCCCTTGGAAGCTTCTGGAGCTGAAGTAGCTGGAAACTAGCCCTACAGCAAGTCACCAAGAGCCACTGGAGGCGGTGTAAGTGGACAGCTGACCCAACTGCTGAGTCAGAATGTACAACATTGGAGTGACAGATACCTGGGCAATGTAGCACTGCCTGAGTTGGTGACAGAAGGTCCTCTTCCTCTGCTCTGTATGCTGCCACACAGCCAAATCAGATAGGAGCATCCCTGGGCTAGTGTGAGCTTTTATGGCAGGACAAGGTAGCCATGGGAGGGGAGATGACCACACCCCACGACCTGGGAAACAACCATACTTGGCAAGCCCTTCAGCCTATGCTAACGGCTGTGTCTAGTGCAATGGTTACAAGCAGAAGGGCACCTAGCCTTGATGATGTGAAGATGCTCTGCTCTGGATGGCTTCAGAAAGCTTGTGTGCATGAACACATGCAAACACAGGCAGGGTCCTCAGAACATTGGTAAGGCTGTAGGCTCTGTCTGATCTAAGGCAGCCTGAAACATTACTGTCAGGGTCCAGTGACTGCCCTGAGCTCTGTGACCCTAAGACTCTCAGATACTGCTGTGCCCTCTTCAGTGCCCACACCAGTGGGGAAGTGTGAGAAAGCCAGCCCCAGGGTCATCACTTTGCCTATTGATTATATTGATACCTATTGAGATGGTAGCTTTGAGACTGGGAAACATTAACTGATTCTAGTCTTAGTTTCTCTGTGGGAACTAAGAAAGTTGAGGTTCTTCAAGTCAAACTTGTTGAGGAATTTTAATCCAGCAACATAGATGACTTGGCAAGGAATCAGATCCAAAGACCTAGGTAGGTCTGTATGATCTGGCTGGAATGTAGACACACCACACACTTTTAATCCCTCTGGCTGAAGTACAGACACGTCCTCAGCACACACCTTTAATTCCAAACAATGATGGTAAAGTTAGTTTGTAGAAGGAAGTATACATGTTTGAGGGGCAGACAAAGTGATGAATCAGAGAAAGATTTGACAGAATGAGTTAGAGATCCGATATACCCAACTCTCACAAGAACAGCACAGGAAAGAGAGCAGTGCAGAGGCAGAGAGAGGGAGGGGGGAAGGTAGAGGGGGAGAAGGAGGAGGCAGCAGTTTGACCAGGATAATTTTACAGAGACAGGTTCCAGTTGTATACAGAACAAGCCAAAGAATAGATTGCCAGTTAGTCTGAGGCCAAGCAGAGCAATTTAGTCAGAAGCTGAGAGAAGCCAGGTTGAACCCGTCAGCTTGGAAGATTAGATTGTATGGAGACTAGAAACTTCCAAGCTTTTAGTTAAAACAAAGAAATGCTCTGGGCTCAGCCCAAGTTACATGTTCACATAGTTGTGTAGAGCTCTCATCTGAGGAACTAAAAGTGACATTTACATAAACTTTTGTTACTGTTGTAAAATCTCATGTAACCTGGGCTGGCTTTGAACTCACTATGTAGCTGAAGATAACTTACTTTCCTGCTTGCCTTTCTCAAGGAAGGGCTAGGACTACAGGTATACAGCACCATGCCTAGCCTTAGTTCCTTCTCTTTTTCTTTTCTGAGACAGGTCTTACAGAGTTTGCCAGGCTGGCCTAGGACCAGAGGCGGAGATCTGCTTGTGCCTTCCGGGTCCTGGGATTAAGGGTGTACAGCGCCATCCCCAGTCTGTTTTTCTAAATCAGGGCTTCCAATCCCCAGTTCTCATGCTTCCACCTCTCCAGTGCTGGTACTTCAGGTGTGTGTCAAATGCTGGAGAGAGAGCTCCACAGTTAAGAACACTTGCTGCTATGGCAGAGGACCTGAATTTCTCAGTACCCATGTGATTGCTCACAAGGTATAGGAACTCCAGTTCTAGGGGATCCAACACCATCATTTAATCTCTGTGAGCACTGCTTGCACATCATACAGAGCCATATACATTCACCACATACACTGAAATAGGCTCAGCAGTAGGTGCCTTTACCCAGTGAACCATCTTGCCAGTTCTTGCTTTCTCTTCTGAAACATGTGTGTGTACGTGCATTAGGCCACAAGGGAGTGGGTATCCTCAGAGGCCAGAAGAGAACATCACACACTCTAGAGCTGGAGTTAGAAGCAATTAAGCTGCATTTGAGTGCTGGGACCCAAACTTGGGTCTCCTGAAAGAGCAGCAAGCACTATTAACCAGAGCTTTTAAAAACAAAACAAAGCCGGGCAGTGGTGGCGCAAGCCTTTAATCCTGGCACTTGGGAGGCAGAGGCAGGTGAATCTTTGAGGACAGACTGAGCTCCAGGGGAACCAGAGATACACAGAAACCGTCTTCAACAACAAAACAAACAGAAAATCAAGGTGAAGTTTTTCTATGCATCCCAGGTTGGCCTCACATTGAAAACAATCGTCTTGCCTCACTCTTCCCAATGCAAAGATGGAAAGCTTGCTTCGCCATGCCTAGCAGAAAACTATTCTGTGGAGTAGAGGTCAGAGGTCTCACATTTCTTAAGAAGTGAACTCTCGTATAGCCAGGGATGACCTTGAATTCCCAAGTTTCCTGTCCCCACCTTCTAAGCACTGTGATCAGAAGCAATGCTCCAGCACTCCTGCTACAATATTTTAACACAGGCTTCCACATATTCCAGATTGGTCTTGAACACCCCAAGATGTGGATGAGGACGACCCTGCACATCTGACCCTATAGTCTGCATATGTAGACCTAACGTGTGTACTGCTGCTGGGGTCAAACTCAGGGCTTTATAAATATTAGGCAAACACTCTACCAACCCATCTACATACACAGCTTTGGAAATGTCTTACTTTTAATACCAGGCTTTTTTTTTTTCTTGGAGAGCTGCATGCCTGGTCTCTGGATACTTGCTTCTAGAGAGTACATCTTCCTTTTTTTTGTTTTTTTGAGACAGGGTTTTTTTTTGTTTGTTTGTTTGTTTTTCGATACAGGGTTTCTCTGTGTAGCCCTGGCTGTCCTGGCACTCACTCTGTAGACCAGGCTGGCCTCAAACTCAGAAATCCGCCTGCCTCTGCCTCCCAAGTGCTGGGATTAAAGGCGTGCGCCACCATCGCCCGGCTGAGAGTACATCTTCTTGAGACTGTATTTAAATCCTGAATTTAAAGTTATTGTGCAAGATGAATGTATGACAGCATGCTTGACAGATGCCCACTATCCCTTTTGGTGGCAGAATTTCAGCTCAGTTACCTTGGTTCAGAGACATAAAGCACAGGTGACAATGGGTAGTAAAATTTCAACTTTATTTAGCCAATGTGTTCAATTCCAATATTATGGTAGAAATGCCTTAAGAATGGGCATTTCATTCAGCCCCAGTGTCCTTGGCTGACTCCCAGTCTGGGAATCAAGGGTCCCACTTCTGCCTCACACAGGCCACAGGCCATGCTGGAAAAGAATCCAGCAGCCACAGAGTAATGTGCCCATAGCCGGCTGGTCGGAAGTCCTGGCTTGCGGAGAGTGAGAGCTGTCCAGGCCTGGCCTGAGCCTGGCAATAAGCCACACTGTCTCTTTTCCACACGTAGGGACCACCCTCTGACAGGATGCAGAAATCCCCAGGTAAAATGCAAACTACAAAGCCATGCTATCATGGCAACACTATTACAGGTGGAGAGTGACCATATGGCCCAGATCCACACTTCCTACACAGGGCAGGAAGGAGTCTCAGGGAGGTCTGCCATGGTGGAACAAGTATCTTGACATCAAGAAATGTCTAGAAGATGAAATGTCTCACAGATGAAATTTGAAGTGATAGCATAAACCTCTCTAACAGGAAAGACAATACCAGTGTGAGACCCCCAAACATTTTAGCAAGCACTTGGGACAAAATCCACATACAAAAAAAGTACACCACCAATTAAAACAAAAGGTAGCCCTTCAAGATGGGCTGCCCTGGACAGAGATCCCTTTCCAAAATTGAAAAGAAAAAAAAAAAAAAAAAGACAGGTTTAAGTGTACGTGTGTCAGATGAGTGTGGCTTCAGAAAGATTCCCTGGGTTCTGATGGCGCTCCCTCCTGGGGTGAGGCTCAGGCTCCGGAGATGTGGGCTGCTGGGAGCATGGCCCACCGAGGTTTTGGGTTCAGGCGCCCGGATCTGGCTTCTGCACTACAGTTCATCCTTCACAGCTTTCTGATCGTCGTCTTCCTCCATGTCTGGCTCTAGAGCTTCTTCTAGGTCGAGGTCCTGGATGCAGAAGGGCCAGTTAAAGGATCAAAGCTGTACTGTGGCTGCCCTCAGTGAAACCAGCACTTACACTAGGGACTGGTGAGCCATAAAGGCCCTGGTCACCATCCCCAGCAGTGGCTTGGTTGATGGAGGCTCTAGGTAAGGTAAGGCATGAGGCTTCTGTACATAGGGCAACATGCAGCATGTCTTCTAGCTAGAAACCCTAGCTAAACCTCCTAACTTCCAACTGGGCATGTTCTCAGAGTCCCAGACCTGGCAGGGACAACAGACCCAGCACCCACTGAGCACAGCAGCGCTGGTTACTTTCCTAGGCTGTGTGTGGTAGTGCCTGGCAACAGGAGGCAACATCAGGGTTAATGGTCATAAGCTGACCTCTCTAGGTACAGATCTACCGAGAAGGAGCCATGTCCACTCTTCAGTCTAGGGCCAACAGAGCATCGCACACGGTAACTAATTAGTGTGTGATACCACAGAGCAAACAAGAGCCAGTTGGCTAGAAGTTTAAGTACCTATTAGCAGGAATCAGCCGAGCAGTGGTGGCGTACAACTTTGATACCAGCATTCAGGAGGCAGAGGCAAGTGGATCTCTAAGTTCGAAACCTGCCTGGTCTATAGAGAAACGCTGTAGGATGGCTTTGAAAGGCACCTTTAACACCCCTGCTGTCTAAGTGGTGACTGTAGAGCACTTCTCTCCAACCAAAGGCAAAGTCTAGGGTCACAGCTGTGCCGGTTACACGGCCACCAAAATCTCTATCATAGCCCGAGCTAGTAGCTCCCACAAGGACCCAGAGCTGGCCTCACTCACATCATCGTCCCCTGCTCCATCCTGGCCACCACTCTCCAAGAATTTCTTAAAGCCCTCCAGTGTCCGTTCACCGTTGTAATCAATGACCTGTGGGAAGGAAGTGAAGAGGGTTGGACTGTGCCCAGCAGACAACAGCACCTTCTACACACGGCAGGAGCATCTCAAAGGCTGCCTGCCCACAGCCCATCAGGTGGAAACGCACCGCTCTGTCTGCACTTGCTGGGAAGAACTTGAGCGTGGGGAAGCTATGCACTTTGACAGCCTCCACCTCGTTGGCCGTGGAGTCCATCTTGGCAATGATGATGTTCTCATGGTCCTTGTATGTCTCTCCCAGCTTATCCCAAATGGGGGCTAGCTGCTTGCAGTGACCACACCAAGGGGCATCTGAAAGAGAGCAGTGCTGAGGGTCCATCCTGGACAGAGCTACTACAGATGTTTGTATCGTGTGCTGTAAGTTGCAAGCCCCCTATGGGATTAAGCTGGAAACCTAGGGATCCTCACTTACAGAATTCAACAAACACGTTCTTTTTCTCATCAAAAGCAACCTCTTCAAAGTTTTTCCCAACTAGCACTTTTACTGGCTGCTTGTCCCAGTCTTCAGGCAGTTCCTGGCTCATCAGGTGGGGCTAGAATAAAGAGAGAGAAAGTAGTCCGGTACAACATTGCCTCACACTCCAATCCTGGCACAGCCGAGACACACGCTATCCTCCAGAAACCAGAACTGAGGTTGCCAGGAAGCTGGTAAGTCCTCAAGGCTGACCAACTGAAATACAGATCAAGTGTCCTAGTAGCCTTGAATCCACCGTGGTGCATGGCTAGGCTAGTACACCAGGAGGGAGTCTATGGTTACCTCCCCCGACACTGGTACATGACAAGAACAGACCCCAAACCATCAGAGGCACTGTGCTGAGGAACTTGTATCATCAGAGTTTGCAGGAGACACTACAGAAAGCACAAGACACGGGATCCCAGTAGAACCTATTCTGTAACTTTACTGTGTCACCACAACTCAGGTCCAACTCCATACCTTGATCTTGCCCTCTAGGAAGTGATGGCAAAATTCTGTGATCTTCTCAGCCGTCAGCTCATCTGACTCTGGTTTGTACTTGGTCATCTCTTCCTCTAGGGTAATAAGCCGCACAGCTGGACATTCCTCCTTCTTCAGGCCAAAGAACTCAAGGATGCGTTGGTTGTCAGTGTGGTCGCTATCGATGAAGATAAACAGGATCTTGGGGAGAAAAGACACATTCAGACAAATCCTGAACACACGCTCACACCCTTGAAACAGCTCTGTATATCTTGAGTCTGGGGCTACTTGATTAGAGTAACAATATTTGCTAGCCAACAGGGCTGGCCAGTAGACACCCACAACACAGACCCTCATGGGTAGCACTAAAGAGAACCAGCAGACCTCTAGCACCTATAACAGAATCCAGTGTCCCGAGGGAGCCCACCTTGCCCTTGAACCCGGTGTCCCGAGGGAGCCCACCTTGCCCTAGAACCCGGTGTCCCGAGGGAGCCCACCTTGCCTTAGAACCCGGTGTCCTGAGGGAGCCCACCTTGCCCTAGAACCCGGTGTCCCGAGGGAGCCCACCTTGCCCTAGAACCCGGTGTCCCGAGGGAGCCCACCTTGCCCTTGAAGCCCTCGGCCGCTTTCTTGAAGTTGCTCAACTTGCCCTCGTAGTCAGACACACTCTTGGGCAGGAACAGAAGAATGTGTGTCTTGATTTCACCTCCGAAAATCTTTGGAGCTGTCTGTGGAACAAGTAGCAATTACTGCGTCTGTTCTTAGACTCTCCTCCCAGTGGCCCCAGAGCCCCTACCACTCTACCTCAGAGGCCCCACCTGTTCAGTGAACTCGATGACCAAAGGCAGCTGGTTGTGCTTGATGAAGTCCAGCAGCTTCTCCTTGGTTATCTCACCCTCAAAGTTGTTGCGGCCTTCATCAAACTATGGACAGAAAGGGGGCTGTGAGCTTGGCATGGCCATTCAGCCTCAAAGGACAATGACTGCCCCCCAACAGCCTAAACTAGATGCAACCATCAACCTGTCCACAAGCTACTGGCAGGTTCACACCTCATGCCTGGTGGCTCATGGTCCTTCTGCTGCTCTGACTGAACTCCACAGGCATGAGTTAATGTTGTCTCTGGCCAGGCCAAGGCAGCAAACATCACACTACAGAGGCTTCACGCTCTTACAGAAGAACAGAGCAGGAATCTCCAGAGCTGAATGCTGAGAAGGTAGGCACTTGTTTCAAAAACTAGTGGCTCACAAAATATGATCCTCCTAGGGATAAGGCTGGAGTCAGGGCAACAGTGACAAAAGGGATCCAGACCCTCTCAGGGTATCCGCTAGATAAAGCTATTTTGCAGAAAAACAGAGATGGCTGGAGATGGCTCCATGGTTAAGAGCACTGGCTGCCCTTCTAGAGGACCTGAGCTTGAGGCCAACCTGGTCTATAGAGTGAGTTCTAGGACAGCCAGGGCCACACAGAGAAACGCTGTCTCGAAAAACTACAACAAAAATAAACAAACAAACAAACAAAAAAAGCTGGCTGACGACAATTCATAACAAGGCAAACAGTTAGCTGTTACTTTGTATGGTTTAGGCAATGGTAAAGGGTAAAAGCCGATTCATGTCAGACACAGATGCTTGCTGCTTTCTGACCTCACCATGTACGGAGCCTTGGCTGGCCACTCCATGCCCAGCTTTTTTGGTTTGTTTGGGTTTTTTAATTTTGTTTTTTATTTGTTTCTTAAGACAGGGTCTTATCCTGTACTCCAATCTGACCTCACACTTGTGATCCTCCTGCCTCAGCATGTTGAGTGCTAGGATTACAGATATGTACTACCATACTCAGCTTACTTACAGAAATACTCATTTTAAACAATGATAGCAGGTTATAGCCAGGAATGTGAAAACCAGGCTGAGCCCATTGTGCTTTTATATTTCGTCTGAGTCTATAGGGTACAGGCTTCTATAGGGTCCCATCTTCCCCTCACAGCCACAATGGATGGAATGAACTGAGTGCTATCTGGAAGATTGAGTTGAATAAGGGTTCCCTCAGACACTCTCTCCAAACGTGATGCTCAGTTACCATCACTACCTACAAGGTTCTCCCTCCTGCAGAACAAAGCTCCAGCCCCCACCTCCCACTGGAGGGATACGAAACTTGGCAGCTATTCTCTTGGCAATATAGTCCCGCAGTGTTTCTTCAGTCTACTGTGGTAAAAACAGCCCCATTCAGTGGGGGCTGCTGCACAGAGCCCTGCCTTGAAGACCTCATCCAGATGCCATAACCGTCTGCCTCTGGTAGAAACAGCAGCCCCACCAGGTCATGACAGACAATATGCAAGTGGCCTTGGCTGACTTCCCTAATTTTACAGCTTTGTCCTCAATCTAGGTTCATGTCATCCTCCAGGCAAAACACAAAGCAAGCAGCAGCTGACCTCACTCCATAGCTGGCTGGCTTGGCCTCACTGGGGAACTTATCTGGCCCTGCTAGTCTGCCTCAGAGAGCTCCCTAAGTAGAGAGAAAACCCAGCTCATTTAGTAGGTAGGGCTAATATCCCAAAGGAAGGGGAACAGCAGGAAGCCAGTCTGGGCCAGAGAGTAAGTCTAACTCGAAACAAACAAACAAACAAACAAGGGAACCCAAAACCACTGAATATATTTGTATACTCAGGAGAGGAAAATCAGAAATTCAAGGGGGGCAGCCTCAGCTACAGAGTTAAAAACTAGCCCAGGCTATACAACACCCTGCCTAGGGGAAAAAAAAGGGGGCGAGGGTAGGTGGCTCAGTGATTAAAAGGACTAGATACTTTTACAGAGGTCCAGAGGTTCAAGCTCCAGCACCTACATCACAGACCATAACTGTCTCTAACTCCAGCCCCAGGGTATCTAATGGCTTCTTTTGGCCTCTACAGGCATGCACAGAGTTCACCAGACAGATGGGCAAAATACTCAAACACACACACACACTCAAATAATTTATCTTCGAAAAGATTACAAACCACCCAAGAAACAAACAACACCTCACCCTTCCCAAATACGCAGCCTGAACAGCAGACCTGCACACACTGAATTTGAAGGCAGAGCAAACATTTTCTTTTCTGTTGTTTTTCTCAGGCAGGGTTTTTCTTTACAGCCCTGGCTATCATGGGAACTCAGAGATCCACCTGCTTATGGAATTAAAGGTGTGTGATAATGAGCCTGGCTTGAATGAAATTTTCTAAACTCCGAAAGAGCTTTAGCTCTGTCTTTTCTCACCTCTCTAGTCAGACAAGATGCCTTAGAGTTTCTAGACAAATGTACCAAGACATCTAGTAATGATGCAATTCTGCTCTCCGGCGGTCCTCTGGTGGGTGAAGACACCAGACAAAATCACCAACACAAGCTGAGGGGAGCTTGTGGCCCCACCTTGCAGATGTTTCAACTATTTTTCACCTTCAAATTCATTCAACCTCAAACTGGTGAAACCTTTTTAGAGTGAGACAGACAGACAGACAGACAGACACACACACACACACACACAACGATGTCAGGTGCAAGGCTAACATGGCTCCAGACCAAACAGACCTCTTACCTACACACCAAACCTGGCTGACATGAGCAAGAATCTCTGAGTACTCCTTATTTTTTTGTTTTGTTTTCTCAAGACAGCGTTTCTCTGGGTAGTCCTCTCTGCCTGTCCTAGAACTGGTGCTGTAGATCAGGCTGGTCTCCAACTCAGAGATCTGCCTACCTCTACCTGGGAGCTGGTATTGAAGTCGTGTACCACCACTGTCCAGTCCGGGTCCCCATCTTGGTACAGCTGGACTACAAAACCATGGGTAGGTAGGTATTACCCTACCTCTTGGGACAAAAGACAAAGTAGCCCATGGGCCCCTCAGCAACACCAGAGCCTGCTTAGTCCCCGTGACAGGAATACATAGCAAGGACACACAGTGTCTACAGAAGAATGGCAATAGGACTGGAATTTACAGGTGTTTGGGTGGGAGGCCTGCCAGGATGAGAGTGGAGTGTAGCACAGGGGTCACACATCCAAAGGTTCTAGAGCTCTTGTCTAGGCTGAGGGAAAAGTCCTAGCAACAGGTTCCTTGGCACTGTGGAAATAATTAATACCACCAGACTAGGAACTTAAAAATGGAGAGATGGTTCAGTGGTTAAGAATGTTAGCTGTTCTTCCAGAGGATCCCAGTTCAATCCCCCGTATCTACAGAGCAGCTCGAAACTGTCTGCAACTCCAGTTCCAGGGGATACAGCACCCCCAAACAAATGCACATAAAATTAAAAAAAAAAAAAAAAAAAAAAAGGGGGGGGAACGTTTAAGGTCAGGTATGTGACTCAGGTCTGTAATTTCAGTTCCTGAGAGATGGAGGCAGGAATCCTGCCATGAACTGAAGTCTACCCTGGGCTAAACAGTGTATTCAAGGTCAGCCGGAGCTACAGAGAAGACCCTATCTCGCCATAACCACCACCTTGTATTGTTCAGAAGACCCAGCATGTCTTATGTCAGCGGTCAGGGAAGCTGCTGCAGAGGCCACAGTGTGCAGTGGTCGCCATAGCACAACTCCAGAAAGATGCAGCAGAGACCCTTCATCACTATCCATCTCACCAGCCCAGCTTGCTCCTTCCCAGTATAAGCAGGCAACACCCCCCCCCTGCAGACCAATATCTGAATTGTCCTGGGCACAGCTGCTCAAGGGCTGCTCACCTTCTTAAAGAGGACCACCCCATCCTTGTCCAGCTGGTACTTGGAGAACACACCACTGTTGGAAGTGATTCCAAAAGGTATGTCATCAACAGCTTCTGCTGCCAGCAAGAACTGCTTGGCAGAGTCTGACTCCACGTCCTGGAAGAGGAAGGGAAAACAGAGGTGGCCAATCCTGATCAGTGCTCCTGAGAAAAAGCAGGGACCCCTCTCTCTGTAAGGACAACAGACCAAAGGGAATTCTAAAGCTCTACCTTGAAGAAACCGATGACCGTCACATCGCTGGACTCCACCAAGGACTCTGCAGCCGCAGTGTCAGACAGGGTTGTGGCTGCAGGGCCTGTGCGCTTCTTCAGCCAGTTCACAATGTCGTCAGCTTCCCTGCCAGCTACACCCCAAACAAATACAAGTTCCTGTGAAACAGGGCATCACCCACCCTGCCAGGCCATCTCTCTTCTGAGCTGTACCCATGAGGCTCAAGACAGGCCAGCCTAATCCTGGAGCGAGATGTTCTGTAGAGAACCGACTACAGCCTCTGGATTCCAGAAGAGGCTACTGTGGTATCCTCAGAGGAACACGGCCTGCTCACTAGGCATTTATCCCGTTTCCTTGAACACTAAATGTTTATTCAGTTCCGTAACTCCTGCAGTCCTCACACCCCTGGAGATGTGGGTAGTCAACCTCAGTGCCAGCTCTGCTGCCCCAAAACAGGACTGACTTGACTGTGACACCTCAGGTGTTCCTGTCTGCAACTTGCCCTACCTACTTCCCAGATGGATAAGAACTGGAAGAATATTGTGTGCTTGAGTGCTAGTCAAAGCAGACACAGTAAGGAGAAAGAGAGCCTGTTCCTTCCTTAAGGGAGAGGCAGACAGAGCGCCCTCCTCTGGACTAAGGCATGTCTAACACTAGACTCACCAGGATCCACAGCTCACTGCCCACAAGAAACTAAGCTGCCAGTTTCCAAACAAGACTCACTCAGAGAACCCAGAGGCCAGCTGAACATCTAAGTACTTGTGGTCATTTAATTTTTTTTTCTTTTCTCTTTTGAGACAGGGTTTCTCTATGCAGCCCTGGCTGTCCTGGAACTTCCTCTGTAGACAAGGCTGGCCTCGAATTCAGAGATCTGCCTGCCTCTGCCTCCTGAGTTGCTGGGATTAAAAAAGTGTGCAACTACTACTTGGCTAAGAAAAAATGGGCAGTTTTTGTCTTTAAATTTTTGATTGGGGACAGAGGGCTGGAGAGATGGCTCAATTCTTTAAGAATACTGGGTTTGGTTACCAGCACCTACACTAGGTGGTCAACATGAGTTCAAGGTGATCCAACATACTCTTCTGACAGAATGCAAAAGATAAAAAAATATACACTATGCTTCAGGTGTGAATGCATGCGCACATATGTACACACACACACACACAACACAAGTAAATAAAACATCACCATACCCAGTTTACAAAGTGGTAGTGACCGTACTCAGTGCTCTACCAGCCAAGCTGCATACTTTTCAGATGGGGTCGTACTCTGTAGACCTGGATGGCTTAGAGCCCACACTAGGCTGGCCTCAAACTTGCAAGATACTCCTGCCTCTGCTTCGAAGGTGTTGGAACACACATGAGCCAATACATCAAGTTCCAGACAAAGGACCTTTTGTTGTTGTTGTTGATGATGATAGGGTTTTCTGTGTAGCTTTAGCTGTCTTGAAACTTGATATATACAGCAGGGTGGCCTAGAGAGTTCTGCCTGCTTCTGTCTCCTAAGTAATGGGACACTAATAAGCATAGGTGGCGTGCACCACCACCTCCTGGCGGACAGGAACTTTCTACTCAGAAAGTGAAGTCATGTAAAAAGGACCACAAGATAGCCTAAGGAGGTGACTAGAGGGGCTAACATTGAACTGCTCAAGGGGAGATATATAGGGAGCTGGAGAGATGGCTCAGCAGTTAAGAGCACTGACTGCCTTTCCAGAGGTCCTGAGTTCAATTCCCAGCAACCACATGGTGGCTCACAACCATCTGTAATGGGATCCGATGTGTTGGAAAACAGCTACAGTGTACTCATAAATAAAAATTAAAAAAAAATTTAAAAAAGGGGGGGAATATATAGATACGCTATACATGACATATGTGTGTATGTGTATATGTATGTATGTCCACATGTATATGTTGTTCTGTAGACCAGGCTAGCCTCGAACTAAAGAGATCCACCAGACTTTTATCTCCCAAACTCTAGGATTAAATATTTGTTCCACTACAACCGGCTGAGACCCAAGTCTTTTGCTAGTATTAAGTAACTAACTGATTTGCCTATATCAAATTCCTTTAGCAGTGGCTTGGTGATGGACGGAAGCTTGGATTTGCATTCGGTCACCAACAACTAGAATGTTGTAATTATAAAATGGTCCCAAAGGGGAGAGAGAGGTGCAGTGAGAATCATGAATGCTTGGCCTGGTAATGACACACTGTGAGTGACAGTTACAAAGTCTCACCCAAGTGTCACGCCTACACTATCTGGAAGCACAGCATTCCTGGGAGCACCAATAGTTCAAAGCCCCGTGTGTTCAGCGAAGCACTTGCCTCCTCCTCCTCATTGGTCAATCACCAGATAAGCCTCAGCCAACAGGCTACTCAGGAGGTCATCACAGATGTGACACTTCCTGTGAAATACTCCAAAGGGGAAACTTTCTTTGCGTAGCTTCCAGATGCAAGAGTTGATATAGGACCCACTTAAGAAAAGGGCCTCTCTAAGCCTCTGAAAAGGTTCCCTACTTCTAAGACATACTTCTGGTTTGCTCCCAAAGCCTACACCAAGTCAGTAAAGGGTAGTGCTAGGGTCACACCTGTATATTCCTTTGGGGAGGCTGTGTCTCCATTCTTGAAGAACTTGATTGTGGGGTAGCCACGGACACCATACTGCTGGGCCAGGTCAGACTCTTCTGTGGCATCCACCTTAGCTAGTCGAATCTCAGAGCCTTCTGCCTTCAGTTTCGCAGCAGCTTTGGCATACTCGGGGGCCAGAGCTTTGCAGTGGCCACACCATGGGGCATCTGTAAAAAAAGAAAAAAAAAAAACAGGACATGGGAAGGCAGTCCTCCATCCAGGTCTATTTCTTCCCTTTGTACTTTCTTTCATAAAAACCTTATCGGCACACCAAGATAACCCCTCTTAACGCAGACACGAGACTCCGCTGATAGCTGACGCTCTTGGGCAATATCAGGACAGAGGCCATGAGTGACAAACCAACCCCAATCCCTACTTTGCCCTGTGACAACCAGCACTGCAAAATAATCCTGACATGTAACTTCCTACTGGCCCCAGCAATCAATATCAGTGTATCCCTAGGATTTACCACTCAGAATCTAGGAAATGTTAAAAGGTTGCTGGTCCAGCACTATACCTAGCAAGAACGTGCCCAGATGCCGATCCAAAGCTGTTCTTTCTAGTGTGGGAATGTGACAATCTGTCAAGGCAGCCTGGCAGCTGTGTTGGAGCTCACACACTTGTAAGTAGAAGTAAAGGCTTAGGATCTGGCTTGCTTCCCGGTGAGGAGAATCCGGCAGGTTACAGGTAGGGTGGGCATAGTAAATAGGGTTGGATCTACTCTACCGAAATTGCTAACTGCTCACACAGCCCATTATGGTTTTCCCAGGTAACAGAAGATTCTGGCCATGTGGACGTCGTGCACAAAGACACCTTCTTGATTCTCAGTCACCCTAAAGCAGTCCTGACTACAACGACTTCCACTTTGGGTTGGAAGGATGCTCTTGTGAAAACTGGGTGAAGCAGCGAAGCTGACAGTAGGTGCTACCCGCGAGGTGCAGCTCGGGACCGGTCAGCTCGTGCTCCAGGGGGCAAGCTGAGGGCTACGGGCCACCATACCCAAGAGGAGCCGGCCGCGCAGGACAGTCTTGGGTGCCGCCGAGAGCGGCCCGGAGTAGTCTGTGGACAAGGGGCCCTGCCCGCCCCGCCAGGCCCGCGGCGCACTCACAGAACTCCACAAGCAGGTACTTGTGCGCCGCCAGCGCCTCCGCGAAGTTGCTCTTCTTCAGCACCAGGACGTTGTCTTCCTCCTCCAGGGCATCGGCGCCCACCCTAGCCGCCCAGGCCAGGGCCAGGCACAGCAAAGCACGGCTCAGCATGTCGGACGTCGGCGGCGGGCGGGGCGGTTAGGTTAGCGCCGCCGGGACAGCCAAGGCGACGAGAGCGCGCGTCGGTCCAGACCTCGCCTTTATAAATCCTGGGTCGGGGACGCGCCCACGCCTCCCCCTCGCTGCGCGCGTCAGCCGCCGGGCGCATGCGCCCAGCAGCGCCCTTCGATTGGCCGAGGAGCTGAGAGGCCCGCCCTCGGCGTGCGAGGACTGGACACCCACTCAAGGCTGGGCCACGAAGTGGGAAAAGACCCGCAGGCTTTTCAGTGCTTGCCTCGGATTGGCCACAGTGCGCGCGCGCGCGCACAAACCCTATGTTCCCCAGCGTCTGATTCGCCGGCGGAGGCGAACTTTCTCTTTCTGGACTTCTGACTGGCGATTTTTCCCACGCCTTCCACACGTCTGGAATGGCCGCTGCTTTCCGCTGCCCGGCCGTGTGGCTCCTGATTGGCTGAGAGATGCGCGTACCCAGCCCGATTCTCCGTCGAACGTGGCAGTGGGCGGAGTCCCGAGCCCTTGGGCGGAGCTACGCCTGCGCCTCCGAAGCCCCTCGTGTTGCATTCTGACTGGACCGCGTTTCCGTACTGGCACCGCCCCTCACAAGTCGCCGCCAGGAAGTCAGGGGATGCCATTTCCGGTGCGCGTGCGGCTCGTGCAGCCCCTGCCCCGGTCCTGGGCGGTGTGCCCCGAGGTTCGGGGGTCTGCGGTTTTCCCTGCTGCGGCAGCTGTCACACGTCTACGGGCGTCGCGGTTGCAGCCAGCCGTCTCCACGGGCTGCGGGCACTTTTCTCGGGCTGTCCTTTTCGCCCTTTGGTTGTCCGAGGCTCCTGTCCACCGGAATGCGGTGCCCGAGACCTGCGGAAGCCCCACTTGGGGAAGTGGAGAAAGCTTGTACGTTGTCCACTTTCTATTAACTACATGTTGAAATGGCACTTGTGTTCGTTGGGTTGAATAATAAAAAAACTTTGGCTTCTGAAAAGTCAGCATTTATATTACGTACGAGGGTCACATTTTGTTTCAGTTGGACTTCCTTTTCCAGACTCCTCATCTGGTCTATGGCTGTATCCCGTAGTGACTTGGAACTCACTACGTATACAGGCTGGCCTCGAACTTGAAGAAATACTTCAAAGATCTGCCCCAATCTACTGAGTGCTGGTGTTAACAGCCGTGAGCAATCCCTGTCAATGTTCGATCTATCCTTTTTCTTTACGGCTCAACGGCTGTCACCCGGCCTGCTCTCCACCCCCACCCCAGAGTGCGCACTCATTCTAGCAGATTCCTCTTTTTTCACTTCCCACTACAAAACCATCCTGCTAGTCAAGAACGATTAGAAAAGGGAAACAGCCAAATATTAAGTATATACATTGGGTAACATACTGTTCTCAGAAATGGTAAAAGCTGAAATATGGTATAAGGTTTTGTATTTTGATAGGGCTTTTTTTTGTTGTTGTTTGTTTTTAGTTTTTCTTTTCTTTTCTTTTTTTTTTTTGGTTTTCCGAGACAGGGTTTCTCTGTGTAGTTCTGGCTGTCCTGGAACTCACTCTGTAGACCAGGCTGGCCTCGAACTCAGAAATCCACCTGCCTCTGCCTCCCAAGTGCTGGGATTAAAGGCGTACGCCACCACCGCCCGACGTTTTTAGTTTTTCAAGACAGATTTTCCCTGTGTAGCCCTGGAACTCACTCGGTAGACACCAGCCTGGCCTCGAACTCAAAGATCTATTTATCCCTGCCTCCTCTAGTGCTGGGATCAAAGGTGTGTGCCACCAATGCCTGGAGTAGATTGTTTTGTGACATTGTAAATAAGGACATGTGTGACCTTTCCTACTAGGAACTCCTGTTAACTAGTATGAGTTTCTTACCTTGAAGACTAAGTCCTCTGTGCTCCAACCCAATTCAATGTAGGAAGAGTGGGAGTCAGATCCTGGTGGTGCTCACTGGGAAATCTTCATATATACGGGATGACTTTACAGGCCTAGGAAAGCTATGAATCTGTCCTTGAAGAGTACCTAGTCTGTCAGCAGCTTGGCTAGGGCCTTGGTCTTTTCTCTGTCTATCTGAAGTGCCTGTACACATTCCTGCACTTAGGTATGATAAAAATTGCTTCATATCTGCTGCTGTCTCCCAGTGTTTTTGTAGCTGTCTTGAGAGCTGTTTTAGAAACCATCATTTGGAGCCAGAGACAAAAGAGGGGGCAATGGTGGCACACACCTTTAATCCCTATACTCAGGAGGTAGAGGCAGTTGGATCTGTATGTGGCCACCCTGGTCTACAGAGCAAATTCCAGGACAGCCAGGGTTACACAGAGAAACGCTGTCTCAAAAGACCAAGAAAGAGAAGCCTTTAGAAGGTTCCCTTGTAATCCCAGTACCTGAGGGAGGCAGGTGATTAGTTCTTTCTGTCTTGTTTTTGAGACAGTCTTCCCTAACCCCCTCCCTCTCTCTGTAACCCTATATTGTCTTGAAACTCAGTGTGTAGAGGAGCCTGGCCTTGAACTTTCAACAATCATACTGCATCTGCCTCCTAAGTCACTGGAATTACAGGTATGCTCTATGATGCCTGGTGAGTACCAGGAGCTACTTGAGACCTTGTCTCAAAAAAAAAAAAAAAAAAGTTTCAGGATTTTGTAACTTAAATGCTAGGGGTGGGATGTTTTGTCTATGGAAGGGCAAAAAGTGAGGCAAAAAGGGGGTTGAGTGTGATAGTTTAAAGACAATTTGCCTTCAGGACCAGGACTGAGTGTCAGTCACAGGATAAATAAACCTTCAATGCAGACAAATGCCCTATCCACATAACAGGGTAGGACTGTTGACATTGTATAAAGGGAAGGGGCAGCTCTGAAGCTCTCCTGATAACCACAGAATCTTAAACTAATGAATGTTTTCAAATGTCTGCTATCTCAGCCACTGCATTGTGAGTTCTTGAGAAGCCAGAGGGAGGCCTGAAATTCTTGGGCCCTCTGGGTTTGTGAAGTGGCTAGATAATGTACGGGTAGTATGTCCCAACCTGAGAATGCAGGTCAGATAATCTGATCATCTACACGGCCTTGAGGGCCAAGCTGGTGACTTAGTTCTGTTTTCCAAGGCTTGTCTTCCATCTCCTAAGAGCAGGTGCCATTGCCGAAAAGAGGTGTTAGTTTGGATACACTACTATCAAGGTCCTGTAACACCCACCCTGGCTGTTACACATTTTTCCAGCCATTGGAAATGCATCAAAATATCCTTCAGGAAGGAGTCTATTCATACAAGGTGCCTATTGACTGTAGGTTGAGTTATTGGTTGTTTTGATTATTACTACTAGTTCTCAGAACCAAGCAACTCCTTTTCAGCTGACAGGCTTGTCAGGTGTCCAGTAGGGTGACTACAAGATCGTTTGTGCTGGAGGGTGAGCTGAAACAGCTGATGACAGCAAAGTGGGAGTCAGGGGACTGGTGTACATGGCCATGGGTATAGTAGCTTTGATTGGTACAGGATTTTCCTGGGCATGGAGAAAGGTCTTGTAAATCACGATAGCTGATGGTTACCTAGACACACCATGGAAGCTGACTGCTCATCAACTGGTACTGTCTGTCCACAACCCATCACTTTCCTCAGGAAAGGAGGCCTGTCTGTAGGAAGCCGAAGAATAAGAAGCTTGGGAATTCCTGGGAGTCATAGGCAGAGAGAAATTAGTGGGGAGGATGCCTGGCTCCTAAGGGAGAGGCAGGCCTTGGAACACCACACCAGAGGCAGGTTATGGGGAATGAGATAGGATCTGGGACTTGGGACCTAGGAAACACATCATGTAGTTTATGAGGCCACCCTGAGTTAACCTGCACCGGGAGGAGGCAGAGCAAAGTCCTAACTGTTGGCAGTATGCTTGCACACTTGGAACTTAGGGTCCGAGTTCACACACTTACCCGTCTAGGACAAACCCAAAGTTGTAAGATTAAGTATCTTGGTCCAATTTGAGTTTCAGAAGCCTCTGTTTGATAAACAGTATTGCTGAGAGCAAGTAATAAACATTTTGAGGATGAGCTAGGAGACTGGTTGGCTCTGCAAAGCTTAGAGAAAAGGCCTCACCCTGCTCAGGCCTGCCTGACTGCTAAGGCCAGGAAGAGTTCTGGGAGAGGATTTGATCAACAATTTGGCTGCCTAGTACAAGGAGCTGCTATTATCAGGTTAGTGTCCTGCATTTGTCGGTTCTGGGATCTGCTATTTGTCTCCAATGGACCTAGTAGAGATGGCTGACATGACCCGATTTATAGTCAGCTGTGAGCAGCAAGACAAAAAGGCATCTTCTGCCCCCCTGCAATAAAGGTTCATCTCACTATTCAACACTGGTGGACCCCAAGCCAAGATTGGCAGGGCTCCAGGAAAGTAGCCCATCCCTACTAGCTACACAAAGGGAACAACCACTCCACTCAACAGCTTAAACAGAGGGTGGTTTTTCACAGCTAGCATAAGGCTAAAAAAGGAAGTTTTTGAACTGACTCCTACAAAGGCAGGGTGGGGCTTTGAGGTTCCTAGGTGCCTCTGGGTGTGCTCAGAGACAAGTCATCCTGCCTCCCTGTGGTCACTACAGAGAGCTACACAGGAGCTCCTGTTGAGGCTTACTGGCTTTTCAGGGTTCTGTTACAAGCTTCATAGTTCAGTGGTCCCGTCTTCCACCTAGGCTCATAGGTGCTCTTAGAGCACTGTACTAAAGATGCGCAGAGGCTTCCTTGGAATTGGCTTCCTGTTCCAACCAGCCTGGCTGACAGATGTGGGGTACTTTTTCTCCAGGTTGACCTACACATGCAAGTTGTGTAGCAGCAGATGAGTTTGATCTTCCAAAGGGCTCCACACTGAGCGCAAGCCTAGCCAGGGTAATTTAGGTATGCTGAGTCAGGCCATCCCTCTATGCCCAGGGTCAACACTGACCCATGGGCCTGGGGTTTGTCTTATATTTACCTCCACCCTCCACTGGATTCTTGCTATTCCTTACAAACCCCCAACACAAGTAACACAGACCACACCATCCCAGACTCCTTCAGGGGTGTTTATTTCCCAGTCAGAAGAGAAGCAGGGACAGGCTCCTCTGCCTGTTGAGGCTGGGCCTGGCAGACACCACACAGGGACTGGGGATAGGGAGGGGAGGCACAGGAGACAGCTCCCAACTGTGTGAACTTGGTCCCACGTTTGTCCTGGCTGGGTCCAGGGAGGGCCTGCCCAGGGATGGTGGCACCAAGAACCAGGGCCGAGGCGTCAGGCCAGCCGGCCCGAGTGGAGGCAATAAATACTGACAGGCCAGGCACAAGGTTCAGGCCACAGGGCCCAGGCGAGACAAGTAAGGCTCGGCTGGCTTTGTCCCTCAGGGGCTGTGGGGACAGGGGCTCTGAGTACTGCCTATAAGGGACAAGAAGGCAGAGGAATGAGGCACCCCACCCTGCCTCCTAGATGGGGCTGGAGGCATTGAGTTTTGGCAACTGACCCTCCCCTAGCTACTGGAGCCACCTCCAACTCTGGCCTCAGGGAGGGGAAGAGCTGGCCAGGCCCACAGGAAGCAACAGCAGCACACCCTAGGCCTCCTTTGGGTGGGTCACCAGGATGGGATGGCAGACAAGGCAAGGACAGGGGAGACCACATGCTCATGCAGACAGAGAGTTAAGGGTTAGCGACGGCCCCCAGCACACGTTCCACATGTTAAGGCATCATGGTTAGACAGTGACTGACAGTGATGGATGACCTGGCCAGGGAGTGGTGGGGCTGGAGGACAGACAGCCCAGCCCTTCCCCTCGCTGAGGGCTGCTCAGCTGGAACAGAGACTAGGTGGGCTGGGCAACCTAGTGTTCTGTTCCATTCTAGAAGCCAGGGCCTGAGGAAGGGAAGACAGAGGGAACCTGGAGGGACACAGCAGATTGGAGGCCTGGGTTGGAACCCCTCCCCCACTGCACAGGCAGAAGCAGCAATGTGACACTAGAGACCACAGGGGCCTGCGGGCAGGAGGTGGAGGAGGGGCAGACAGAAGAGCTGACTGCCTGAGTGGACTAGGGAGGAATGGTGAGGGAGGTCCTGTCAGCACTTTGGTTTGGGATGGGTAGGGGGTTAGGGTGGGGCATGTCGGTCCTTCTGTCTGTCCGTCGCCCTGCCCGCCTCCCAGCTGGAGCTCAGTCCTTCCACTCCTTTTTGATGGTAAGATTCCACTCCCAGGACAGGTGGTCAGTTTTGTCGTCATCTGTGAAGCGGGACTTGATGTTGTAACTGCCCCGAGCAAGCATGCCTTTGGGAGCCTCCTCCATGGGTGTCAGGAACTCATACTCCTCGGCCCTCGGCCCGTAGCTACCGACCATGTAGTCAGTCTTGTCAACTGTGAACAGGAAGGGCATGATTACTGGTGAGACAAGCCCCTCCTCCAAGGCCCTTTGGCTTCCCGCTCCATGGGCCCGCCCACTCACTTTTGACCCCTTTCCTGTATGTGTGCTGGATGTACTTCATGCCTGACACGATCTCTCTGTTCACCTGTGGGGACACAGAACCAGGCTCAGCCGGCTTCCCATGCTTGCTCCTCTGCCCCTCTTCCAGGCCTCTCAAAGATTCCACCTTACCCGGAATGAGATTTTTATCCGGTACTCCACACCTTCCTTCAACACAAATGACTGTTTCTTGAAGCTCTCCAGATCACCTGTATTGAGGAGGCTCAGCTGATGGCTTGAAAGGCTTCCCACCCTGCCCCCACATTCACTTTCCCTAGCCCCTTCCCTGACACAAAGCAGAGCCTCAGCAAGCCCCTAGCTGCACTTCCCCTCTGCTCCACCAGAGGGCATCAGTGCAGGAAATTATTTTTAGGGGTAGCGGCAAAATGCCAGCTGGCCCCACCCAGGGATTCTAATACCCACTCACCTGTCAGGTCCAGTTCCAGAGGGCCTGGGGCAGTGCTGCACACCAAGGTTAGGCGGGTCACAATGACATTGGGGACATTGGGGTCTGCAGAGTGAGAGGTAAGAATCAGAGTCCCATCCCTCAAGATTTTTTTTAACTCTCTGGAAGAGTGGTCTGGAAAGAGGGTGGTAACAGGGTCTGGCTAGATCCTTCCTTCAACCCACCTACCTGCAGAGACGGCTACTCGGCCCAGCAGGGCCTCCTTGTACTTCCGAAGGCTTTCATCGTCCTTGTCCAGTTCCTGGATCTCCTGGATGCTCTTCTGAGCTGGAGGCTTGTAGTTCACAGAGTGCTCGTCCTCCTCATTCTCTGCAGCTATCTGAGCGAGCTGCTCTGCAGTGGGCTCCTGTTCTGCCATGCTCACCTCTAGCTTGGGACACCTGTGGGTGGGGCATGAGCCGGACTGTGACAGACTGGAGGCATTCCACCCTAGGCTGACCCTGACACCTGCAGGGAATGACCAGGGGAATTCTGAGAGGAGACAGGAGGAGGCTGCTGCCACGGCTCAACCCAGAGGCCCATTGGAGGAGGCTACACCCCAAGCAACGAAATGGGACCACAGCCTGTTCCTCAGAGAAGCAAAACACCTTTCCTCCCTATAAAGAATAAGAAGCCTCCAGGCCGAACTGAACTGGCAGACACGACGCTAAGTCCCTGAGGTCCTGCGCTGTCCCTAGCTGCCCAGGCTCTCAACTTCCTAGGTTGGGTCACGGAGGTAAGTTCTCCTACAGGAGGATGCTCTGTATCTTTGCCACGTGCAAGACAAGAGACTGTTTGTTCGTTCCTGCCAATGGAATACTATCCTAAGCTCAACTTTGTGATGACCGCTTAAATCCCAAGAGCCCAAAGGGGATCCTAAATATGCAGGTCGGCCCTCCCTAGGGAAGGCATGCAACTTGGGAGTTGGTGCTCCGCTTGCAAATAAATCTCAGGAACCTGTTTCTGGGCCCTGACCCTAAACCGTCAGTGGCGGTGCAGAACCAACCCGGACGGAAGCACCTAGATGCCTTTCAGTTCCGCAGATCCCCAAATGTCTCTCAGAAACCCACTGTGATGCCTGCAGGCGATGCGTAGCGGTCAGGGGAACAGCCCGGCCGTTGTCCCTCTGAAAGGTGTCCGCCAAAGAAACACATAAAGCGGCAGTCCGATACCGGGAGGCTGCAGACGACCCCGCCCGACGCCGCCAAGCGTGGCCGCTGGCGACAGCATCAGGGCGCGGCCCGCACTTCCGTAGGGCCCGCAATCCGAGCGGGGCGGGGCCGCACGGCGGGAGCTCCGGGCGAGGCCCCGCGCGGGACCCCGCCCGCGAGGCCGAGGGAGGGGGTCCCACTGGCACGGGGCGCGCAGGCCCGGGCAGCGGCGGCCCCTCGGGCAGGACCTACGCTGCCTCCCCAGCCCGCCCCGCCCGATGCCGTGACCGCGCCCCGCCCGCGAGCGCCGCAGTGGCCCGCGTCGCCGCACAAAGCCAGCCCACTCCCCTCACGCGCCGCGCCGCACCGCGCCGCGCCACGCGCCCACTCACCGGAGGCTCGACCGCCGCTCTCGCGCTCCCTCCCGCACCAAATGACGAACGTCGTCCGCCGCCCGCCGCTCGGACGGTCACTTCCGGGGTCACAAGACTTCCGCTCTCGCGGGCGGGGTCGCCTTGCGCATGCGTCGGCAGGGGGCGCGGGTCGGCGCCGTCGCCATTTTGCTGCGGGCCTCGTGGGCGCGTCTCGCGTGGGCTGGCGGCGTCGCGCCTTCTGTCGAATGTGTAGTACGAGTGTTTGTGAGATGGGAGCCTTCTCTTCCAGAGCAGCATCGCGCGGTCACTCTGTGGCTTCCATGGTTCCATGATTGCTGTGCCTGGTTCTTGTCCCATTGTCCCCGGAATCAACAGAACCACAGTCCTCATATACAATATTACCTTGTAGCTATGCCGCCTGGCGCATTGCTTTGGGGACTGTGTGCCCTCCAGAACTCCCGTATAAGTTGTTTGTTTGGATTGTTTTTGTTTTGAGAGAGGGTTTTTCTTGCAACAGGCTGGCTATCTTGGACCTCCCTCTGTAGACTAGGTCAGCCTCTAGATATAGATCCTCCAGGATGCTGGGATTAAAGGTGTGCATCACCACCGCCGGTCACATTTCACAGCCTTAGGGATAGGGCCTCCTTAGTGGAGGGCCTGGCTGGGCACTTCCTGTGGTGTGCTTCTGGCAGCTACTTCAGTTCCTCCTGAGATTCAGTTCCTGCTACTCTGCGATGGCGCTAAGGGCAGCCTCAGACTGAGCGGAGGCAGGAACTTAAGGGAAGCTATAGGAATTTCTATAGTTTATATCCCACAAGAGCTGTCACTTCTGGCTTGCTATGCTGGCACACCTGCCCTTGTGATATCTAGGAAACAGCTGTTGGCTCTAGTCATCAAGCTTAAAAGATGACATTAGGAATCCAATGGCCCCCACCACCCATCTTCAGTTCCTCTGGCCTGATTCCTATGAAGCGAACCAGGTATTCTTTCAAGCTTGTGTATTCTTTTTCAGATTTATTTATTTTATGTATTTGAGTACACTGCAGCTGTCTGACACACCAGAAGAGGGCATTGGATCCCATTACAAATGGTTGTGGTGGTTACTAGGAATTGAACTCAGGACCTTTGGAAGAACAGTCCGTGCTCTTAACCACTGAGCCATCTCTGCAGCCACCACGCTTATGGGTTTTTATCTCTAAGAAAGATGGATCTGCTATATCATTTATCCGACCTCAGATAGCTGCTGTTCTATGGCGAACTATTTTAAAACAAAACGGCATCACCACTTGATTATTCACACTCTTACTATATGATGAATTTGGCTGGCCTACACACAAGTGTGCCCAAGGAAGTGTGTCAAGCTAGCTTTTCAGGAGGCCCATGGTCCTCCAACTGGATGAGCCTGGCTTATTGAGCTCTGTCCCTGGTTTGACCCTTCATGTGCAAACCTTCCAAAGAAGGGTTTTTATTTTTTAGATGTATTTTATTATATATCAATCTTTTGCCTGGAAGTAGTCTCTGAACCACTTGTATGCAGTACCCATAGAGGTCAGAAGAGGGCACTGAGTCATCAAACTGGAGTTAGAATATTAGTGAGACCAGTCCAGTAGAGGGTACTGTACTGGGAATCAAACCCCCAAGACCTCTCTCAAAGAGGAGCCAGTGCTCTAAACTGCTGAGCCATCTCTTCATTTTGCCCCATCCCCCAAACTTTTTTATACGGTCTACAGTGATTGACATTTGAAGAAAAATTAACAAAATTCATTAAAAGTCCAGTCAGTATTTTCCTTGACTATATTTTGTGAATTCTTTTAAGTTTGGATAAAAATTTGAGTGCTTAAAAAATGTCACAGGCTGGAGAGATGGCTTAGCAGTTAAGAACACTGACTGCTCTTCTAGAAGATTCAGATTCCCAGCAACTACATGGTGGCTCACACCTGTCTGTAACTCCAGTTTCAGGGCTTCTGACACTCTTACACAGAAATATATGCAGGCAAAAATAACAATGAACATTAAATAAAAGTAAATAAAATTTACAGATAATAAATTAAAATGTATTAATATAATGAATAAAAAATAAATAAATAAATATAAAAATACATTGAGCCAGGTGGTGGTGGTGGCGACACACGCCTTTGCTCCCAACACTTGGAAGGCTGAGGCAGGTGGATCTCTATGAGCTCTCTGAGTTTGAAACCAGCCTGGTCTACTGGTCTACAGAGCAAGTTCCAAGATAGTCAAGGATACACCCAAAAAACCTTGTCTCTAAAAACAATATAGATAGATAGATAGATAGATAGATAGATAGATAGATAGATAGATAGATAGATAGATAGATAGACAGATAGATGGCTCAGCAATCAAAATCACTTGCTGTTCTTGCAGAGAACCTGGTTCAGTTCCCAACACCCACATGGCTGCTCACAACCATCTGTAACTCCTTTTCAAACCTACTGCCCTCTGCTGGTCCTGGAGGGCAAGCATTCACATGGTACATTTAGGTACATGAAGAACACACATAAAAATTAAATCTTTAGTTGAACAAAACACCATAGACAAGTGGCTTACAAACAACTTTTATTTAGCATATACTCAGGAACCGAAAGTTCTGGATCAAGGTATTTTGTAAATTGATATTCTTAGACAATCAATGAATCACATAAAAATTGGCCCTGCCTCCTATGCTGTTATTACCTTGAGAGTCTGGATTTCCAACTATAAAGTTTGGCAGGGCTGCGCGTTGTTGGTTCACGCCTTTAATCCCAGCACTTGGGAGGCAGAGGCAGGCGGATTTCTGAGTCCGAGGCCACCTGGTCTACAGAGTGAGTTCCAGGACAGCCAGGGCTACACAGAGAAACCCTGTCTCCAAAAAACCAAAAAAAAAAAAAAAAAAGTTTGGCAGGATACAATCAAACCACAGATTGTTTCTTGAGACATTCTGTGAAAGGACTGAAGTCTCTTCTGGACTGTCTCCATGGCCAGGACAGTGGCGTGTGTGGTAAAAACATTTCTTTTTGAATGTGGCATGGTGCTCCCTTTAGATTTGTTTGTGGTTGTTTTTGTTTCTTTGCTTTTTAAGACAGGGTTTTCCTGTATAGCCCCTGCTGTCCTGGAACTCCCTCTATAAAGCAAGTTGGCCTTAAATTCAGAGATAGATCCACCTGCCTCTGTGTAGTCCTGGCTGCCTTGGAACTAGCTATGTAGACCAGGCTGACCTTGAATTCGCAGAGATCCTCCTGCTTATGCTTCCTGAGTCCCAGGATAAAAGATGTCCATCACTCCACCCAGCTTTTTCATTCTTGTTAATTATGTATGTATGTGGATATGTGTATTATGCGTGTATGTGCACAGTAACTGTGGAGGTAAGGACAGGACTAAATCATGTCGAGCTGGAGTTGCAGGCAGTTATTGAGCCATGTGATGTGGATGGCTGCTTGAAACTTACTTTTTTTGTTTGTTAGAAGTGTGAACCAGTACACCTACCCCCACTATACACTTCATGCTCTCCTGTCATGCTACCAAAGACATTTAACATGATAGAAATAAACATACAGTTGCTTGCAGATGCCTGTGATTCTAGCCCATGGAAAACATGAGAATGGAGCTCAAAGTCTTCTTCAGCTACAGAAAACTTGAGGCCACCTGGGGTACAATGAAATCTTGTCTCACATGAATCAAAATAAAGTTTATCATGCCTGTAAAAAAAGGTTTCCAACTTGGGGCTAACAGAATAGCTCCCTGGAGTGAGTGGTAAGGGCCTGACTGCCATCAATAAGGTGGTGACCTGTGAATATACCACCGGCATTGCATAAAGTGCATCCGTGAAGGAGGCTTCGAGAAACATGTTCCTCAGTATGAAAAGAAATCTGGAAATTTGAAGGGAGGAGATAAGAACTCAGATGTGTGTGTTGATTGATATAAGGGTCAAAGAAATAAGGAACGCTCCACGTTACAGTGCATTTGTCCAGAAAACAAAATAAGGATGAGCACTCACTAACCAAGCCCTATGCCTTGGTTTCCTGAGTCCCTGCTACCAACTTAAAAAACACTACAGTCAATGTGGATGGAAACTAATGGCTGAAACTATCAAGAAAAACCGATAAAATTAAGATCTACCTCCTAGTACTGTTGATAGCTTTATTTTTACATTAATTTTAATGATGGAGCTCAGCAGCTGAGTGTTGGCTGCTCTTCCAGAAGACCCAGGCTCAGTTCTCAGCACCCACATGGCAGCTCACAGCCATTTCTGAATCCCGTTGTAGGGCAGCCAACACACTCTTCTGGCCTCCATGGGCACTGCACATGTATTAATATATGCAGCAGGTAAAACACTCACACATTCAATAAAAACAAATGAATCTTCAAGTCCCTGGCACCCATGTAAAAAGTCAGGTATGGCTACATGTGACCTCATTGCTTGCCATGGGGAATGAGACTTGGGGGTGAAGTGGGCATTGAACTGGAGGATCACTGGGGCTTGCTGGCTGACAGCCTAGCTCCAGGTTCAGTGAGAGACTCGGTCTCAAAGGAGTGTAAGCAGAGCAGTATTGTACGACACCTGATATCCTTCTCTGGCTTCTGCATGCATGCATATGGACGCATACACACACACAAAAGAAATTTTAAAAAACCTTTAATGATATATTATTTGCTATTTTCCAACAAATGGCTGGCTAGTTGGCACCAGAGATTTGATAACAGTAAATGTAAATAAATCATTTAAATTACAAGTTTATAAAAACGATATAACCTCACATAATCTTTGAACAGCTAACATTGTTGGAGTAAACTATGGCAAAAAAAATGTCAAAGATTCACCAATTAAGCAGCTCTAAAGCAGACATGGATCAATTCTAGGAAGGGAGACCAGGGCAGCTAGTTCATCACAGGGCAGAGTGCAGAGCAAAGCAACCATGTGGCTGATCAGCTGTATCTGGTTATAACTGGTTATCCTATGGGACAAGCCCTAGATACACAATTACACATTTGTCTGCCATTTTTTCCTTTCTTATTGGGAGACAGGATTTTACTATGTAGTCCTTGCTGGCCTTGAACTCTCAGAAATCTGCTTTGCCTGACTCTTGAGTGCTGAGATTAAAGACCTGGGCCACTATGCCAGTTTTATTTGCCATTTCTCATAGAGTGGTATTTGATATGAGCAACTGCAAAATGCACAAAATGTTTAGCAGAGGTCTGGTCATTTATAAGGCCTGAGTTTGACTGTTGAAGGAATCTTCAGATCTGTTCACTTCTTTTAAATAACTGTGTGTGTTTGTGCCACTGTATGTTACGGTAAAATTGCAAGATGAGAAAGGGGCTGGAACAGTTTATCACCTACTATGATAGATTAACCTAATGCATACAAAGAAAAAGGCAGACAGAAAAGCAAAACCTTTTGTTTTGCTTTTTAGGGTACGGTCTTCAGTTTTTGGTTTCACCATGTAGCCTAGGCTAACCTTACATCAGACATCCTTTTCCCTCAGTGTTCTGACTGATGGCATTATAATCACTTGCTGCTAAGCCCAGTTTGAATGGCTCAGTACAGGTCTCATGTGTCCTAGGCTCACATCCAATGCCCTATGTAGCAAAAGATGACCTTGAATTTTTGATTTTCCTGCCTGTACAGGCACAAAGTCTAGTTTATGAGGTGCTAGAGATCAAACAAAGGACTTTGTACACGCTCTACCAACTGACTGTAAAGCTCCAGCCTTTTATTCCCCAATAACTTTTTTTTTTTTTTTAAGATAGAGTCTATGTTGTCCTAGTACTTGCTATGTTACCAAGCTGGCATCCAACACAAGATCCTCCTGCCTCTGCCTCCTGAGTGCTTGGATTAAAGTGTGTGACACTACAGTCAGTCCCTGACAACTCTTGAAATTAACATTTTTACCAGATCTTAAGAAAGCTAAAAGTCAAAACTTCAGGACACACTGTAGTCTAGTTAGCAGATGTTACTTATGGGGACCAGAAAGTAGCTCTGAAAGCTTGGGCTCACACCTAACACGCTGAATCATTTAAGTGAATAACGTGCGTCTGAGGCAGACTTTTCCCTATTACACTGAGAAATTATAAGAATGGGAAGCAAGGGAACCTGGGGTGTGGGAGTCAGAGATAAAAGTAGGAACTCTGTTGTTCAAATGTCTAGACATCACTAGACACCACAGAAATAAACACAGTAGTGTACACATTTGTTAGTATCCAAGTGTTCTAGCTCTGGCTGGACAGGGCCAGAAATGACAAGCTCACCATTGTTCAGATGCTGCTTGCTACATGTAGTCTCCATTAAAGGAGAAGGGATTCCTTGGAGAAATGGTGGCTCCAGATTTGGGCAGGGAAATAAAAGGTGGGTCTGAAGCATCTTAAGTGTCAAGAAGCAAGGAAATTCTTACAGATGCTGTTGGAGCACACTGGCATAAAAGGTTATCTCAAAGAAACCCCAAGAACAGAGAGAGATAAGCTATGTAAGCAATAAAAGCCACTTTTGCTATAAATGACCAAGTGAGTAAATGCTGGCAGCTGTGCATGATGGTTTATATCTATAATATAAAGAGGAGGGCAAGGAGGAGGAAGGCCATTTGTTCCACTCCAGCCTATCCAGGACAGCTTGGCTACGGTTTCTAAGAACTTGATTTTAGAAAAAAAAAAAAAAAAAGGAACATATAGCCCCAGCCCCAGGTATAGTGGCACAGGGGCTGCTGCAGGTGAATTATTAATTCAAAGATAGCCTAAGCTACAGTGATTCCATCTCCAAAATGATTCAGGGGTAAAGCTATATATTTAATCTACTCATCCAGGCTAGAAAAAGCCCAGGATAACTAAGTGTGCACTCATATAAAGCCTAATACCTTCAATTGGGAAGATCTGGAGTTCAAGGCCAGAGTAATTTACATGTGCCCCTGTCTGGAAAACACAAAAACATGAAGAAAAAGCACATGGCAGTCTATTAGAGTGTCTGAGTAGAGTTGCACAGGAGCTCTTGGCAGGACTTACTTTTACATAAGCATGAACATCGAATCATACAGTTAACACTTCAGATTATTCACAATTCAACAAAAGCACCTGTCGGACAAGCTTGATGACCTGAGTTTGATTCCTAGGATCAACACTAAGGTAGAAGGGCTGACATGAAGCTGTCCTCTGACCTCCATATGCATACAGCAGCACTTGCATATCCACACATAACAAAAAGTTTAAACAGACACAGGGCCATGGACACAGCTTCGGGGTAGTGTCTGCGCTCTAGGCATGAAGCTCTGGTTTGACTCCCCAGCACTACGAAATTTACTGTGGATGTGACACCTGCAATCCTCTCACCCAAGAGATGGAGGCAGGAGGATCTGAAATTCAAAGAAAGGGCTAAGGATGTAGCTCCTTGGTGGACTGCTTGTGTTATACACTTGAGTCCCAGGCCCAAGTTTTATCCCCTATACCACTACTACACATAAAAGACCCAAGTCCTCCTCAGCTATACATGGAGTTCAAAGCCAGCCTGGGTTACACGAGAGTCTCTCAGGAAAAAAGAAAGAAAAAGCAACATCAAAAAACCCAAAACCCAGGGAGATGGCTGTCAGTGAATGCATACCATGCAAGTATAAGGACCTGAAACAAGGGTCCTCAGCACCCATACAGACACAGGCACACAAGATGGCTCAGTAGGTAACTACACTTGCCACCAAATGTAGAGTAACGGATTCAAACCTGGGACCCACACGGTGGAGAAAAGCGCCTACACATTTTTTCTGGGGGCCACATGTCCATGGTGGCACATGTGTAGTACCTCCTCCAAGTGTAATTTTAAGTAAAAGCCAGGCATTCAGGAGACAGATGTAGGAAAACCTCTGTAAATTCCAGGCTGCTAGGAATACATACTATGTCTCAAATTTAAAAACAAAGACGGGGGCTATAAAAGTGGCTCAGTGATTATTACTGGATTATCTTGAAAAAGATCTAGGTTTAGGTCACAGTGCCCACATGGCAGCTTACAACTATCTGTACCTCTAGTTCCAGGGTTTTTTCTGGCCTCCATGGGTGCCACATGTATGTGCATGCATCCCATTCCCATCTTCATGTAATTAAAAATAAAATAGTAAAAGAAGATAGGCATGGTCACTTTTTTGGAGACAGGGTCTTTCTATGTAGCTTGGCTGGCCAGGAACTCCCCTATGTAAAACAGGCTGGCTTCAAAATCCTGCAGCTGCACCTCCCTCCTCCTCCTGAGTGCTGGGGCTGAAATCACTTAGATTTGGACTCTATGCACACACACAGCCACAGCTCCTCACCACCACCTGTAACTCCAATCCCAAGAGACTCGACACCCTTTTTTGGCCTCCTGCACAAGTGTGGTATATATGAACTCACTGGGGCTCAGACACTTATACATAAAAAAGGTGGAGTGATTTCAAAGAAAACACCCAACTGACATCACTGTCTATGGCTCCCATATGCATGCACAGGTGCACAGGCATTCACATATTCACATTCATTCACACACACACACACACACACACACACACACTCCTGCATAACACATACAAAACACACATACATGTAATTGATGTCACTGTGCTAATCAAGCTCTTCATTACTATGACAAATATATTTGAGATAATCAACTTTACAGGATAAACATCATATGGCATCTCATGCCTAAGTTCTACACTTAGTTCAAAGCCAGTCTAAATTCTAGCATGAATTACTATCTCACAAAAAGAATCATCCCTCTAAGAAAAGATTATTTTTGGCTGTTCTGGATCTTGCTTTGGACCTGGTAACAGCAGGGTTCATGAAGTTAACGTTACAGTTGCCAGGAATGGAAAAGGGAGTATTAGCAAGATGGCTCATTGGGCAGACAATTGCTACAAGAATGAAGTTTGATTGCTAAGACCCACAGATGGAAGACCTCTGACCTCCACACATATGCCACAGAACATTTGCAAATATATGTACACACACTCAATAAATGTAAAAGAAAATTAATAGAAAGAGGGAAGGCTAGGTCTCCTTCAGGGGTATCATTCCAATGACCTAAATATTCTCCATAAGGTCCAACCTCCTAAAAGTTCTACCCACTCTCTTTTGGTAGTAGAGGGTTCTCTGAGAGAGGGTTTCTCTGTGTAGCTCTCACTGTCCTGGAACTTCCTCTGTAGACCAGGCTGGCCTTGAACACACCACAGATCCCCCCTCCCTCTGCCTTATGAGTATTAGGATTAAAGGCTCAGGCTCTACCTACTCTTCATAGCACCATGGTTAGTGACCAAGCTTTCAGCATACAGGTTTTCAGCAGATACTCCAGCTCTAAATTCTATAGCTGTAACATTAAGAAATAAAAAGAGATGAGGTGTAACGAACTATGATTTTGTACAATTGAAATAGAAACATTTATTCATCATATCCAAATTTTAAAAAAACAAGGACTTGCAATAGTGCCCAGACTAGTTTTGAACTACAGGGTTCAAGTGATCCTCCTACACCAGACTCCAGAGTAGCTGGGGTCACAGGAAGTATGCATGCACCACTGGGCCCAACAACAAAATCAACTTCTTATAAATCCACTAGACATCAAATTCAATGCTTCTAAGTAAAGAACTGTAAGTCACTGAGGTGAAGGCCAGCCTGGACTCCACACAGCAAGTAGTAGGTCAGCCAGAGCTACATAGCAAGCCTTAGACTCAAGAAACTCAAATCTAACATGTTACAACTGTTTGGAAGAGTTTTCAGTTTCTCAAAAGTTGATTATGGTGAAACTTGCCCATAATCCCAGCCTTTGGGAGGCTGTGGCAAGAGGACTGGACATTCCCAGAGCAGTCTCATGACTGCTCTTCCCATTCTTAACTAAAGGGAAAAGAAGTTACCCCAAGTTAAATGTGGTGGAGTACACCTATATACAACCCTAGCACTAGGGTTGCTGCAGCTGAGGATCATGGCAAACCTAGGCTATGGAAAACACTTAGTGTTGAGTCAATAAATTATATTTTTTTTAATGAAAAAAATATCACTAGGGACAAGAGAGATGGCTCAGCAGTTAAGAGCTCTTCTAGAGGACCCTGGTTTTCTCAGCACCCCCAACACAGGTTATTCACAACCAACACCCTCTTCTGGTCTCTAAGGGCAATGCTCATATATGGTGCAAGACATGCTTGCAAGCAAAATACCTATACACAAGAAAAGAATTCTAAAAGATTCTATAACTGAACTTTGGAAGGGGAAGATATTCGTGTAGAATACCCAACAGACTGAGCCCTTCACAAACAGAAGTGTTCCAAGCCTATACTTTGCCTCTCCTCATGTTACACTATATCACAATTTCTCATTTGTTTTGTCTATTAAATTATTAGTTTGCTAAAGGGGAAAGTAAAACAACATTTACCTGAGGACCCTGTAAGATACAGACTGTGCACTGTAAAAAGATTAGAAGTTTCTGAATATAACATGAACCACTGAATCTAATACTGCAGCCCATGTAAGATTTAACACTTGATGCCTAAAGGGAGGATTACTCCTTAGCCCAGGTGGTTTGGAAGCCCAACTCACAAAAGCCAAAACTGAAGACTCATCTACCTGATGTGAAACCTGGGAGTCACCTTCAATCACCTCAAGCTGAAAGCAGAGATGGCAATGTCAAAAATCTGGGATAAGCTCAGATCCCCAAATTCTCAGCAAAGACGACCACTTACGACTCACTCTGTTGTTCACATGTATGTACATGCATTTGGACAAATACATTAAGTCATGATGTGTTCTCCATTCTGCATGACTCAGGTCTTGCGTTAACACTAAAGCAAAGGTTCCAGCAGTCCAGTCCTTAGTACTTTGCTTCTGGGGCTTGTCACCTCACTGTGTTCACCGTCCTCTAGGTATCCCAGCACCGAGACACTAAGGACAAGTTTTAAACTTCCATTTCTCAGCCAGCCACACTCCTCAAATCTCCTCCAACCCACTAGAGCAGCCAAAATACTTCATCTTTAGCCCCAACCCTCCTGGAAATCAGTTTCTACCTCAGCTTGCATTAGCTATTATACAACTGTCTCCACAGCCAACCAAGAACAAATATCCCAAATGAAGATTACACATGTGCTAGACACTTGCCCTCCTTAAACAGCACAACATACTTTGAAAAAGCCTAAGAATGTGCATAGATTCTAAGCACACGCTATGCCACTTTACATGAAAATTTAGGGATCCTCAGAATTTGGTATTGCCAACTAGCATCACCCAAGGACTGACTGCACACAAATAAGGAAGCACCTTTTTTTTCCTTGTCAATACAACAAGACAGAAAAACATGAAGGAAACATCACAGGTTCAAGGCTGAAACCAGGTTTCTCTGATGAAGCATAAGGCAAAGGAGCAGTCCAGGAATTTATGGGCCACATCTCTTAAGTACCACTCAGCAGACCACCCCATACCCCTCATCACCTTATGGTGCAAGCAAAACAGGCAGTGCCAGCCCAAAGGCCACTGCTGCCCTGTAGGCTTCCCACCTATCTATCCACTTAGTGAGGCATCAGAACAGCAGGGAAGGAGACAGGTCTCACCTGCGGACTCCCAGGCATTAACTCTAATTTCATACCAGGTACTAGCTACAGCCAGAGACTAACAGCAGGATGGACCAGACAGCTCCAGTTCTACACACATTTCTATTTTATTATGGCAAAGGTGAAAATGCCACCTTCTCCACAACAGCAACCAGTAAAATTTATCCCAAAAATAACTCAGTACAAAACAGGTCTGTTTCAGAATTTAAAAAAAAAAAAAAAAAAAAAAAAAAAAAGCTTTACATGAGTTTTTAGATCCTATTTTAAAACAGGAAAAAAAAAAAAAAAGAAATAAAAAGAAACAAAAACCAAATCCACCATTGTCTGCACAGTCCAGTTGCCAACCCTCCCTCTAGGCATCACTGACGAGGCTTCTGGGTCCTGTTACTTGTGCGGATTTGCTTGGATGTTTAGCTGGTGTCCATCTGCAAGAAGAGGGGAAGGTTGTTCACTAAGTAGGCCCCGAACTCCACTGGCTTTAAGAGGTCACCACAACAGGTCACTCAGCTCCACCCAGTCCTCTCTGAGCCAAGACTCAACTTACCCTTGCATTATAAGCATCCAGCTGTGCGTCCAACTCCTCTGCAGAAAGCTGCTGCTTTGAGTTCCTGCCGGTGCCTCTACCTCTTCCCCGGCTGCCTCCACGTGTTCCTCTCCTGGTGCCACCACCACCAAAACCCCCAGAGCCACGGTTTCTTGTCATCCCACCTCTGTTTATGCTAACAAAGAAAAACAGAACTGTGAGCTAGCTATCTGACAAGGTCTTGTAGGTGGCACTACCACAAACCACAGGCCTGTCCCCAACCCCAAGGACCACAGAACTTACCTTTGTGCAGGTCTTCGTTGTGTATCAATCTGTGATGTGACAAGCTGGATGTTCATAGGACGGCCTATGGTAAAGAATACAACAAGTGTCACTCCAGAGGCTCTAAGCTGACCCAGTGGGCACCACACCCTGGTCTCCATGCAAGCTCTGGAAAGGGCCTCTGTGTGTCTCCAATGCCCCCAACAAGGTAAATGGCCTGGAGAGCCTGGTGGGAAAATAAAGTGCAATAATAACCCCACCAACGGGGTCGGAGAGATGGCTCAGCGGCTAAGAGCTCTGACGGCTCTTCCAAAGGTCCCGAGTTCAATTCCCAGCAACCACATGGTGGCTCACAACCATCTGTAATGGGATCTGCTGACCTCTTCTGGTGTGTCTGAAGACAGTGACAGTGTACTCATGTATATAAAATAAATAAATCTTCCAAAAAAAAACCCCCACCAACACCTCCTCTCTCCTTCTCAGTTCAGCCTAGGAGGGCTGTTTGGCCAGGTGCTCAGGGTGCTCATGGGCGGACAGGTGTGGGTGACCTGACGGAAGAAGAACAGGTACCTTTGTCTTTACGACTACAGCCCCGCACTCAGGTTGTACTATGGCGGTTCTGAGAAGGCTTCACAGAAGTGAATCTTCCGGAAGGAGCTCAAGGAGGGGAGGGATGTAGCTTGCTGGATGGGGGTTCACAAGAGGTTGGTCCAGATGTGTGGGACAGCATGAGAGGTGGCAGAATGGAAGAGAGAGACAAAGGGGCAAATGCAAAGTGTCCTCAGCCACAGGGGCAGCCCATATTCCTACAGGGAGAGGTGCCAGCCCCAAACTCCACAAGCCCCACAGGCATCCAGGGCCCAGCCCCAGACTCACCATCCAAAGGGACACCATTGTACTGTTTCATAGCCTTCAGGGCGTCTGCTTTCCGTTCAAAGTGCACATCTGCTGTGCCTAAACTTCGTCCAGAGCGATCATAGTGCACGGCAGCTTTTTTCAACGTTCCAAATTCGGCAAAGAGTTCCTGGGAAGCGGAAAGAGTAAAAATCAGCAGAGTAATTAAGCCGTTTTCCTTCCAGTAGCTCAATAGCTGTTGCTCTGAGTACTAGAGCTTTAGAGGTATTTACTGACAGCCATCCAGGGGCAAGGCAGTGGCAATTAAGAGCTGATGGAAGGGATGTTCTATCAAGAGAAACAAACATCAACTTTCATGAACACTTGGGTTCCTGTCCACTTTGGGACTGTGTAACTATACCATGATGTAGGTAAGGGAAGACACAAAGCCCTGTCACAGGACAAAAGATTAAGAAACTATCTCTCTCAGCAAGGATACTTACAAACTGCCTAATGGCTGTTTAACCAAACAGCAGAGGCCAAGTGTAAAACTGTCCACAGAGCAGACAACTCAAAGGGCCCAGTAACTTGGGAAGCTGTGGCCCAGCCCCTACCCCAAAGGCAGATTCTAGCTCACCTTTCCCTCTCCTCCTACCCAAGCCTGCTGCAAACACTGAAGTCAAAGGCACCATGGAACCTGCCCTGACCTCAGGCAGGCTAGGAGTTGGAGAGGGAACCCATAGTGTAAGGCACTTCAGCTGCAGGCACACAGTGGGAAGTGAAGTTTGTCAAAAGCGGTTTCCAGTGGATGCCAGAAACCACCTTAAAAGAAGTGTTGAGACACTGTTGAGTGCTCACTGGCCTTGTTCTTTCCTCCCATGACAAGGTCAAATGGCTGGGCTCTGAGAAATGGTACCCAGAAAACCCCAGTACACCCAACCCAGCTCCAGCTATATTGAAAACTTAACTCCCAAAAAGTTGTCTTGTAACCAGAAAACTCTAAAGGCCTTTGAGGTCCAGTAAAAAACCAAAACCCAAGGGGGTGGGGGAGAGAAAAAAATACTTCAAAGGTATGGAAGACCACATGCCCCCTTGATAAGATCCAGGAAAGATCACCAGTTAAGATACAGGATTCAGACTGCAAAACACAGACAGTCCCCATCCATTCACAGTATCTGGGGCAAGACCTCCCTTCTCCAATCAGTTCACCACAATGGACACAAGATCTAGGAAGCAAGCACCTTCGTGGTCATATTGGAACCTTAGTTGTGGCCAGTCTATGCCCCGTTAGAAACTGGAAGTTCTGGCAGAGGGCAGGTGCTCATAGTTTGGACAGCAGACAAGACTCATTTTTGGGGACACACTGTCTTATCTTTCTGCAGCTTGGCTTATTATTAGTGGTGTTCAAACCTGGGAGATACTACTTTTTCTGAGGTCAAGCCTCTCAGGATGACAGTGGCTGGCCCTTGGGCAGCCTGGGGGAGGGCAGGTTCCAATCAGTAAGGGATTCTGGACCACACATCTGTGTGGGATGAGTATAGCGGATAGCTCTGGTTTCCTACCTGAATATCTGCGTCTGACACTCCGAAGTCCAGGTTTGACACAAGCAGTTTCCCACCCGTTTCCACGCCGGCTCCACCCCCGAAGCCGCTGTCGAATAGGTCATGCTGCCACTTGTCGGGAAGTTGTTTCGGCTGAAGAAAAACCGTAAGGACAGAGAGATTCGTGAGCCTCGCCCGGGGAGCCCTCAACACCTCAGCGACACTCTCACGCCGGCCCGCGGTCAAGGGCGAGGAGCCAGGAAAATACCCCAGGCCCGCCGCTCCACTGCGGCCGCCAAACTTTTCTCCTAGCGGCCCCCGCCGCCATGAGGCTGGACCACGACCGGACAAAGCGTCCCGGAAAATCCCGGCCTCAGGCCCGGCCTCGCCGCGCGGCCTCGCCCCCGCCCACCCCTTCGCCACAGTTCCCGCGAGCTTCGCAGGACCCTCGCCCGGTTCCGTCCTGCCGGGCGCACCCCACCCCCGGCCCGTGCCGCACGTCCCGGTACTCACTCTGCTGTATGGTGCCGGCCGGTTCCTGCCGCCGCCGCTTGCGGCGCCGCGGGCGATGGCGGGCCGGTTCCTCATAGGCCCGCCGCCTCGATTCACCCTCGCGGCGGCCTGCACTGCGCCGCCGCGGCCTCCCTGGGGGCCGGCCCTGCCGCGACCCCGGCCCCCGCCGCGGCCTCCTCGCTGGCTCCGGTTCAGCTTAATGATGTCGTCCAAAGACATGTCCATTTTGTCGGCCATGGCGGGCGCGGATTCGGGCCTCGGATCGAGCCCGCGCGTCAGCACGCCGCAGCGTCACTTCCTGCGTCCCCCTCTGCGTTCCGGCGTCCCGGGTCTGAAGCGCCTACTGATTGGTCTCGGCTCGCGCGGTCCGGAAGAGCTCCTACGTACCGCTCCCTCGGACGGCTGGCGCTACTTCTGAGGAGCCAGACGCGGCACGGTCGTTTTTATACCTTCCCGCGCGGAAGCAACGGAAGGGCGGGGCGCCTCGCGATTAGGTAGAGAAGGTGCGAGGGCGAGGAGGGGGCGGGGCTTGCTTTGCTCCTCCCCCGGAGGCCGGAAGATCCTCCGCTTCGCTTGGGTGCCACGCAGTGTGCGCGCCCCGGGTCTCGCGTCCCTCAGGTGCGATCCTGGGGGTCCGGGCCGGTCTGGGGGTCCGATATTTGTTCTGTTTGCTCGAAGACTCAGTCTCCTAACGAGCTGGCGTCCGCGTTCCCGCTGTAACTTCGCGGATTAGTGACTGTCACTCTTCCCATATCTTTAAAAGCGAGGCCCTGGTTTGCGTTGAGTGCGGAGATTTTGTTTGTTTTTGTTTCCTGTTTGGCTGATCTCCAACTCAATGAGATCTGCTTCTGCCCCTTGATTCAAGACGTGTGCCACCATGCCTGGCTACGTGAATGCAGATCTTTGAAGACATCCTGAAACGTGACAAAACAAACTCGGAAGCGTGTCATTGCTTCTAACAGGCTTTCCTTGCCTTTTTTTTTTTTTTTTTTTTTTTAACGGGACGTAAGAAAATTTTGGAAGATTGTGTTCTTGGGAGTACAGCACTTGTCGCAACTCTGTGACTTTAATACTCAGATGCTGTAGGATTACATACTAACTTTGGCCTCTAACCTCAGGTCGCGGGCTCTGCTGTCATGAAGGTGAAAATTAAGTGTTGGAATGGTGTGGCTACTTGGCTTTGGGTAGCCAATGATGAGAACTGCGGCATCTGCAGGATGGCGTTTAATGGCTGCTGTCCAGACTGTAAGTCTCTCCCTCTGTCTTCTCAGAACTTTGGCCTGCTCCACTAACCTTCAAAACCCTGGGTTTCCCAGCACTTGGGAGACAGAGACTGGAGGATCTCTGAGTTTGTATCCAGCCTGGTGAACAGTGCAGGTTCCAGGATAGTCAGGGCTACAAAGAAAAACCCTATCTTGATAAAAGGCCAGGAAAAAAATGTGGGTTTTAGCCTTCATTCCTGAAGGAAAGTTGACAAGAAAGAAGCAGACTACTTCAAGCTGACATTTGTCTAAACACTCCATTCAGCATGGTGGCAAACACCTGTAATATCAGTATCTGAGAAACAGACAGAAATAGCTGGATCTCTGAGTTGGAGGCCAGTCAAGGCTACACAGTGAGACTCTGTTGCAAAAACAGTCAAACAAAAACACTTGTTTTAGCCAGGGCATAGTGGCACAGACCACAGACCATAATGCCACTTAGGAGACAGATGCAAGAGGATCTTGAAGTTGAAGTCAGCCTAGGCTACAGAGTAATGATCCGTCATTCTCTCTCTCTCTCTCTCTCTCTCTCTCTCTCTCTCTTTTTTTTTTTTTTTTTTTTTTTTTTTTTTTGGTTTTTCATTTCTCTGTGTAGCTGTCCTGGAACACACTCTGTAGACCAGGCTGGCCTCGAACTCCGAAATCCACCTGCCTCTGCCTCCCAAGTCCTGGTGCGCCACCACCGCCTGGCAACACATTTATATTTTGAGACAGGATCTATAGCCCTAGCTAGTCTGAAACTCCCTATGTAAACCAGGTTGGTTTCAAAGCCACAGAGATCTGCCTGTCTTTGGCTCCTGAGCTCTGGGACTAAGGGTGTGTGCTGTAGTGAGAATTTTGCAGCCTTTAAAACCACAGAAATGTTATAAGAATGTGTTTTTGCTTTAATTCCAAATGTGGGATGTGGGGCTGCCTCTGAGGCTCCCAGGCAGTGGATAGTTTCTGAGGGACTTTTCAAAGGATGTATTGATGCCAGGGCCTGGAATCAGGCGGTTCAGTTTGTTGCCATTTGTCAAGTAGTCTAGCACAAAGAAGAAACAAGGATTAGAAGAAAAGATTAAATATCTGGACTCTGAAGACCAAACTTGCCCCAAGGAACTGGATTCCCCGTCAGTGGGAACAATATAATCACACAACACTCCTTACCCTTTAACCTTTTTTCTTTCCTATTTAGAGTTAGGGGTTTAAAGGGAGGAAGAAAGAAAAACCCTACAAAGTAGCAATGTCTGGCTATGCAACACCACCGTGCCTAGCTTAAACTAGATTTGATCAGCCAAGAGCTAATCATATGGATCAATCAATAGTTGATCATCTGGATCAGACAAGAGTTAATCATCTTGATGTGATCAAAGAGATGTGAGTTTCTTAAATCCTTGATTTTTCTGGTTTAAGTTTTATCCGTATCACTTGTGGTTATTAACTACATACACAGGTAAAGTTTGCATTATTTTGAGAAAAATCTAGATGTTATCTTTGTTTTTCTTTTGCTTTTGTCTTCTGATACAGGGTCTCTCTTGTGTAGCCCTAGCTGTCCTTGAACTCTGCTCTGTAGACCAGGCTGGCCTTGAACCCACAGAGATCTGTCTGCCTCTACTTTTTAAGTGCTGGGATTAAAGGCATCCTCATGACTGGACTGAGTTCTGTTCCAGCTAGGGCTACATAGTGAGACACATATCCCTTCAAAAAAACCCCAAGATCACTAACAAAATCACCCTTAAGAATTCTCATGGTTTGAGGTGGCGCACACCTTTAATTCCAGCACTTGGGAGACAGAGGCAGGTGGATTTCTGAGTTTGAGGCCAGCCTGGTCTACAGAGTGAGTTCCAGGACAGCCAGGGCTACACAGAGAAACCCTGTCTCGAAAAAAAGAAAAAAAAGAAAAAAAAAAAAAAAGAATTCTCATGGTTTGAATATGCTTGGCCCAGGGGGTGGCACTATTTAGAAGTGTGGCCTTTTTGGAATAGGTGTGTCACTGTGGGTGTTGGCTTTTGAGACCCTCATCCTAGCTGCCTGGAAGTCAATATTCTACTAGCACCCTTCAGATGAAGATACAGAACTCTCAGCTCCTCCTGCACTATGCCTGCCTGGATGCTGCCATGTTTCCACCTTGATGATAATGGACTGAGCCTCTGAACCTGTAAGCTAGCCTCAATTAAATGTTGTCCTTATAAGGTCATGGTGTCTGTTTATAGCAGTAAAACCCTAACTAAGGCAGAAGTTGGTACCAGGAACTGGGGTATTGCTGTGATAGGCCTGACCATGCTTTTGTTTGGAAGAATGTGGATTTTAGGACTTTGGATTTAGAATACATTGGAATGCTTTAAATGGGACTTAATGGGCTATCCTAGTGGGAATATGGAAGACTTTGTTGCTGTGAGTGATTTGAATTGTGCAGACCTGGCCCAAGAGTTTTCAGTGGAGAAGAAATTCAGTATTTGGCCTAGTGACTGTTTTTGTGGTATTTTGGTGAAGAATGTGGCTGCTTTTTGCCCTTGTCTGAAGAGTCTGCCTGAGGCTAAGGTGAAGCGATTTAGATTAATTGCTTTGACAGAGGAAGTCTCAAAACAGCTGGGTATAAATTCTGCTGTGTGGTTACTAAAGGTTACTCTTAAACGAACACGTTAGTGAAAAGAAGCAACTTGAGAAAGGAAAAATACAAAATATATGGTTCAGGTATTAAAGGCACACCAGGAAGTAGAATGGAGCTGAATCTTATGTTCAAGGAGATTAAATTGAATTGAGGGAGTAGTGGACTTTGGGCAAGATCCCACCCAGATAAGTTTAGATTCAGGCGTGCAGGTTCGTATCTTTAATCCCAGGAGGCAAAGCCAAACAGATCTCTGAGTTCAAGGCCAGCCTTTTGGAGCCATACTTGGTAATGTGTAAGTCACCCAGGTGGTACTGGTTTTGAAGGCATAAAGGGGTCATGAAGAGCAGCTGAAGCTTGGCACTGTGAGAGTCTTGGCACATGAAGAGGGCCTATGAGAGGCTATTGGTGAAGCCTAGTTGCAGCAGAAGACCCCAGTGTATTAGAGATGTCAGTACCATGGGGTGACCACTGAGAACAGCAGCAGCAGTGGAGTGAATCAACCTGAGCTTAGAGTGCTACAGAGGGCAGACTGGAGAAGTGATGCCAGCCCTTTGGAGGAGCCCAGAAGATCATGTGAGGATCCCAGACATTGGAACAAGAAGCTGTAAGAGTGAAGCTGCCTTGGAGACCCCAAGATGTAAGAGATGCCAAAGCTGTGGGCTATCTGCTGAGGAAAGCTGCTAACAGGGAGTGGAACCAGTCCAGGAGAAAGAACTTTGTTGGGAGTAAACAAAGATGAAAAAGGAGCTGGAGATCTGAAGACTGTGTTGCCATCAGACATGGAGATGCAGAGTTTGGAGTTTGCCCAGCTGGTTTCCTGTCTTTATTTGGGGATTGCAGTGATTGGATGAATCTCAGAAGAGACTTTGAACTTTGGACTTTTAACATTGTTGAGACTGCTATAGACTATGGAGACTATGGAAATGGGACTAAATGTACTTTTTTTTATTATGCTATGGCTAGGTATGGGCCCCATAGACTTAGTGTTTGAACATGCCTATGGGGCCCAGGGAATGGAATGCCATGGTTTGAATATGCTTGGCCCAGGGAATAGCACTATTAGGAGGTGTGGCCTTGTTGGAGTAGGTGTGTCACTGTGGGTATGGGCTTTGAGACCCTCATCCTAGCTGCCTGGAAGTCAGTATTCTGCTAGCAGCCTTCAGATGAAGATGTAGAATTCTCAGCTCCTCCTGCATCATGGCTGCCTGGATGCTACCATGTTCCCACCTTGATGATAATGGACTGAACCTCTGAACCTATAAGCCAGCCCCAATTAAATGTTGTCCTTATAAGAATTGCCTTGGTCATGGTGTCTGTTGACAGCAGTAAACCCTAACTCAGGCAAGGATGTTTTGTTTCTCTTATGTCATGGATGCTGCTTCCAAAGTGGGGGTCAGCCATAGTGCCTTCACTAATCTATTGAGCTCAGCGATCCCTCACCTGGGCCTAGAAATGTGTGAGAAATGTTTCATTTGTTTTGCTGACCTGCTGTTGGACCTTCTATCCCAGCTTTCCATGCTGTGAAGTGGCTGTTGTTATTAAAAGGACCCGATTACCTGAAGTTTGATTTCTCTTACCACAAAGAAAGCCAGGGCAACGTACTGCAACCCTGACTCAAAAAAAAAAAAAAAAAAAAAAAAAAACCAAGAAACAAAACAAAACAAACAAACAAAAAGTGAGCCTCAAAGAGTTTAGAAGGCAGAGGACACATGGTTGTCACTTCAGTGACACTCAGTAGGCTGTTAACTTTGTAAACCATTTTCAGGGAGATCTATAGCAACTCTCCCCTTAAGGCAAAGGCTGGAGAAGGAGAAGGTGGCTGTGCTGATCCCAGAGGGAACCATTCCTACCTGGGCATAAGTGATTTCATCCATGGGCTACAGAACACAGCTAGGTCTGTGACAAAAGAGATGGATGGCCAAAAAAGCATCTTAGGTGGCTACACACGTAGTGTCTCGTGTGTGAAGAAGACTCAGGCTGTCTTAACACATAGCTTGTTAGCTGTGCAGAGTGGGAAACTTAGTCCATCCAACTCATGGATGTGTTTAAATGAGAGGGAGTCAATTTTAATGTGACAGTGTTTGTCAGCGCCAGTGGGTTTTCTGGATGCATTCTATAGCATCAGACTTCTCAGATTAAATCTTGTGAAAATTAAGTTACTAAAACCATATTAAATCTGTTCCAGGACCCAGGAGGCTTTAGTCTTGTCAAGAGGTTTTTAACTAAAAACTAATTCCATCAAGACACTAGCAAGTCCTTGAGTGAATCACCCTCAGCACACTCATCAGGACTCTAGCTTGCTGCCTGCAGGGGCATCTTGAGAACAAGACAGTATCTTCCTCCGCATGACTACCCACATGGGCCAGCTCGGTAACCCCTGTTGGTGAGCTAGAGGTGATTTCAAGCAGAGTTTTGCTGGAATTAGGATCCACCAGTGGTGGCTTTCATCCCTGCATTTGGGAGGCAGAGGCCGGTGGGTCTCTGAGTTCAATGCCTGGTCTAGAGTGAGTTCCAGGACAGTCAGGGGTACACAGAGAAACCCTGTCCTAGAAACAAACAAGAAAGGAAGAAAAAGAAGGAGAAAAGGAAGAAAGAATAAAAGAAAGAGGGGGGCTTGGTAGACAGAGATAGGACAGACACAGGGCTTGTGTCCCCGGGGTGGACTGAGTTCAGTGAGGCCAATACTGATGTGGGGCAGATATTCTGTGCTCTACTTTGGTCAGTAGGGTTTTCTAGGCCATGGAAGTCAGGAGTGTTTGTTTGTTTGTTTGTTTGTTTGTTTGTTTGTTTTTAAACAGGCTCTCATTTCTCATGTGTCCTAGGTGGGCTTCAGAATCCTCCTGTAGCTGAGTATGGCTTTGGATTCCAGAGCCTCTTGCCTCCACCTCCCTTCCAGAGTGCTGGGATTCTTCCCTTATGCAAGGCTGGGAGTAGAATGCAGGGCTTTGGACATTCTCTCAGTAGAGCTGCATTCCTTGTACCCCTTCTCCATGTTTTGCCTGAGTGTATGCCTGTTTTTACCACATGCATACAGTGTCTGGGGGAACCAGAAGAGGGCATCAGAGCTGCTGGAATTTTATCACAGGCATCCTGGCTGTGAGCTGTCATGTGGAAGCTGGAACTGAACCCTGGGTCCTGGGCAAGATCAGCAAGTGCTCTTAACTCTTAGCTCTATAGCCCCCTAATGGTTTTGATTGTGATAAACCATCTCTGCTTGGACTTTCTCCATGGAGGAAACATTTCCAGGCCTGCAAAGTGCCTGCAGCCTGTGCCCCCTGGCTCCGGCTGGAAGTAGGAGTTGAGGGTTCAGGTGAAAAAGAGAAGGTAACAGATGCTGATAAATCCCATTAGTAACTATCCCAGAAGCAACAGTGTCCCCAGGGTCCATAGTGCCGTAGATCTCTGATGTGCATGCAGGAAAGGCACTTTCCAGGTTCCAGGATGCCTGTAATGAAGACAG
>JANHMN010000002.1:1212967-1291215 GCA_030674055.1 Rhabdomys pumilio | reverse complement strand
GTTGTCAATCAGGATGCCTGTTATGAAGACAGAGTCTCCACTCAGGTTGTCAATCAGGATGCCTGTTATGAAGGCAGAGAGTCTCCTCCACTCAGGTTGTGAACCTTTGGCACTTTGACCATTAATATTACCTTCTGGGTACTACAGGTCCATTTTCCACAGAAAGGTGTGAGAAAGGCACTAGAAACTAGTGGGCCAGGCTGAGTCTCCTCTCTGAGGACACTTCACTTGCTATAGAGGGAGTCACTGCAGATCTTTCATGCCGTGGGCAATGTCTAGGGATGATTTGAGTCACGCTCCTTTTTGTCTTCTCTGATGTAAGAGGCATGAGAGGCTCTCTGGCCGTGGACTAGAGCTGTTTACTTATGTCCCAGAACTGTCTGCCTGGCTTGTCACATGCTCTGTGTGTCTTGTCTGCTTCTTCACCTAAGGCCTGTCTCTCCTTCTTACAGGTAAGGTGCCTGGTGATGACTGCCCCCTCGTGTGGGGTCAGTGCTCGCACTGTTTCCATATGCACTGCATCCTCAAGTGGCTGAACGCGCAGCAGGTGCAGCAGCACTGCCCCATGTGTCGCCAGGAGTGGAAGTTCAAAGAGTGAGGCCTGTGCTCGCCCTGGCCTCCCCTCCCGTCCTGAGTCCCCTCCACACAGCACAGTGGTGACCTGGGACCTCGTTCTGTGCTGGGGACAGGATGCTTTCTGTTTGGCTGACACAGGTTGAAACGAGGCCTGGAGCTTTGCTGGTTGTTTTGTTTTCCCATCACGCTGACACTTTTATTCAATAAGTAAAACTCATTAAAGTTCCAAGCCGTGCTGAGGCCTCTGCTTGCCTGTTTTCTTGACATATGGACGCAGCTGCACCGTGTTTTGCTATGAGAACACTCATAAATAAACAGCTTGATGAAATAAAGCCAAGACCATCATAATCTGAGTCACAACTCAGACAGGAGTAGAAGAGACTGGAGCAGAGCCAAACTGGGCAAAGACCTTAGGGTGTGTTTGTGTTGAGGGGACTGGCAGGGTACACATAGCCCATCAGCTGCCCTAGTCTGCTGGGAGTCCTAGGATCTCTTTCCTATCCCCAGCCTAGCTGAGCAAAGCTGGTAGCTGCTCTTCCAGAGTCATTCTGGTTGGAGGAAGAGATAGCTAAGCAGGCACTGGTCATGCCCAGATAATCTTTGGGGACAACTGCAGCAAGCTGGCCAGTCTCTTGCCTCTTCTTCAGACTGAAGGCAGATCTGGTATGGGAGGGTGTGGGTCCTCTGCTGCTATCTTAGGGAAGGACAGCCATTTGAAACTCCTTCATTCCCTAGAAGGGAGGCGGGGAGAATTATCAGTAGCCCAGCCCTAATGTGTTAAGCTGGGTAGCAGCCAATTTAGGCTGGAATCCAGGAGTCCTGGCCAGTTCACCACCTTGTCCTTACTGACTGTTCCCAGTAACACCACACTCCTCATGTGCTCTACAGCCTGGGGAGTAGACCACCAGGGCCAGAGGCTGGTTCCAAGCAGTTTGTATCGTGATTGTCGGCTAACTCTGTGGTATCCTTGAGGTACTCCTACGTGAAGCCGACCTGTGCTTCTGGGAGACTATAACTTCATATCACCTGGCTATGCACAGCATGCTAGTCCTGGAACTGGCCCCAGCTATCAGGAGTGAAGGGGGCCATTTCAGGGGTAGAGATATGGTGTGACTCAGCCGGAGGATCCCCAAAAGCTGCAGAGGGCAGCTGAGACTTGTGGATTTGGAGTTACTTGGGCAGACAGGTGTGGTCTGTCCTAGCTTGTTAGCTTCTTTCTTCCATCTCCAGTCTGCTCATGCTCTTAAAGAGTCCTCCATGCCTTTTCTAGGAACTTTCTATAGGGACTTCATTCCGGGCCATCCTGTGTGGCAGGAAGTGCTCCTGAGGTCCTTCTAGTTTGGGGCTCACCTCAGAATCCTTCATGACCACACACACTTCGCTTACCACCTATGTTCTTTGTGATGTGTTGTCTCACGGTGTCATTAGCTCCTGTCCTTGGGGTTAACTCCATCCATCTCCCATCTCCGATCTCTAGAGGTCAGAAGGCCACATCTAACCTTGGACAGATGCCTGCCCTGCGGATGCAGTCCCTGGCTCCTCCCCTTTCTTCTCCATTGTTCTTCCACCAGCTTCCTCCAAGAGTCAGGACACCTGATACACCCAGCACTACAGCTAGTGCTTGCCCTGAGCCCCTGTCCCAGGCAGGAACAGAAGGCCCTGTAGGAAGTTTACACCATTGACCTCTCAGGAGGCCTTCTCCGTGCTCTCTTTCTAATCCACCTGTGCTGCCCTGCATGGCCAGAGATTGTCGTATTCATGTTCTGGCTCCTGCACACACCGCACGTCTCTTACATGTTACCCTCTTGTGTCCAGTATTTGAACCACTGTTTGCTAAGTACAGGCAGAGAAGGTTCCTAGACCACAACCCCCTGGTGTAGAGTGGGCATGGCAGTTGCTTGCTCCTGGGGTCTGGAGTTGCTTGCCCAGGTTTTTCTGAAGGTTCAACACTTCTCCTTAGAAAGGACAAGTCCAGTAGCAGAATCCTTCCACCATGAGCATGAAACAAAAATAACCCCAACCTAACACCTGGGAAGATGAGGTATTTTCTCCAAGTTTAAGGCCAATCTGGGTTAAGAGAGTGAGACCCTATTGGTGAGCCTAGGACAGGACCAAAGACTAAGCAAGGGAGTCTCTGTGTCAGCTGGTTTTCTGTTAACTTGACATAAAACTAAAGTCATCTGAGAGGCAGGCTCCTCAGCTGAGAAAATGCCTCCGTAAGACCAGGCTGTAGGCAGGCCTATAGGACATTTTCTTTCTTCTTTTATAATTTATATATGTGTGGATGTTTTGCCTGAAAGTATGTCTGTGCACTGCATGCATTCCCCCACTGCCTATAGAGGCCAGAAGAAGGCATCTGATCTCCTGGAACTAAAGTCACAGGCAGTTGTGAGCTGCCTGTATATGGTGCTGGGAACCCAACCTGAGTCCTTGGGAACCCGGCTTTTAACTGCTGAGCCATCTCTCCAGCTGGGGGGTGAGGGGAATCAATCAATTAGTGATTGATGAGGGAGGGCCCGGTCGATTATGAGTGGTGCTATCCCTGGGCTGGTGGTCCTGGGTTCTGTAAGACAGCAGGCTGAGGAAGCCATGGGGAGTAAGCAGCTCTCCTCCGTGACCCCTACATCAGCTTCTGCCTCCATGTTCCATCTGAGTTCCTGCCTTAGCTTTCTACAGCAGACTGTGACTCAAGATGTGTAAACCAAAGATAAACCCTTTCCTCCCCAAGTCGCTCTTGACCATGGTGTTTCATCACAGTAACAGCACTCTAACTAAGACATTAGTTAAGACATTCCACCCTTGGACGTTGATACATCTGGTCAATAAAAGGACAGTTTCACTTGGGGAAGGGAGAAACCAGTCCTCTCTGCTCCATCTGTGATATGAGTACTCAGGCCTCGCAGGGTGTGAGATCCCACTGATTTCCCACTCGCAGCCAGTGCTCCACTCCTTCCTGTCGCCCGCTCGTCCCCCTCCCTGCTTCTGTCCCCGCCCCCATTGTATATATAAAGCCCTGCCTGGTTCGCAGACTTCTGCTGTTACCTTCTGCTTGCCCCTGCCGCACAGCTCCATGGCCCGGTGTAGGACGCTGGTGGCCGCCGCCCTGGCGCTGCTCCTGCCGCCAGCCCTTGCGTGGTACAAGCCTGCGGCGGGACCCCACCACTACTCGGTGGGTCGCGCCGCGGGGCTACTGTCAAGTTTCCATAGGTTCCCGTCCACGCGACGCTCTGAGTCTCCAGCACTCCGGGTGGGAACCGGACCTCTGCGCAACTTGGAGATACGCGCCAGCGTAAGGAGCCTTGTGAGTGCGAGCAGGCGGTGGGTGGCGGGAGCTGGTGGGACAGGGGCCGGCCCTCAGCCTCTACCGCCTATCCAGGCCCTGTGTGTCAAAGATGTGACCCCGAACCTGCAGAGCTGCCGGCGACAACTCAACAGCCGAGGAACTTTCCAGTGTAAGGCGGACGTCTTCTTGTCGCTGCACAAGGCTGAGTGCCAGAGCGCTTGAGCCCTGAACCCTAACCCGAACCTAGACGCTGTGGCCGGTGACTCCCACCCCCCATATGACCAGTCTTGCTTCAAGTAGCACAGGCCCTGCATGGTTTGTCTCCTGTGGCCCCTAACTCCCACCATGCTCCGTAGCAAATGACTAAATGAATAAAGAAGCAAGACTGTCTCTGCTAAGGGTTGCTGGAGGAGATGGAGCAGAGACACTGACAAGCGCGCCTGCGAGAGGGTGCTTGGCTGAGTGGGTCCCGGGGTGATGATTGCTTGATTTCCCTTCTGTGCCCTGGCTGGGTCTTTCCCTCTTCTACAAAGCCAGAAAGGGGATAGAGCCCCCACCCCTACTCCAGAGTCTGAACAGGTGACTACCTTCTCTTTTTTTTTTTTTTTTTTTTTGGTTTTTCGAGACAGGGTTTCTCTGTGTAGCCCTGGCTGTCCTGGAACTCATTCGGTAGACCAGGCTGGCCTCGAACTCAGAAATCCGCCTGCCTCTGCCTCCCAAGTGCTGGGATTAAAGGCGTGCGCCACCGCCGGGCAGGTAATTCTCTTCTTAAGCAGTAGGCACCGGGCATAGATAGTAGCAGGCCATTTAAAACACCCTCCCACCCCCAGGATCCTCAGACTGTACCATCCTGCCCCTCAGTCTTTCAGAGGCACGCATGCCGGTCCAAACGCAAAGGTTCTTTTAGAAAGCCCTGTTCTGTAACCTGCCTCATCCCAGGCGAAGCTCCTCCCATAGGCCTTGAAGGACTACGCACACAGCTACTGTGTGTGTGTATAACACATCAGAGAGGACAACTGGTGTGTAGATCCAGAGCAAGGGCAGAACTGCACGGGAGTCCTTACATCCACCCACGACGCCAAGGACCGCAGGGCTCAGTGGCCCGCCTGGTCTGCCCCTCACATGGTCTGGGTCACAGAGCCAAATGGGCAGCCATTTTGCCTTTGCCCTGCTTTCCCTCTAGCCCACGGCAGAAATGGGTGAGGCAGGTGCCACCTCGAGTACCCGAGCTCTGGTCTGAGCACCAAGTCTGCTGTTGAGGGCATCCTCCTCTCTGTGGTACCCTCGCCAGCCACGCCTCTGCAGCCACGCCCCAACCAGAGGCCGTGGGTGGCACAAGACCATGGCTGCTTGTGCAGTGTCACCCTGGGGACCAGCCCCTGTGTCTAGGCAGCAGCACACTCGGATGGCTTCCTTGGCCGAGACTGCTCAGGTTATTTCACAGCTCTGGGGTCCTAGTGTGGACACTACCCATTCCTAGCAGGCAGCAGGGCAGAGGTAAGGAAAAGATGCCAAGGACTGTCAAGGAGGTATGTGTGGCCCTTCTCCAGATCCTGACTCTAGGTCTGAAACATTCACAAAGGTCTCCTGCCTCAAAGGGAGGGGCCAGGGCAGGTCTATCAACTTCAGCAGCTGACTGGGCATGGGATTGGAGAGTCCCACCAGAATCCGTGCCTGGGAGGATCCTGGGTTTCACCATTCCTGTCAGTTCCTTCATTGCTGAGCTAGTCTCCCCACAACCAACCAAGAGGCAGCTAGAGGGGCCTCAGCAACTGCTGGGCTCCGAGTTCTCCTGCCAGGGTGCCCAGATCTAGATCGTTAGTCTACTGGAGAGCCAGAGGCAGGTGGGCAAGCTCCCAGCCTCCTGACCCGACTTGCCATGGATGTGTTTCCTGCTCCTTCCTGGGGCTAGGTGCCCACAGAGCACTTCCCACCAGGCTTTATTCAGTTGAGCCAAAGAGGTTTACATCAGCCACTGAGGTACAAAATGAAGACCAGGAAGTCTGTGCGGAAGACAGCCATGCTGGCCCAGCCATCAGGGCAAGTGCATCTTCTAGGAGTCAGAAATGGGGTGCTAGAACGTGCCCCAAGGTAGAAGGTGCCCACGTGCAGGGTGACCCAGGAACAGAGGTCGCCTCTGGACCTTTCACCAAAGCTCGGTGGGCAGAGGTGCAGCTTCCAGTCAGGCAGGAGGGGTATCCCCAGCCAGGCCTGGGGCAGTGGCAGATGGAACCCATGGATGCCAAGGGTACACAGCAACACTCCTCCAGTCACAGGTGTGTCTGCTTATCCTGTCCACAGGGCTGCCTCGCTGGGCTAACTACCCTCTCTGAGCAGCTCAGTGGAAGGGACTGAGCCTGCTGCAAGGCGGGCGCCTCACAGGTAGGCAGGAACAGCACCCTCAGCAAAGGCCAGTTTCCTTTGAAATTGTGTGAGCTGATACCAAGACACAGAAGCAGAGCGGGGCAGGAAGAGAGGAGGTGGGCACAGGGCAAGGGTGTGAATGACATCTCCGAGTCATAAGCTAGTTAGTCTCCCCTCCAGGTGGTGTCTCCTGCTGCCTCATGGCCTCCAGAAAGGCTAACTCCTTGGCCTCCTTCTTCTGATTCCGTGCTTCGTACTCCAACCTGAGGCCAGATAAGAATAAACTGGTTCTCTCCAATATAGGGAGTTGCCCACTGCCAACCTGGGGGTGGGGGAGTGGGAAAGGGAGAGGGAGGGGGAGAAGGGGGGGGGGGGGGGAGGGGGGGGGGGAGGGGGAGGGGAGGGGGAGGGCCACACCTGTTCTTGATGATCCTCTGCACAATCAGGTCTGTGGTGAGGTCACTGCCACTGTCAATCTGACAGAAGATGCCTCTTCTCTTGGGCTCCTGGAGGCGTCAATGGGAAGAGAAGTGGGAGATGATAGGTCCTGACCACAAAAACACCCCCAGGTGCCCTTCTACCCACGGGAGACCAATACCAGCAAGGACGGTTGCACCTGCTTCCCAAAGGCAGCCCGGGCCGGGACAACCCACCTGGTAGGGGTCAGACCCATCTCTGTCGGGTACAATTTCTGTCTTCCCATGACACACCAGGTCCACCTGGAAAGGGAGCCACCATTGGCAACCACTTAGGGCTAGCCCAGACCCGAGAAAACAGGCAAGAGCCTCTAGGGACGTTGGCATCATGTTCTGCTCAAGAGAACTCCAAGCGAAGGCTCACCTTGAAGTGATTCAGGAGCTCCGCTGTGACGGAGTATGGTGCTCCAATCACCACTTCTGAAACATACTGCAGAAACACAGCCAGTGAAGCAACCTACTCAGTCCTCAACCCTGGCGAGCCAGGGCTAGGGGGAGGCAGAAGAGGTCCAGGGGAGCCAGCGGTGGTGGAGCGGAACGGCTGAGGCCAGCAGGCAAAGGGGACCCCCAGCTCACTTACCCGGCAGGCCAGCACACTGAGTGTCCGCTCGTGCAGGTTCATGATGGGGTAGTTCTTGCCCTTGTACCGGTTCACTTCCTAGGGCCAGTGAGTTTGGCTCAGCTGGAGGACCTCAAATCAACAGTGCCTTCCCTCCCAGCTGGCCATCGTGGGCAGAAGCTGGGAAAAGTGCCCCCTCTCACTGAACACCCTAAGCAGGGCTGTCCTTGGCTCCAAAAGAGAACCAAGCTTGCCTTTGCTAGGCACCTAGGGCCTCCTCACTCCTTTAGAGGACACCTGTGCCCAACACTGACCCCAGCAAGGCCCCTGAGGGACCCCATGGCTCATCAGCTGATGGGGTGGTGAGAAGGAGGAGGGCAGAGACCTGGTCAAAGTGTAGGCCGGCGATGACGTAGGGCCTCCTGGCTAGCTTGTGCACCTCCTGTAGGAAGTCCACGTGCCCGATGTCTACATCCAGATTAAGAAGCAGTAACTAGCTGTGTATGATGGTGTTTTCTTGCAAACCCAGCATTTGCATGGCGGAGGCAGGAGTACTGCAAGTTCTAGGTCAGCCTGGACTACACAGGAAAATTCTGTCTCAAGAGAGCAAGACTTGGGGTTGTAGCTCAACAGAAAATCACTTGCCTCAGGTACACAGAGCCCTGTGTTCCATCCCCAACCCCGTGATCCAAGAGGAAAACAACTAAGGAAGCAGTGATGGGCTAGTACAGGAGGGGCTCTGTCCAAAACAGCCGAGACCCAGGGGACTCCTTGCCATTCTCCCTGATGAAGGCTGTACACACTACAACCCAGCTCAACCCTGGAGCCTTGGAGTCTATGGGTCCCTCTCTGTGGTATGACTTTGGGGCAGCAGAGGCTCTAGGAGGATACGGAACAGGTCAAAGGCACCAGCCACATAGATGACTGTGTCCCCCGGCTGGGGCTCCTTCCCAGAAGCAAACTGGATGATCTTCTGGGATGTCTGTAGAAACTGGGACACCCCTGTCCAGGGGCTCTGCCCACCAGGGCACTGTTAGTCAAGAGAAGGAACCAGTCAGTGGTAGAGGCCTCTATATGTGTCCCTCACCCGGCACCCTCCCCTTGGTCATTCTTCTGAGCCCAGGGCTCCCTGTGCCCCTATTGTAGGTGTGGGTGATGGGAGATATACAAAGAGCAATACAGGCTGGACTCCCCCCCAACCCCAGCCTGCGAATAACCCAGCAGCACTGCTGGGGGCTGTGTCAGGCAGGCACTTGGGGCAGGGGCAGGGACACACCATGGTAAGGCCACGCAGGACCACTGTAGCTAGCAGGACTGTGGCTCCACCCGGTGGCCACAGAAGATACTGCAGTCAACACCAGCTCTGCCTAGCAACACACCACCAGGAGCAGGCGCAGAAAGAGCCCAGTGGCCAGTAGACACAGCCCTCTGAGGGACCCGGCACCCTGAGGCCACCATCTGGTCACCTGGGAGGAGACTTCTGAGGAAAGTGTGTCCCCGGCAGGTGTCGGGTGAGGGGGCTACAAAGGGAGAGAGGGCCAGGCCATTTGGTTAGATGCCACCTGTAGGTGGGTAGTCCTTGCTCCTCCTCCAAGAAGTGGCTGCTGGGACTGGCCACCTCTTGCCTGTCCTCCCTCCCAGCATCCAGAAGCTGGCCAAGTCTGATGGTCAGTACCCGGTCAGCACTGGGAAAGAGAGGGAGGAGGGCAGACACTGAAGTTCTGTGCCAACCTTTCCCCATGGGAAGCCTAAGGGGGCGTGGGGTTGAGGGTGGGAGTGCCAGCTGTATTTCCAGATTGGCCTCATCCAGCCAGGCTGTACTCACCTTGCCAAAACTGTCAGCATATTCCCGGTACTCAGAGGACATCTCCTGCACACAAGGGCAAGAGACTAAGGAACCTTGCCCTCCTGATTGCCAACCCTGGGACCAGCACGCCATGGCCCCGGAGCCCACTTAGGGGATGGTTGGGGGGGGAAACAGGATAAACCTGAGGGTGGCTAGGAGGTGCCCCTCCCTCCCGGGTGTGTCCTTAGCCCAGGGACCATATCCCAGACCCCATCCCTTTGGACTCACCTGGCTGCTATGGTGGGCCTTGGTCACCAGCAGCATGCGACCCACGAGGTCTGTGGTGGACACACCCTGGGTGCGTTTGCACTCTCTGGGACAGAGGTAAGGTGGAGGTTTTCATCTAGCACACACTCCTGAGGCTCTGCCACAGGCAGAAGCCACCTGAGGGACACGACCCTAACCCAGCGCCACCCACGATAGAAAACCAGACTGGGGTAGGAGTAACGGGCTCATATTGGTGACAGAAGCGGAGGGCTCACTCAACTGTACCACTAACCCCAGGGAGTAGGCCACATTTAGGACACAACCGCTCTGGTCCCCATTCCGACATTGTTCCCTCTGGCCTCTACTGCACCAAGGCCCAGACCCTGCTGTGTATTCTCTGGCAAGGTAATTCCTGGCTGCTCTGTCCCTGTAGGAAACATTGGCCACAGCTGGCTCTTTAAATTATAGTTAATTAAAGTAAAAAGCTGGCTCTCCAGAGGCACGGGAGACACCACTGAGTCTACAGATGCCCTACAAACAGCGCAGATAGAGAATTCAGCCAGTCTTGCAGAGCTCTGCCTGGGAGCGATGTGCTGAGGCCCCAGGGTTGGCCACACAAAGCATTGCATCCTGCACTTTCCACACCTGACCGGGGTTGGGGGGTAGCCCAAATGCCTTACGGGGTACATCAATACAGCGATGAGAACTAGGAAGGGGTCTCCTCCTGAGCCCCACTCCCTGGACCTACCTGTACCTCCCGGCTTGTTTCACTTCCTCATAGGTGTCTCGGCCATCTACTGTCAGCGTGATGTCATCTAGAGGCGACATACACACAGAAAAGGATTTGTTTCTGTTTTGCTGTTATTTTGAGAGGGGCGGGGCATGTCTTGCTATGTAGCCCAGGGTGATCTGGAACTCTTGGGATAAGGCTAGATAACACACCCTGGATAATAGCCCTGGCTGTCCTAGAACTTGCTTTATAGACCAGGATGGCCTTGAACTCAGAAATCTGCCTGCCTCTGCCTCCCATGTGCTGGGATTAAAGGCGTGTGCCGCCACTGCCTGGCTGATCTGGAACACTTTTTTGAGACAGGGTTTCTCTGTGTAGTCCTGGCTGTCCTGGAACTCAGAAATCCGCCTGCCTCTGCCTCCCAAGTGCTGGGATTAAAGGCGTGCACCACCACTGCCTGGCTGATCTGGAACACTTAATATCCCTCTTTCAGCCTCCTCAGTACTAATGCTAAGATGATAGTTATGTGCCATCAGACTAGGCTCATAAACAGGGATTCTTAACTCAGAATCCCCAGGGACCAGAACTCTGCATCCCCAGTGTACCCTTTCGCTTTGCCATTACTCTGGGGGATGGGCCCAGAGCTTTCTGGTGTGTGCATTGGATGAAATAAGATGAGAGGCCCGCTGTCTCTGTGACTCATCAACAGGTCTGACTGCCCAGCCCCCACCTCCAGGCCCTGCCCACTCACTGCCATGAACACAGAAGTCACAGTTGTGCTTGTCCAGTGTCTCCAGTGTGGTGACGTAGGGAGCAGCGGGCACCACTTCATCCACCCACTTGATAGCCTGTACCATCTTGTACCTCTCCTCCTGGGTGAACACCGGGGGCCCCTTATGCTTGGCAATCTCCTCTAGGGACAGAGCAAAGGATGAAACAAAGTAAGTGGTGTCCAAGTCTACAGGAGCCTGGATCTCAAGGCTGCAAAGTGTGCAATGGTATGCAGAGGTCATTTAGCGTCAGGCCACAAGGCAGGCCCCTGAGCCAATAGCAATGTCCCCTGGTTGGCACATGTACTCAGGATCTGCTGGTTAAAAAGGAAGGCCTCTAACTAGGAAGAGGGATTAGCCTCTTCTGTTTCAAGAACCAGGATAGAGGCAGACAATACAGCTGAGGAGACTCTGTCCAGTGTTGCCACAGCTGTCTATAGCTGGGACCAGGTTGTGTTACAGGAATCATTCTGCCCATCCCACCCCACCTCTCCCCGTGCCCTGCAGGCTTGATCGGTTGGCCTGAGTCTCAGGCACAGCGGCCGACACCTTACCGTCAGTGTGGACACCCACGATGAGGTAGTCCCCCATGGCCCGTGCCTGGCGTAGCTGGTTAGAGTGACCGTAATGCACCATGTCATAGCTGTGAGGACAGACAGGGTAGTCAGGTCCTGTACTGATATGACAGGAAACTGGGAGCCTTGTGTGGGGTACAGCCTTGCTCCTTGAAAAGCCCCATCAGGGCTCCTAGCCCAGATCCCAGAGTGTTGGGCTTACAGAGGGAAGTCGGTTCTCAGTTGCCCATACTTTAGGTACTGGACCTAGGGCAGGACTCAGTCAGTGCCAGGTCTAACAAGAGTGGCAAATTCAGGCGCAAGGCCTGACTGAGGAGATCCCAAGACATGGGCCATGACACATGTTCAGCCATTTCCCATGTCTTAGGCTGTCTCTCCCCTGTTGGTGCCTCCTGCTGCTTCTTTGCTTCTTTCTTTCTTTCTTTTGACAATAAAGTCTCATGTAGCCCTGGCTGAGCTATATCCCTAGCCCGCAAGATTCAAAAGTTTGTTCAGAATTTGAACATGGACCCTCCTGCACCATAAACAAAGAACAGTACCCCTCCATCAACAAGCTACACTCAAGTTCTGAAACAAGTGAACAGTCCTGAGTCGAGAGCAGACTCCTGTCCTACCCTGAGACAAGCAGACAGTTCCCCACCCCCAGGGCCTGGCTTAGCTCTCTGAGGAAACTAGTGCCTGTTACCTGGCACTAAGCTTTTATCCTCAAATCTAGGTCTGGCCACAAGTACTTTGTCAAGGTTAAGCTATGCAGAAACCAGCAACATGCTGGGCACTGAGGGTGTCCCAGTGTGTACTGGGACCACCCGTGTTGTTCACCATGGGCCAGTGCTGGGCCACAGGCTCTGCTGTGCTTCCTCTAGAACCCCAGTGGGTTATCGTCAGGTGAACACCACAGTGCTGGGGTGGGAGGTGGGACAATGATAACCACTAAATTCTGGGACAGCCCTGGTGCCCAGTAGACAGGCAGGGCAAGATCAAAGGTCAGAGTCTGCAACTGGGATTGTGGCACTGGGCCCAGGACTGTGGTGGGGCCAAGGTCATAGTCCACTGACACGAAGTCAAAGCCATTGCTGGTGACTCAGGTCCAAAAGAACAGAAGGGGGCTGAAGTTGTAATTCAGTGATGGAGCACTTGCCTGTACATAGCATACAAGGTTATGGATCCTATCCTCAGCACCAAAACCAAAACAATCAAGAAACGCACAAAGTCTAGCTTGTTCGCTCTGAATCCCGAGATGCCCTGGTGACCGGCCATTCTGCAGCCCTTCTCACCCACCAGGGGTAGGCACGACGAAGGGCTGAGGATGGTTAAGTTATAGAAAGGCCAACAACATCTCTTTGGCTTGTTGACAGCTCCAGGACTTTCTTAAAGAGACGTCACGGGCTCATTTGCCAGAGAAGCTCAGGGCCTTCCAGCCCTGGTAACCTGGGTAAATGCCTAAGGCGAACAGACAGCCGCATTTCCGGTTTTGGGGAAGTGCACCGCCCGATGCACCCGTGTCTGCACGCTACACTTCTAAGTGACCGGAGGCCAGGTTGCCTCGTGCGGCCTCAGAAGACTCCGGATCCGCCAACGGCCGGTGCGTGTGCGTGACGCCGAGGTGACCGCCCGCCCCTCGCCGCCCCACTCACCAGCCATCGCACCACACCCGCACGGTGCGCTGGCTCCCCGGACCCTTCAGCCCAGCAGCGCCGGCAGCCCCGTGCCCGTTCCGGATCATGGCACCAGAGGTCCCCCCGCAAGTCCTGGCAGCTCCCGCGACACACAGCACCGTCGCCCCGCCCTCGACGCTTGCGCGTGCTCACGCGGATCTCACCCGCTTGGCGCAGCCAATGGCGTGCGCTACCCAGAGCCCCGCCCCTAACCGGGCCACACCCCTCCGCCCAACTTGAGCGGCCAATGGTGTGTTGGAGGTGGCCCGGCCTTTGCATCTGACTTCTCTACTGGCGAAGGAGCAGGTTAGTACCACAAGTGCGCTTGCGGCTCGCCCGCGCCTTAAGCATTGCTACCGACTGGGTTCTTCAAAAGCTCCGCGATGCTGGCCCTCAGATGCGGGCACCTCGGTGGTGGTGCATGTGATAGTCATCGGGACACCAAAGCAATAGAGAGATGTTTAATAAGACTTGCTCGGACTGGAGGCTTAGATCCTCCCTGTGCCGCATACCCAATACAGAAAAAGGCTTCTATAAAGTGAACACTTTTAAGTAATAAGTAGTAGAAAGAGAGAGGCCCTGAGACTAGCCTGGAGAGTGAGGTAAGGCAGTGGTGGACTCTTCTGCTGGCCAGGCCTGGGAAAGACTGGAGTTTTTCTCACCAAGGCCTTGCTGCCACCTTTGGGGGGGGGGTGAATAGGAGGGAGGCGTCCTTGAAGATCAAGCCCACAGTGGGGCATCACAGCAGTGCAAGAGAGGCTTTCCACAAGGACAAATGGCTAAAAACAACTGTCACCGCGAAGTGTCACCCCCCAGAGTTCCTTCCACTAGATGGGGGGGTGGTGGTGAAGGGGGCACTCCCGCCTTCACGGGGTGACATGGGCCCCTGAACAAAGGTCAAGCAAACTACAAAGTGCCAACTGTTCTTTGTCAACACCGGGCTATGCTGCTTTCTTCCTTTTTGCTCGCTTGGCACAGCCCCTGCCAAACCAGCCTCCTAGGATGGGGGGAGCTGAGGCAAGGGGGGCACTCTGGTCCCCAGGGGGGGTCTCTTCTCTGCTTCTGCACAGGGACTTCCGAGTGTGGCTGCCTTCTTCACCAGCACGGAGGGGAGTTGCCAAGGAGAAGATTGGGTCCTGCCACCTAACGGAAAGAAAAGCACCATCAGGCAGGTCTGAAAACCCTTCAAATCACAACCCTCCCAGGCATGGGAAAGCTGTCTGAGGCCGCCTGTCATCCCACCCCTTCCCCTTGGTCTTAATCTGGTTGGGCTCTGGCTAGAAGCAGCTTCAGTGTCACCAAGATACAGAAGAGCTGCAAGGGAAAATCTTCCTGGGCGGCAACTCAAAGGGCAGCAGCAGCCTCTTCTGTGTCTCACCCACTGTCAGTGGGCTCTGCACACAGAGGAAGGGTAGTGCTAGCCACAGGATGGCTCCATCTCCAAGGATAACTTGCTAGCAACTCTGGGCCCCACCTTTCACTTGTATGGATGGGGGCAGGTGGACCAGACCCTTTTCCCCTTCCCAGACTGCATGACAGGGATGAGGGGAGAGGCCAGTTGACTAGGGAGGTGTGGCCTATAGACTACACCATGAAGAAATCATGTGTCGGATTGAAATGTAGAACCACATACCATAAACGTAAGATACAAATAAGCACTGATTTATAAAATGAGCTAAGTTAATGTTTAAAAAAAAAAAAGGAAACAACCAACAACAACACTAACAATGCGGCACAGGAGAGGCCCACGTCACAAAACACCACAAACATAACATACAAGAATTGCCAGGCCCAGAGGTGAAGGGATCCTTAATTTCTTGAACCCTTTGATTAAAAGAAGTTATTGATTTCCCCTATAAGACCCTGAAAATTCACAGAGAAAGAAAGTGTAAACTTTTCACTCAATATACACACCAAGTCTAAATTATCACAGTTCTGTATCAAGTCAGTTTGCTTACGTTTTCCCCAAATATCCCCAGACCAAGGACACAGATTCTGTCTGATCAGAGTTGCACAGTCGTCACCCCTCACGGCTGTCCACCCAGGCTGCAAACCATCTGTGGGGAGCATCCTGTAGAGCACGCTGGCAGACCCCCCTCTCCTCAGAGAGTCAGGGCGGGAGAGTGTGCACGTGTACATGGGAGAGCCTCGGCCAGTCCCTCTGAGGCTCACAGCAGACAGACACGGCCCATCACACAGAGGGGCAGGAATGGGGCCATGCTGCACCCACTCACCGATTGTAGACAGGGATCTCCAGGCCCAGTTCATCCATAAGGAGCTGCATTACATCGTCACATTTCCCATGAAGCTTCAGGGCAGCCCAGTCATCCTTCGGAGTCCACTGAAGACAAGAAAGGCAGATGAGGGCCGACTTCCTACCCTTTGCTTGTCCCCTGCAGACTGGGTCCCCCCTCCCCAGGGACACCCGTGAGTGAGCCTGTACAGGACTTTCAGGATGTGCAAGTGGCACATCTCCCTGTCTCTTCCCATCTAAGGCTCAGGTCTGAGGAGGAAGCTCTAAACACCCATGGTCACCTGCAAGTTCACAATGTAGAGTTTGGGGCGACGGCTTGGGGGCTTCGTCATGCACCAGAGGCGGGGATACTTCTTTAGTACCTGTTTGAGTGGACAGACACAACACAGCAGAGGATGACGGGGATGCAAACCTGCAAACCTACTGCCCACCAATAGCTAACAGCCCCGGGGAAGCAGTAGCCCCAGGGAGGAGGCAGGCCAGTGACATGCTCAGGGCACAGTGAGTGCATGGTATTGTCAGCACATACCTTCAAGCTGGACCCTAAACACAGGATTGTGTCTGCTTTGCTAGCAGCCTCGGTCGCTGCCTCCCAGTTCAGAGGCTGCCCTAACGTCCCCCTCTCCCCAAAGTGCACAATGGTATCCCGGAGCTGAGTCCCACACTTATGGCAGGTCCGGCCTGTCAGGTGTCTGTGGAGGGCAGTACGTTCGGTCACATCAAACACTCGTACATATTCTCTGTTGGGGATGCAGGAGGTGCAGACCTGAGAAGGAGAGGGCACAGTGAGTGACATCTGCCTGTCACCCAGGCCCCAGGTCCCTCTAGGTACTGCTCACTTCAATATACATATTCCCATGGAGCTCCGAGATGGCGGTCCGTGGCAACCCACTCCGAAGGTGGAGCCCGTCACAGTTCTGAGACACCACGTGTCGCACCTGGAAGACAGAAGATAGTGTCAGTAAGGGGACGGAGGAAGTGCAGGAAGTGCCCTGAGCAGTGGAATTATTCTGAACCCAGTCTGGCCAAGGGACAAGGTTCCCAAAACAAGAAGTAACTGCAACCCAGGAGGCCCTGAGGTAGAAAGGCGCCATGTTCTCCTCTGATATACTGGGAGAGGCCAGGAGGGCGAGCATCTGTCCTGCTCCTGCAAGTCGAGGAGCCGTTTGGGGCACTGGTCACACAGGAGAGGGCAGGACTACATACCTATCTTGGATCAATAACTTCTTGGGTCATCCTCTTTCAAGTCGCCCCCCTCACCCCCCCACCGCCCAACAGCCCAGACCCCAGGCGTATCTGCTTCCTGCCTGCTCAGCAGATCTTTGGAGGTTTCTGACAAGCCTCCTCTGAAGCTAAGCTGTTCTCTAAAGACTCGGAATGGGAAGCTGAATGCTAATGGCTAAGGACAGGAGCTACTCTTCTTGAAGAGAAAGCAGAGCTGGGAGCAAACTGGGGTCTGAGCTACTGGACTGTTTATCACAGGGTTGACTAGGTGAATGTCTTCCCATCTGGGCCCTCAAGTACAGCTCTGGGTTCTTTCCAGTTTTTTGTTTTGTTTTGTTTTCCCAAGACAGAATTTCTCCATATAGCCCTGGCTGTCCTGGAACTCACTCTTGACCAGGCTGGCCTTGAACTCAGAGATACACCCCCACCCCCGTCTCTGCCTCTGCCTCCCAAGCACTGGGAGTAAAGGTGTGCACCACTGCTGCTACAGCCTCTGCCGCCGGCTTTCTTACCAGCTTCTGCTCATGCAAACGGGTGATGCTCATGTGGGTGAGGGTAGGCTCCGCTTCACTTAGGTCAGCAGCACTGTAGGGTATGAGAGAACAGAGGTGAGAGGGCTACCAGGCAGGTGCAGCTCGTCCCTAACTGGGAGAAAGCTGTGGCATGCTCACCTCACAGGTCTTCCTTTCTGAAGCAGTGTCCATACTCCATTAGGGCCCCGATAATCTGGGATAGAAGCCGCCTGCACATGTGGACAAAAAGATACCACAGGTACTGCAGAATACCCCATAGAGGGCATGCCTATAAATTTGTTATCTGTCCCATCCTCTGCTGACCTGTCTGATCCCCAAGTGGGATGTACCCCAGTATGGCTCTTTCCCTCCATCCAAATGACTTTCTTGTCCTGTCTGGGCCATCTCACCCTTTCACATACCAGAGAACCCTACGCTAACTGAGGGTCTTTTCTAGCAGTGAACAGCTGTGTCCACATCTGTCTTGAACACCAAAGGGGAGAATTAGTTAGGCTCGTCAGTGTCTGAAGGAGCGGGTTTTAGAGTTGAGGTCATGTTTAGCAAATAGTAAGCCCCAGGAGAAAGCTCTCTGTCCACATACTTATATCCTGCAGCTCTGAGTGTTTTAATCTAACTTAACCTAAAACCTCTACAGATACATACATGTTAAGTAATTTTCCATGAGAAACAAACAAAACAGAAACCATCTAGGAGCCGGGAGTCTTTGGATCCTAGCTGGGTAATTTCTGTATACACTGCTGCTTAAGCTCAGAGAAGTACCTACCAATTCCAATATATCAAAGAAAGAACCTCAGATGGTGGTTACATCACACTTATGAGCTGCAAGTGGTATTTAGTTGTCTCCAGGTTTGTAGAGTCACTGTTATAAAGGCATAACTGGATCACCACATGGCTATGAAGGGTTTGGCCCCAAATGCTTATGTCTGATGTCTGAGTTGGAGCAGTGATTGCTCCTTATTTGCTCCTGGGCCATTGCTGTCTGTCTGTCACGCTTCCTTGCAGAGCTCTACGATGGCACTCCAGCGGCAAGGCCACCAAGGGCTTTCCTAGCTCTAAGGACTTTAGGTCTGACCCTGTAGTTGGTTTTGCACTGTACCTGTGTGCTTACGACTGCTGGCTGCTACCTTTGTAACAAAGGTCTTCTTTTGTCTGTGTATGTTTGTGTGGGTATTCCCATTTGTGCACACGTGTGTAGATGCATGCATTACGTGTGTCAGTGTGTGAATCTCAACGTCCACCTCACTTTTTTTTTCTTAACACATTTGTGGAAAGGGATGTGCAAGTGTCATGATGCACTAGTAAAAGCAGACACCTTGCATTGGTCAGTTTTCTCCTATCGAGTGAGCTCTGAGGTCGGGAGCAAGTGAGCCCTCACTACCTCCCCCACCTTTTGTTGTAGTTGTTGATAAGTCTCTCACCGCACCTGGAGCTCATGGATTTGGCTAGGCTGCCTAGGCAGCAGGATCAGGGGGTCCTCTCTCTCAGCTTGTCTTCCCAGTTCTGGGGTTACAGGAGTGTGGCGCTGCATAGCTTCTTTGTATGGATTCTGAGGGTCCAGATGCAGGCCCTCATGCTTGCATAGAGCAAGCACGCTACCCACTGAGCCATCCCTCCAGACCACCTGAGGGCCTCTTCAGAATTGAAACTGTCTGGAGTTCACCTGGGTCAAATACTCCACACTCACACATGATCATACAGATATGTCAGTCACATGTTCAAAGTTAGTCACCCCTCAGCCCAGGAAGGTTCTCAGAGTCAAGAGTGCAGCATTTCTCAAATGTACCTGTTGTACTGTGACTCTGTCTGGTTTTCTTTTTGTTTTTGTTTTGTTTTGTTTTTTTGAGACATGGTCGTGCATCAAGCTTGTCCCCCTACCCCCACCCCCAAGACAGGGTTTCTCTGTGTATTGCATCAAGTTTTGAACCAGGCTGGTCTCGAGATCTTGATGCTGATCTTCCTGCTCTACCAGGCTCTACCTCCTGAGTCCCGAGATTAGAGATTCAGGCTCAACACTGGTTTTCCATTTATCTTTCTTCAAGGAGTACAGGCTCAGGAGACAGTCTAGGGCTCCAATTTGTCCACATCATGTGGACCAATCTGTCTCCACTGTAAGGGAGAAGGCATGAGCAGTCAGTTGGCTACTACGCCCTGCTACTGTTTCGTGTTTGACTGGCTGTCAGAAATTAAGCATTCTAAAACTCTTTCACTTAGCTAAATTATTATTTATTGACTTATTCTTTAGCCCTGGCTGACCTGGAACTCCCTATGCAGACCAGGCTGGTCTAGAACTTACAAAGATCTTCCTGTCTCCAAAGTGCTGGGATTAAAGGCATGTGGCACCACTGTCACTTTGCCTTAGTTAAATCTTAAATTTAGAATTGCTTCAGGTCTCCGAGAAAGGACACCTTGAAGTTACTTCGAAGGTGATCGAGCATTTGAACTCCAGCAACTGTACAGCCCAAGTTTGTGTCCCAGAAGGGGGCGCCCCACACCTGGAGCAGCGCGCAGGCCCTCACTTACCGTGCTGATCCCAGCGCCTGTATAGACAACCAAGTGTCTGGCACTTCGGACAGCTCCAGCCAGTTCGCGGACCTTCCTCCGCAACTCCTCCGGGTCATCACACACCTGACAAGGAACCAGAGCTGGTTATTCCGGCTGCAGCCCGCAGCCTACAGCCCAACACCCGCTGCCTCCGACTCGCCTCCTCCTGGCGGCGCTTGAGGCCCTCACGCCGCCGGCTCCGACCCTGCAGCTCGGTCACCAGATCCTCGCTCTCGGCCAGGAGCCGGCCCTCCTCCGCGCTGCGCTCTGCAGCCGCCTTCCTCAGGATGCGTGACACCTACGGACGAGCGGCAGGTGAGCGACCGCGCGCGCCGGCGCGAGCGCGGGCACGGCAGTGGCTTACCTGGCGGAGGCGCTCCCGCTGCTGCTCCTCTCGCAGCCTCCGGACCCGCTCAGCCGCTTTGCGCTCAGAGCGGCTCAGACCGCCACCGGCTGCCATCGCTCCTTTGACTGCGCTTCCGGCTTCCGCTTCCGCCTCATCCGGCAGCTACAGAGACGCATGCGCGCGCACGGCCCTTCCCACCCCTTCCGGCTCGCCCTTCCCATCCTGGTTTCTCTCTTGCTCCTTCGGATTTCAAAGAAACACCACCAGATCTCTTTAAAAGGCGTTTATTGATCATATACAAAATAAAGAAAACCTTATATATCACAAACATACACTATGTACAGCAATAAATACCCGGGGGGCCAGGCCCCGTGCCGCCCCTCCTGGACAATAATTTAGCAATAAATACTGCGCAGGGCACGGGTGGGCACCAAGGCTGCTGCCTGCTGAGGCCAGGTGACTGATCGCTCTCCACTGATGGGAAGTCCAGGCCTCACCTTGCAGCCAGATCCCCGATGGCCCTACCCAGGTGCAGGAGACAGGGTCTCACCTTGTAGCCACACCACAGCCCCTCCTAACTTGGATGTTTAAGGATCCTCACCACATTTAGGGTACTTTCTAACCTCCCCCTGGCTTCAGCCCTGCAGGGCAGGCAGGGGCTGATCAACTCTGCTTAGACACACCTCTCAGCACCAGGAGACCAACAGAGCTGGACACTCAATAGCCCTTGTCCTGTTGCCCTAAGTTGCCAGGAGAAGGCTTTTTGTACCCATTCCCATTTGGTTAAAGGCTTCAGGGACTAGCAGACAGAGAGAATGGGAGGAAAGGTGCGGTTGGGGCATAAAGTTGCTGGAGGGGCCAAAAGCCCAACTGGGGCCATAGAGAACAGGGGATTCTATCGGGGACACTTCCTAGAACACTCTACCTCTGACTTCCAGAGACACCCGAGCTATTAATGCTGTTGCTCCAAGGGCAGGGTACAAATGTGTGCAGCTGGCCCAGCAGGTATAGCACACACCCAGGACACACACCAGAAACAGGCAAGCTGTGAGCAGCTCGGGCACATTCACGCCTGTGTGGTACTGACTCTGTCCTCCACAACTGCTCCCAAACCAGGCAGCCAATGGCACTGAGAAAACATGCCAAGAATTATTCAGTGGCTTCTGGGAGGGGGAGGAGGGTGATCGTTAATGTGTTGGTTCCTTTCACCAAACCACAGCCTAAAAAAGTAACTCAGAAGATCCCAGAGCGGAAACAGTGTAGCAGGCTGTGGCTCAGACATCCCAGCTGTGGATGGGAGCTTTGGCCAAGTGGCCACACCAGAGAGGGAGGTAGCAGGGAAGTGGCCTCACCATCTCCACGTGGGCTGTAGCTTATCAAAACTGAAAACACTGGCCCTGAACACCAAGGCTGCTGCTAACACAGTACACACAGACCTGAAAGATGAACTGAGAACAGCCTGTTGGGAAGCCTGGTGATGGTAGTGATCCCTGTATAACTAACTCAGTGTCGCCATGGACTCCCTGCACTGATGGTATAACACCCAGATCAGCAGCTAGACACAATGGAGGGGGGACTCTCTGGGACTATACTCTACAGAAGAAACTGATCTATCTCCTGGGGATTTTCTTTGATATCTGAGTGTCCATGTCCAAGGAAGGAGTCAGGCAAAGTTAAGATAGGAGGGAAGTCACACATTATGGTTTACTTAGCGGAGACGTTTGGGAGACCTGGCCTCAGCCCAAGCTCTCCATTCGCTGTGTCAGAAAGTCAAACACAACACCCTCACAGTAGGAAAACGGAATTAACAATGATCAGAAAAACAGCCAACAGTCACAACTGGACACAGGATTTACTGTCAGGAAACCGAGGGAAAGGACAAGGAGTGGAGCTACAGGGCTGGCTCAACAGGGGAAGTCCCAGACTCAAGAAGCAGATGCTGCAAACCTGAAAGCCTTGAGCACGGCTCTATCCTGTTCAGAAACAAGGATCTACCACTCCTGTTTAGCACATATCCAGCCTCAGCCTCCTCTTCCTCCCAGCAAGCTAGACCTATATGCACAGAGAGCCATCCTCAGCTACACACAACAGCCCAGTCAGTACCAAAGAACTCAGAAAGCTTGCCCCTCTCCTCCTCTAGACATGGGTATAATCCACGCCAGCTCTGCTGCCACAGTCAGCATCGGCAGCTCATCTGGATACCAGTTAGAGAACCAAAGGGAGGGGATGAGGTCACCTGGAACTTATACTCAACAGTCCAGATTTCCACTCATATCCGACTCAGGCATCAATGGGAGTGTCTGAGCACCTTGAGCCAAAGCAGCCCGCCACAACGCCAGGGCGGCAGAGGTCCTGCTCCCAGAGCACTGCACGCTGTGTCAAACTGAGTGAAAATCCTGCTGCCTGCGAGGTAAAGGCTATCAGGCCAGTCTTCCCTTTCCCCAGACCACATTTCTGTGCTTTTCAGGAATCCAGGGCCCCAGAGAAGACACCAGCAATGTCAGCAGGAGGCCACAAGCCATGTGACCACACAGAGATGTAGCCTCTTGCAGGTGGGTATCCGCCTATGAGGAGCTTCCCGAGTCAAGCCTGGAAGGTGGGCAGCCTCCACTGGAAAGCTGGGGTGAGGTGGCAGGCTTGGAACCTGCAGAGAAGCACCTCCAAGTCAAACAGCGGATCCCTGGAAGACGCAGATCCTGAAGGAGGCAGAATAAGGGCCCAGAGCCAAGAGCTGCAGACACTGGGGAAGATCAGACCTGGCCCTAGGGCCACAGCCCTTGTCTGGCAATGGTGGAGGCCCCCAGGCTCTCACAGTGAGACAGGGAAGAATGAGTTGTTCCCAGTGGGGACCCCACAGAACGGGGTTTCAGAAACATGTGAGTGACAGGACTCCCAACCCACAAGGTAGGCCCCTGGGGCGGTCTAGCCGAGGCCCTAGTGAAGCCTATAGGAACTAAGCTGAGGCCAGAAGGAAGACGGCCAAGGACAGGTAGGCCACAGCCCTGTGGGCACCCACAGTGACACCTTGGTCCCTGTAATGTCACCACCCAGGGCCAGAGGTGGTGAATGTGGAAGCAGCATGGGCCCAAGAGCTCCGGATCTCACTTACTCTGCCACTGCCTTAGCCCAAGCCCCAGACCCACAATGCCAAGCCAAGGCTCAGAGGGATCATGTAGTTGAGGAATGGACCAGTGCAGAGGGATATGAGCCCGCGGGTAGTCTCCTGTACTCCAGTGGAGCACTTCTGCCTGGGTCTAGCAAGCCAGCAGAAGCAAAACCACAACAAAATCCAAAAAAAACAAATACACACACATACACACAAAACACAGGGACAGCCACAGGTCAAAGGTCACCAGAAGCACCAGCACTTTACGGCTGCACAAAAACCTCACCAGGCACGGACAACACCACGGCACCGGCAAGACGGAAGCAGGAAGGGCAAAGGAGTAAGTCACTTTCGGTACAGTTGCAAAAGAGATATCAAAGAGGGCAGCCTCTGGTAGGCTCGCAGCTTGGCTTTTTTTTTTTTTTTCTTTTTTCTTTTTCTTTTTTTTTTTAAACTAAGTTTTATAAGTAATGTCTGATAACTCTGTGTATAAAAACTAAACTCCAACAGCCACAGAGCTGTCCCCAGGTTTACAAGAAAGGGATTTTTTTTTTCTTTTAAACTAGCAAAGTTTCTACTATACTTTCTTCCCTTTTCCATTTATACGGTCAAATGTTGTTTTTTTTGTTTTTGTTTTTGTTTTTTAAGACAATTTTATAAATACTCTGCAGCTTTTTTTTTTTCTTTTTAGCTCTTAAACATATAATTTAATAACTCCGTAAAAGGAACTTCTCTTTTAAATAAAGGGCTATCTAACCACACAAATAGGTCATGTAAACAGCGACACCAGACCCATCGCAGGACACTGACACACCTTCCACCCACACTCAGAACCAGCGATTTGGTCTTATCCAGTCACTGTGCCAGGCTCCAGCACCATGGTTCCTGCCCCAGTGCCCAGGCTGGTGGCCTATCCATCCAGGGGCTTCAACACATTAACCGCTTCTCAGGACAGAGCCCATCTCTTCCTTCTGGATCAAGCTGAGAGGCCCACTGGACATCTGAAAAGAAAGCGCTCAAGTCCCACTGCAGACCACCAGGGAGACAAGGGCAGACCCAAGCCCAGTACACTTGCCCACGTGCACTCTCATCCATCCCCACAGTGCCCACTCTGGACTCCTAGCCTGCATGGCCTTGGTACAAAGGGGTGAGGGGCAACCCAACATCACTGTTGAACTGACCGATCCCAACGTACAAAACACAGGCGTGACGACAAAGATGATCAGGGGCTCAGCCCGGTGCCCCTGGGTGCAGGTTGTGCTTTGCAGGGAAGGAAAGAGGGAGGGGAGAGGAGAAAGGAAAGGGAAAGGAAGGAGGAGGGACGGGGCTGCCAACTCTGCCACGCACCTAGTGGCCCCTCAAAGACCTGCCTGGCAACTGCACGTGTCCCTATGACCGAGCATCCGTCTTGGACTTTACTATTGTGATGACGCTGGTGGCAGCTACCTTGCCAGGGACCAGGGGCCCCAGGCCAGCAGCAAGGGGACCCCGAGCTGGGGCCACAGGGCTGCGGGCCACGGTCCTGGCAAAGTTCTGCAGGGCCTCATACTTGGAGCGCAGCGCATCAAGCTCCAGCTTCATGCTGGCATTTTCTGAGGCCAGCTTCTCCACCTCCTGCTGTAGCTCCGCCTTCTGCTTCTCCAGCTCCTCCTTCTGTGTCACCCGCTTCACTCGACAGCTGGCTGCGTAGCCACGGTTCTTGAGTGTGCGTCTGCGCTGCTTCAGCTGGATAATCTCTTCCTTGGATAGGCCTCGCAGGTGCTGGTTCAACTCTCGCACCGACATGGTTACCAGTTCCTCATCGGTCAAGCTGGTGCCATTCTCGCCTGGCTCCCGCTTCACCTGGAGTGGCACAGCACACAGGTCACAGCAGAGTAGGAATGCCCAGCCCGTCACACCCCAAGCCCAGCCTCTCCACTCACCTTTAAGGCCTTGTTTCCTTTATTGGGGGTCGTCATAACCCGGGGGACACAGTGAGCAGGCTCTCTGCAAGACACAGAGCAGAGGTCAGGACCCCAAGACTCTTACACCCCAACAGGAAGCTTGCAGCCTAGTGCTCAGCCCACAGAACCTTGCCCCTCACCTGACCTGAGCTTCACTGCTTCGGAAGGCCCTTTCCCTAGAGAGCCAGCTGGGAGGTCGGGGAGATTTTTTTTCCCAGGGAAGAAGCAGCAGCGGTGTGAAGGCAGCAGACAAAGGGAGCAGAGAGAGATTAGAAGGTCTGGGCTGCAGGAGGGGCAAGCCTAGAAGGAAGCTGAGCTTTAAAAATAACCCCAGTGCTGCCCCAGAGCGCCCTGTTCCTGGCGAGTCATGCTGACTCAGCGTATCGCCTCCCTCCCTTCCTGAGCTCTCTCCCGTTCCTTTGGCCAGCCAGCAGTTCCCCAGGAGACCCACTATTGGGACCAGCAGCAAGCAAGGGTCAGTCAGGGACCCTGTATTCCAAGGTCCTACTTCCCATGTACGTTCCCTAAGCTGGCGCAGGACAAAAGAAAGCCCTTTCTCCCTCTAGGACTTAGGAGGTTGCTTCCTGCCTCATTCTGGCAGGGGACCAGGTTTGTTCTAACTGGCTGACTGGGAATCCTCTCACCTTCCAGGTAGCAGGCAATCCGGCTGGGAGGAGCTGAGCCCAGGCCCCTCCAGTCCTCCCCGTCCATCTCCTTTACAGATGGGGTAACCATCCTGTGGCTTGGTTGCAGCATCCTGTACTCTTGCCCCACCCGACACAGGGTGTTTCACAAGGGCTCCCACAATTAGCAGAGGAAGAGCACTGTTAGCTGGAAGCAGGCAAGAGCCAGCCCCTTTGGGTCACTGACTGGTCTTTGGCTCTCTGCCTAGGGTCAATGACCACAGGGCCAGGGAACAAAAGCAAAACAGCTACCTCCTAGAGTCAGCCACCCCTCTGGGCTCAATCTCATTTTCAGCTTTCTAAAGCCTTGCCAAGGGCATTTTTGTATACCTAGGCTGGGTGGGATTCTCCACTTAGCCCAACACCCACCAGTCCCATGGGTGCACCCTCTCCTTTCCAGGTTAGATGCAGGGAAATGAGGAAGGACCTGCAGGTGAGGTTGTTGCAGGTCTCTCCCAGGAGGCAGAAGGCTGTGAGCACTTCAGGCAAAAATGTGCTGGGTAGAGAGTTCGCCTATCAAAAGAACTAAAGTGTGAGCCAGATAGCACTAGCTTCTTATTAGTCTCACCCTACCAAGTTAGCCTTGAGCAGGAGGTGTGGCTACGTGCAAGCACTGAGCACACAAACCACACACTTCTACAGGGCTAGATCACGAGCATTTTCAGAGGTAACAGTTCCGTTAGATCAGAGAAAGGCAGAACTCAGACCTAGAGGTCTAAAGGACAAATGTCTTTCTTACAAGTTAGCTCCAGACTGACACTAGGAGCATAAGTCGAGGTGAGGGGGACAGACCTAGCAGGAGCTTCCTTTACACAGACAGACTGCTGAAAAAACCGGTGACTTCCTGAGATCGCACAGAAAAGTGCAGTGTGGTGGCTGGGAGCTGCAAATTGCCCCCTCAGCAGATTGTACCTCCACCACAGGCCTGAACTCAGCACAAGTGCAGCCAACTGCCTCCTGATCAAAGGTGTGTGTGTGTGTGTGTGTGTGTGTGTGTGTGTGTGTGCAAAGAAGCATGTGTATACTCCTGTATGCTTAAGGGGGAGGGGCAGGTCTCAGGAAAACCAATGCTTCCAGCTACCTGCCTGGCTTCTGCAAACCTCAGGACACTCAGTGACTAGGCAGACAGTTTTGGGGGACAGCTGTGCTGAGGGGTACCTGAGAGCTTTCCAGAGCCTGGGGAAGAAGCTCAGAGAACTGAACTCAGTCCTCCAAGTACTTACAGCTATGGACAGTCTCAAAGCACCAAGAGACTCTGGACCACCCATTTGTGCTGACAGAAAAGGTTTGGGCACCTCTGTCCTGTCACACTGGAAAATATAGACATAAATCTCAAGGAAGACAGTGACCCTTCCTTGCTCAACCTTGCCTGTAAACCTCAATGCAGGAGACCCCAACTTAGATCTTCCCTCCTTCAGAAAGTGACATTTATTTGAAAAGAAATTAAAACGCTAAGTTCACTGAAGCAGAGTGCCTCCGGAGTTTAACACTTTTCTGGGACCTTGAAGCTTCATAGGGCATAAAGTTCCACCCCAAATGAAAACACTGCACCTACAAGCAGCGTCAGGGCTCAGTGTGCTGAATGTTGAGGGGACACCCCTTAGCACAAACCACAAGGTAAGCATAGTCTAGCCATGAATCCCTGGGCAAGGAAAGCAATACAAAATAAGAGTTCAAGAACCTTCACAACAGATAAGTCAGTAAACAGCCATTTGGCCACACCTCACACAGTCACTTCCCAAGACTCTCCAGACACCCAACAGGGCACATGCTTTGTGGTAACTTCAGACAACAGTGGGACCCCAAACTCTTCTGAAAGGAGTAACGTTGGAATAAATAGAAATACATCTTCCACTCCATGGCTGCACCTCAAAACTCCCACCAGCTCCCTAGATCCACCCTTTGCTCGCCTTAGCTGGTTAGAGCTGCCTCAGCTTCTTTCAAGCCACGCACCCTTCTCCCCTGCCTCCCGCTCTTCTCCATCCAGGACCGACGCAGCCTGGCCATTCAGGGTCACTCAGAAGGAAATCTTGCTTCCCAGACGAGCTGGCTCGGCCCACCTAAGCTCCTCCCCTCGGCGTACACCGATCCGTCTCCCAGTTTGGGGAACTGCCCCAGTTGTGGGACCCGAGCCAGGAGCCCAAGAGCCTGGGAGGGATGCGCAAGCCTGGGGCTTTACCTTCCACCCCGGGAGAAACCTGCGGCGCGCCCCTGTAATGCCTCCTTCGTGGCCTCTGCCTCCAACTCACAGGTCCGTCAAACTTAAACACGACCCCGGATCCTGGCCCGACCTTCACCGCCGGGATCTAGCCCTGACTCCCGACTAGACTGGCCGATAGCGGGCCCCGGCCCCCCGCCCTGGCCCAGCGTCAGCAGGAGCACCGAGTGACCTCATGCTGATGACTCAGCACGTCTCCGCTGGGCTCGCACGCGCGTGGCGAGCCCAAGCCGCGCAGCAGGGTCTCCCCACCGCCTCCCCTGTGGGCCCGCGCGCGACCCCGCCCGCGCGGAAGCCGACGGACACCTGATGAGTCAGCAGCTCGGTGCGGCCACCCCGCTGACCCAGGCAGACGCGCACACCTCGCCCTTAAATCGCGCCCCCCGTAGGGCACCCGGGGTCCGCCGCCGCGCGCACGCCCGTCCCCAGCCTTGCCGTCGCCCGGTCCACCGGCTCTGGGGTGGCACCGGAACAGCCGGCTTTTGACTGGCGGGGAAACCAAGGCACGCGCCGCCGTCCGGTGCGCCGCAACCCCGAGGCCAGGCCCCGCCACCCGCCCCGGCCCCGCGCACTCACCACACTGCGGGCCCGGGCGGGCCAAGGCGGGGCTGGGGCGGGGCCGCGCGCGCGCGCTCCGGGGCTGCGCGGGGCTGGGTCGGGCGCGAAGGGTCCTGGCCGGGGGCTTAGGAGGACTGGCCGCTTGCGCGGGCCGGGCCAAGCGCGCTAGGAAGGCCGGGCCGGACCGGGCTCAGAATCCGCCGCCGCCGCCGCCGCTCCTCAGACGTCACATGATGTTTGGTCACGTGGGTTCCATTCATGAAGCGGCGACGCGGCTGGCCTAAGCTTAAAGGGAAAGGCGAGGCGGCAGCAAGGCGAGCGCGCCCCCATCACGCCTGCGCAGCCCCGCGCCGTCGCCCCTGGCAACGCCCGCCGCGCCCTGGCAATGTCTCGCGGGAGTAGTCCCGGCGCTGGCCAGGCTGGCCTTGCTCCTGCCGAGGCAGGTGCTGAGAGGTGTTTTCTGTTTCCTGGTCAGGACTCGGACGCATCAAGCTCCCTCCAGATCTCCACGCCAACTCCGACCGAGGTCTATGGGACAGAACCTGAGTGGGTATTTTCGGGTTTGTTCGCTTCTTTGATCTTCTTCACTTGGATACAGAGTTTCACTGTGCAGCGAGCAGACTGGGTTTCAATTCCCGGAGATGCTCCTGCCTCTGCCTCCTGGGAGCGGGAATCACGGACGAGCGTCACCACGCGGGAACCTATTTGCTGTTTTGAAGATGTGACACAGTGGTTTAATTCCTTACCCCATTCTGCTGCGACGTCCTCATTCTAAATGGAGTCAGCAGGCTGAAAAGGACGCGGCTGTTGAGGGGCACGGCCTCGACCCCAGCTCAGATCCCCAAAATATCCAAGATGGCACTAGTGCTTGGAGGGTGCACACTAGTGATTCTAATCTCGAGAGGATGCTAGGGGCTTCACCTGCAGCCGTAGACCATCTCTTCGGGTAGAGTGCATGCACTGTAAGAGTTGTGTACTTTTTCTGTGAGGAGACTTCCCGCTGCTGTTGAAAAAGTTAAAGGAAAATGGGAGGGACCAGGTTTTCATTTCGAGGTTCCGAACTTTGTATTTGACCTTCCTTCTCAGGGAATCCAGAAAAGGTGACTCATCCTGTGAGAAGGGTGACAAGGAAAAGGGCTAGCGGGCTAGAGACGGGGTTGTGTGTGCCCTTTGTGACTCATTAGGGCAAATTTTGTTTCTTGAGACAAGGTTTAGACCAGGCTTGCCTGGAACTCTCAGAAATCCAGGTAAAAGTAGTTTTACCTACTTTTACCTGGATTTCTGAGAGTTCTTTACATTATATTTCCTTGGGGAGTATGTAGGAAGTCTATCTCTCACTGGCTGTAGCCAGAGTCTCCGAATACAGAGAATTTCTCTTTATGCCTTGTGGTGGTTTGAATAGAAATGGCCCACATGAACTCGTGTGTTTAAATGCTGCGCCCATAGGGAGTGGCAGTCTTAGGAGGTGTGGCCTTGTTGGAAGAAGTGTGTCTCTGTGGGAACAGGCTTTGAGGTCTCATATACTCAAGCTATGCCCAGTGTGTGGCTTACAGTTTCCTGCAGCCTTCGGGTCAGAATGTAGAACTCTAAGCTCCTCTTTCAGCACCATGTCTGCCCGCATGCTGCCATGCTTCTCTCTGTGACAGTAATGGACTAAAACCTCTGAAAAGTGTAAGCCAGACCCAATGAGATGTTTTCCTTCAGAAGAGTTGCTGAGTCATGGTGTCTCTTCATAGCAATAAAAACCCCTAACTGAGCCATGCCCTCTGGGTTTCTGATATTCATCTTCATCCAATCTCCCTTTGTTCTAGTTGTGAGGCTCTGTAGGCTCTGTAGGCTGACATAAGCTCAGCAGCAGCTGTCCTTCTTAGGCCTCCCAGATGCTGGGACTACAGCCATGAGCTCCCATGCTCTGCATGTTATTTTTTATATTGCCCAGAGTAGCTGCAAAGCCGTACAGTCAAGAGTAGCAGGGACTTGCTGGACATGTTAGCTCAGGCCTTTAATCCCAGTCCTCAGGATACAGAGGCAGGTGGGTTTCTGAGTTCAGGACCAACAAGGTCTATAAAAGCCAGTTTCAGGACAGCCAGGGCTACACAGAGAAACTCTGTCTCAAGAAAACGAAGAGGGAGAGGGGAGAAAAAGTTAACAGGGACTCCGGGCATGCATTGTGATTAGCAAGCCCTCAATCTCCCCTCCCTAGTGTTAGAGATCTAACTCAGGATATTGTGCATGTCAGGTAAATGCTCAATCAGTAGACCACAGTCCAACCCTCAACCCTCAACACACACACACACACGCACACGCGCACACACACACACACACACACACACTAGCAGATATTAGGTCAGAAGCCTGGTGCATCCGTGTGCTCTGTATCTTCATCACTCAGTGCTGGTTCAAAGGAGGACCCTGAGCCACTTCTTGCTAAGAGGGACTGGAAGGGTGAGCATAGCACTGAGCTATGGAGACAGCACCAGCTGGGGTGACCTGGCAGGACATTCAGAGTCACATCAGGACTTGTCCTTTTACATGCTCTTCCTTGTCCCTGCCAGCTGCTGGAGTATCATCAGGAACGGGTAACAGGGTGGCTACTAAAGGGTAGCTGTTGCTAGGCTGATTCCCATTAATGTTCCATTTCCCCCTGTAGTGACAGTTTGGCATCTTTGAAAACCACAGAAATATTATGGGAATGTGCCTTCATTTTTCATCCCAGGTGTGGGATGTGGGGTTGCTTCAGATTGCCCGCAGCAGCTGACTGATTTGCTCATGCTCTAGAGGGGCATGATTTTGCCAACTACAGTTTCTGTGGTTGTGTGATGTTTAGAATTCTGAGGACTTTTCAGAAGGTATATAAATGCTAGGGCCCCCAGCAGGTGGGTTGTTGGTTGGTTAAATAGCTGTGGGCAAAGAAGAAACAAGAAGAAATTAGATATCCTGATGGAAAAGATTAAAGTTGCCCCAAGAAACCTGATGCCCCTAACAGAAGGAGGTAGTCTAACCATGATGTCGCCCCCTGCCTAACCCCTGATTTCATTCAGAGGTCTCTTTCCTTTCTGCTCTATCCTTTTTTTCCTCTCTAACCTGATGTTAAGGGGTTGAAAGAGTGGAAGAAGAACCCACAAAATAGCAAAAGACAGCTACACTCATCCTACATCCTGGTCTTCACAGCATTGAGTCTGCCTTTCATTCACACATTAGAGACATCGTTTGTGAATCATCTTTACTTAGTTTTCCGCTTTCGGAGGGAGTCTCACTCTCCATTTCTTGCTCAGCAGTCATAGGAACCTAGTCTTGGAGCAAAGTTTAGGAATGCCCACACCCAGGGCCACAAGGGGCTAGAAGAAATAATCAGAAGATGAACCGTCCTGGAGATGATGGGCTCTGGTGTGGATTCGCTTCCTTGAAGTAGAGAGCCCTGGGCTCTGGAGTTAACACTGGAGCTGGTGTCATTCTGGGTCAGCCTGCCTCGGGATAGATAAGGCCGTACAGCTGTAGAGCCAACTGATGTGCTTATACTCGTGGACAGTGGAATCCATACTGAACAAGCCCCTGGAGCATGTGTGGATCATTGGTGAAGGGCAGACATGGCCCACCATATGAGACTACTCAAGAACCCTCTCCTGGCTCTCCAGACAGACTCAGGATGCTCATCCCTGGGAATAGTGAAAAAGAAAGGAGCTGGGTCTCAGGGAACATAGAGGCTCATTGCAAGAGTCTCTCAAGCAAGGCTCTTTTTGCTGAGTGGCACTGGAAGAAGTTTCTGGAGAACCCATGTGCCACACAGCGTCAGTACAACCAGCTCTTGGGCACTGACTCAAACTTTTTGGTCCCCATGCCTCCAGCACTGTGTCTTAGCTCTGATGGATTCTGTCTTCCGTAGCTGTCTCAGCCACCCTTGGTTCTGAACTGTTCAGGGAAAGCTGGAAAATGAGGAATAGGATCTTGCTGTGATGCTCCTGGGAAGACAGACCTCTTTCCTCTGACCGTCTCTGTTACACAGGAAGCCTCTGCTTTGCCCATGCTCCTTCTGCATATTCAACTAAATCACAGGCTCCCGGAAGGTTGTGTGCTGGCCAGTCATTTAATGTCACTTTGACTCACAAACTAGAGGTATCCGAACAGAAGGAAACTTGATTGAGAAAACGCCTCCATAAGATGCAGTAGTAAGGAGCTGGAGAGATTGCTCAGTGGTTAAGGAACACTGACTGTTCTTCCAGAGGACCCAGGTTCAATTACCACCACCCACATGGCAGCTCACAACTGTAAATCCAGTATCTGACACCTATACATACACATACATGCATGTAAAACACCAATGCACATAAGATAAAAGTAAATAAATTCTAAGAAAGAAAAATATAATAAAAAAAACTTATTAAAATAATCCAGCTGTAAGGCATTTCCTTACATTAGTTACTGATGGAGAGCTTATCCCATGTGAGAGATTCCCATCCTGGGTTAGGTGCTGAGTTCCTGAAGAAAGCAGACTAAGCAAGCCTTGGGAAGCAAGCCAGTAAGCAGCACGCCTCCATGGCCTCTGTATCAGCTCCTGCCTCCAGGCTCCTGCCCTGTCTGAGTTCCTGTCCTGACTTCCTTCAGTGATGAGCAGCAATGTGGAAGCGGAAACCAAATAAACCCTCTCCTCCCCTACTTGCTTTTGGTCATGGTATTGCATTGCAGCAATAGAAACTCTTAATTAAGGCAGCTTGTGTATATCACCTTTTGAAGTGGGGTCCTCATCTTCTGTCTCCATGCTCAGTGACTTCTAAATGAAGAAACATGAGCACTCATGGCCTCTGTAAGGTCTATTCCTGCTATAAAGCTGGTATATGAAGGTTGATTGTGTCTGTCACCTTGACTATACTACAATGAGGGTACCTAGACATTCTAAATATTTTTGTACAGGATTAGTATTTGAATTAGTGGACAAACAAGTAAACTGAGCAAAAGTAGACTTGTGGCTGGGCATAGTGGTGTACACCTTTTATCCTTTAATTCCAGTGGTCAGGATGTAGAAGCAGGCCAGTCTCTGAGTTTGAGGCCAGCCTGGTCTACAGAGGGAGTTTCAGGACAGCCAGGGCTATACAGAGAAACCCTGTCTCAGTTTGGGGGTAGGGGGGGAATGTGTGTATGTGTGTGTATGTATATATGAATTAGTAGACTTTAATGTCAAGAAGAACAGCATTACAGAACTAGAGAGATGACTCAGCAGTTAGGAGAAGCCCTGAGTCATCTGGCATGTCCTCCTCTTTACAATGTCCAGAGGACAGGATAGCTGGCAGTGGCCTTCATCCTTCAGGGGACCTGAGCTCTCGGTTCCCAGAACCCACATGGAGTTTACAATTATTTCTAACTCCAGTTCCAGGAAATTCATTGTCTTTTCTGGCCTCTGAGGGCACATGGATGGTATACACACACACACACACACCACACACGAACAAACATTCACATGCAAACACAGTTTAACTTTTTAAATTTTTTTTTTTTTTTTTTTTGGTTTTTCAAGACAAGGTTTCTCTGTGTAGTCCTGGCTGTCCTCTGTAGACCAGACTGGCCTTGAACTCACAGAGATCCACCTGCCTCTGCCTCCTGAGTGTTGGGATTAGAGACATACACCACTACCACCTGGTTTAAAAATATTTTTAAAATAACAGATATGACAGGTGTGATGGCATACACCTCTTTTAATTAATCCCAGCACCCAGGAAGCAGAGGCAGAGGGATCTCTATGAGTCCAAAGCCAGCCTGGTCTTACAGAGCAAGTTCCAGAACAGCCAGGGTGCCGAGAAACCTTGTCTCAAAACCAACAACAAAAAATTAACAAACAGGCTGGGTAGTGATGGCACATGCCTTTTTCTTTCTTTTTTCTTTCTTTTTTTCAAGGCAGGATTTCCCTGTGTCATGGTCCTTGAATCTGTCAGTCTGGAAAATTCCAACACTTCCCTCAAAAGGTTTCCTCCTCACCAGGAACTTGGCCTTGCACAGCCTAGATCAGCCAGCAACACATCTTCCCTTGGCAAGCTACAGGGATAGGTACTAAAGAGGTGCCCCTCACCATGTCTGTGTGCCAAGGCCTGCCTATGGTGCCAATCTTCAGGCTATGGCACAGACACAGAGGCTCTGTAGCCCTCTTCTCCAGAGGGACCTTCAGCCTGGCTGCAGCCAGCTTTATAGGACCCGTGTTACTGGCTCCTCCCTCAGTGTACAGGCAGGCCTCTCTCCATAGGAGACAAATAGAACTGAATAAATTGAATAAATTAAAGCTTTGGGGCATTTTTTTTTTTTATTCAACTGAAAGGATAGGAAGAAAAGTAGCAGTATTTGCTGAGTCAAGAAACATGCGCCAGCCTGGTCTACAGAGTGCCAGCCTGGTCTACAGAGTGAGTTCCAGGACAGCCAGGGTTACACAGAGAAACCCTGTCAGCTACCTGAGTTCTTTTCCCAAATGCCTAGTGGGATTTTGATAAAGCATTAAGTCCCCAGAAGGAGGTACAGAATGTGTGGAACTAGCTGGTTGTCACAGAAAGGAACCCTGTGAGTGGATCACAGGAAGGGGCTGTGGCTAAGCCAGCAAGCTGACCCTGAAACTAAGGAGAATAAAGACCACAGGCCTGAGCTCCAGAGGAAACTGGAGAGGGGGATGTCTGAGAACCTACCTACCCAGTTTTGAGATAGCACTTGAGTATCAATGGAGGTCCCCAGTTGTAAGTGATGTCCCCTTCCTGGCTGACCTGGCTGTGGGCAAGGGCCTGCTGTGGGGATATTCTGTGTTGTTTGAGAGCACCAGGATAGAAGCTTCAAGCAAGAAGAGAAGAACTGAGTCACTCATGTGCTGTGTACTTAACAGGAATTGAAATCAGAGTATGCCCTGAGCCCGTAAGTTTAAGTCTTGTCCAGGCAATATCAAGTCACTATCTTAGAAGAAACAAGGAGTCTGGCATACTATAGTAACCCTCATCCATAATTCCAGCACTTGGGAGACTGGAGTGGGGGATGAAGAGTTCAGAACTAACCCGACTACACTGCAAAATCCTGCTTTAAAGGAAAGGAAGAGAAAGGGAAAGGAAAAGAAAGAGAAAGGAAGTAAGGACCGGAGGAAGGCGGGCAGACAAATCATTCCTTGCCTGCTGGGACCAGGTTTCAGGGCAGCGGCTTAACGTGGCCAGAAGACAGAGAGGCCCCAGCAGAGGAGTCCAGCTTCACCTTGTCCAGTACAGTCTTCTTTATGGCAGCAGGGGAGACGGTTTCCTGGTCAGCCATTGTCTGCAGCTCCCTAGAAAAGCCATGATATACTTAACCTGAGCCTCTCTGCCTCCCAATCCACAGTTCAGCAGCTTTGGTGGGGAGCACTATGCCAGTACCCACAATCCCCTCTGCCAGCCACATCCCAACCTTCCCTTCCTCCCAGGCCCCCTACACAGCTGCACAGCACTTCTCAAACCACTCAGGGTCAGGGTCACCCTGGCTACAACTTGTGGCAGGAATCTGCTTCTGTTTTCTTTATGGGCCTAGGTGGCTAGATCCCATGTCCGAGTCTCACAGACCTGCACTCAGATCTCTAAGGTATTTGTCCTAGCGGGTGGCCACTGGTAAGAAAGGCTGGGGGTTTACCCTGTAGACAAGAACCTAGGACAGTGATTTCCAACCTTGTCTCTGCTTTACAACAATGGAGAGACCCTGGACATGTTCATTCATTCTTACCAGGCTATCTTGCTGCTGACAAGCTGTCAGCTAGTTTGTTTAACCCGGGAAAGGTCATGAAGAAGGTGTTGGGTCAGGCCCCCTACGTTTCCCAGCTACCCTTTTAGCCTGCCTCCCTGGCTACGATGATGAAACTGAATGAAAGCTGTACTGCAGGACCAGAGCGGGGGCTGGCGGGGGGGAAGGTCTATGGACACATGTAGTTAACGCTTCTCAGAGGACAATGAAAAAGAGCTGAAGACATTGCATACTGTGACCCAGAAATCTTGGCCCTTCCAAAGTCCTGCTCAGGGCCAGGACAGGGCTCAATGGATTAACTGCCATGAAGCCTTTGAATCCAGGACTCTGGTGTACAGGCATTGGTGGTTAAGAAGTGGATGACAGGAAAACCTACCGTGTACGGATGCAGGAGGCTTCCACAGCGTTGATCAGCAGGGAGCGGAAGCCCCCGCTCTCCAGCACGTGCAAAGCATGGATGGTGGCCCCACCGGGAGAGCAGACATTGTCTTTGAGCTGGCCTGGATGTTGTTCTGAGTCTAGTAGCATCTTGGCTGCCCCCTGTGACAAGAAAGAGGGACTGATAGCATGGACACCTACCTGCCTCTAGAGAGCAGTCCTCAGCCACCAAAACACCTACGGACACCCCTCTCAACTGTACCCAGTTTGGGTTTAGTAAGAAACAGTTCCCATCAGTATCTCAAAGCACTGACCAGGAGGGCCTGGGCCCCAAGGCGGACTGCCAGTCGTCTTGGAAGCCCCATTTTCACACCACCATCTGCCAGAGCATCCAGAGCTGTGAAAGCCTGCGGGAGATTGCATCCTCAGCCTTCTCTCTGGGACCCAGAGCAGGGTGCAGCAGAGACAGAGGTACACAGAGGCCCTGAGAACTGCCCACAGCCCTGACCACCCATCGCTCCAGTGCTCACATAGGCAGGGCCACTGCCACTGAGTCCCGTGACAGCATCGATCAGATCTTCCTCCACCTCTGTGCAGAAGCCCACACTGCTCATGAGCTGCTCCACGAGCTTGCCATCCTCCACCTGAGCGTGAGTACCTGTGGCATACACAGTAACCCCCTCCCGTACCACGACTGGGGTGTTAGTCATACATCGGATGACTTTGGGAGCAGGTTGGAACGCTGTCAGCTTCTGGAAGAGGAAGAGAAACCAACTCTATTGCTCTGGTGGCAGCTGTTTGTTCTCATCCCAGGCATGGAAGTGAGTATGGACCTGCTTCCCCCACTGAGCATTTTAGCACTGAGTTCTTGCTGTGGGCTGGACTGCTACACCCTGTGCACAGGTACAGAGCTAGACACCAAGAGCAGAGTTCCTGACCACATGCTGTAGCCCCTCTGTGGCACTTCTGGCCCAAGGCACCCACCTTTTCAATGGAGTTGATGGTGACACCTGCTGCACAAGACACCACAATGTGCCTGTCCTCAATGTTAGCACCGATTTCATCCAGAATGAAGGGGATGATGTGGGGCTTCACGGCCAGGAAGAGCACATCACTGTGGCACACCGTCTCTTTGTTATGGGGTGTCACGTTCACCCCTATCCTCTGCAGGGGTGCAAGGAGACTCGGCTTGCCTCATGGGCCATCGGCCCACAAAGCTGATTGCCCTGTGAGTAGAGAGGCCCAGAGGCTGCTGGGTGAAATAAGAAAGGCACTATGCCCTGGAATGTGTCTCCTTTGAAGTAGAAAAGGGACATCACAGACTTCTAAACCACAGCCCAGCCCAGCCCACCTTGGGCTGCAATGGTTGCAGTCTCTGCAGTTGCCTGCCTTCCAGATGTGGGTGGTAGTCTCAAGCTGGGAGCCTGCTAGCCCCCCACCCCCCGACATCCTTAGCCTGAAAATCTGGCTGAGCCATACCAAACAGAGACTGTACTCATCATCACTCTAGCCAACTGTCTGATCTCTGTGCTGTCTGGCCTTCCAGAGGGTTCCATAATCCCCATCTAGGAAAGCCCATTCCAGACTATCACCCTCTCTTACCAACTGTATTCACGACAGAGAAGGGGAGCAGCATCTGAAAGTTCCCTACGACAAGTCTGCTTCTGCTGGAGCAGGGGCTGCACACTTGGCCCTCACAGTCAGGTGTGCTGCACACCTAACCCTACACCCTAACTCTAAAGAGATTCAGGCTTTCTATCTGCTTTCACTAGGCACCTACCCGGAGGGCAGAGACTGTGGCTTGGTCCATGTCTGGAGAGCTGGCCATTATCTTGTGAGCAGCCAGAACACCTGTATGGGACAGAATTCCTCCCTCAAAGCTAGTTCTAGCCTCTCTGCCCACATTGCTACGAAGGACACAGCAGAAACACACTTCACCTTCTTCAGAGAAGCAACCCCAAACATATGGCAGCTGCCATTTCCCAAAGGACTGAGGCCACTAACACAGACATTCCACGTTAGCACCCTCCCTGGCACCAGAGGAATCTACTACCTGCAGCTGTGAAGCCCTTGGCTAGGGCAAAGGCTAGCTGCCCTGCCCCGATGAAGCCTACGCTCATGTCTGGAGGTCCAGGACCCACAACCTTCACAGCTGACACCGGCTCTGTAGGGCAGCAGAGAACTGTACGGACAGGATGGAAAGCGAGACGTCGGGTGGGTAGCACTAGGTCTGGCCTCTCCCACCAGCCAGGTGCTCCCCAACCCCTATCCCAGTCTGCCTAATTTCTATGTTGCTCCTCGGCTGCCCGGGCTGGGAAGTTGTCCCAGGTACCCCGACACCCTGTACTACCACCACCACCCGCCGCCCAGAGTCAGAATGTCTGATCTGCAGCTGAAGGTTCTGAGCCCTCTGCAAAGGGATCAGGGAGCCGTAAGGAAAGAGACTGATTGTAGGGGAGGGTCCGGAATCCAGAGAACCCTCAATATCCAAGTCCCTAGTCCGTCTCCAGCTTATTTCTCAGAAGCCCCATTCCCTAAGCCTTCATTCCAGGAGTCCCATCCCCGGAGCCCCAAGTCCAGCTACCCACAGCGCGGCTACTCAAGCACGCACGCAGGACAGACAGCCCAGCCTTCTGCATCCGCCACGCGGCACCCGCGCCCCCGGCCCCGCCCCCACTCTACCTCAGCCAATGAGCTGTGCGGCCTTTGAGAGCTAGCCAATCCAGAGCTGCAACTGGAGCCTGCATTGCATCATACACAGGGCCGGGGGCAGACGCTCCTCCTTGCTCCCTCCCTGAAGTGAGCAGTAATTTCGAATACAGATCAGTACCCACAAAAGCCACGGGTCCCATCCTTTATCTATTGTCTTATTGCAAGTGTTTCTTTGAAAGCTAGGCACCTTCTGCAGTCACGGGCCCATTACTTCCTGGACCGCCTCCATCCTACCATACCCAGCTCTCCAACCACGGGTTTTGGGGTTATTGTGCTCTGGACATCTGTAACCTCTAGAGGTGTTCAGGTCCCATCTGCTGGTCTTGGAGCTGTAGCGCAGCAGTCTGAGTTCCCCCAGACTCTGCTAAAGTACACTTGATTTTAGTGCCCATCCCCCCCCCTCCCCCCCCCCCCCCCCCCCCCACTTTCTTTTTTCCAGATTTTGCCCCCCCCCCCACACACACACGTTTTGTTTGTCTCTTTAGATAAAGACAAGTTGCTTTAGAAAAGTAATTTTAAAATCACTAGGAAGTTCCCAGCCTGCAAGATTTGGAAAAAAAAATTTCCATCCCTCCTTCTTGGCCATCATGACCACCACCCAAACTAGGAGACTGCTCCATGGTGATGGTGTTCACTGTGTCGATGGCCAGTTCCGAGAGAGAGAGAGAGAGAGAGAGAGAGAGAGAGAGAGAGAGAGAGAGAGAGAGAGAGAGAGAGAGAGCTGGATAACATGTGCCAAGTTGACAGCTCAAACCTATGCACAAAGCCTAGATGTTCAGTTTCCCAAACTCAGCTCCCGACTTCAGATACTTTCCAGGATTACAGAGAATTCTCAGTGCTTACAAGCATGTTACTCTTGCAGAGGACCTGGATTCTGTTCCTAGTACCCATATGGCAGCTAACACTATCCAGAATTCCTTTCTAGTGATCTGACACTCCCTTTGAACTCCTCAGTCACCAGGTATGCAAAGGTGAGCATACATACAAGCAAGCAAAAACAGTTATGCACATAAAATCAACTAAAATTTTTTTTAAACGTATACTTTTCTCCAAGTGATAATAAGTAACATTCCTAAAACTAAAGAAAGACAGTTCTGTCTTCTACGGAGCCCCAGGAACCTTCTTCCATTTTCCTCTTGAGCCTTAGCCCTCTCCTCCTCTGCCTTCTCTAGGACCTCTGAAATTTAGGTTGGATGTGATGCAGAAAGCCACTAAACAGTGAGAACATCGAGGACTTAGATAGCATGCTATATTTCAGAGTTTACGATAGTAAAAGAATAAAAGGGGGCTGGAGAGATGGCTCAGTGGTTAAGAGCACAACCTGTTCTTCCAGAGGTCCTGAGTTCAATTCCCAGCAACCACATGGTGGCTCACAACCATCTGTAATGGGATCTGATGCCCTCTTCTGGTGTGTCTGAAGACAGTGACAATGTACTCATATACAGAAAATAAATCTAAAAATAAATAAATAAATAAATAAGAAAACCAGTCAAAACTTGGTGAGGTATCACACACCTGTAATTCCACTGCTAGGAAAGTCAGAGCTAGAGGATGTCCAGTGGGAGGGGTCAGCTTGGACTACGCTGTGAATCCCTGTCTCAAGGCGGAATAAAAGAAAAAGGGAAAACAGAAGGCAGGTGTCATGGCTTCGTAAGGAAGACAGCTTGCTTCAAAAGCCTAACAACCTGACTGAGCTGGTTCTCCCGAACCCATGTAAGCTAGAATAAATAAACTCAGTGCATAGTGTGGGCTTCTGACCCACACTGACTCTAGTGACTCTAGAGTCCCCATTACACCTACATCACACATGTATGTATAAATAAATAAATAAATAAATAAATAAATAAATAAATAAATAGAGAAGCAGCAGGGAGCAGGGTCTCTCTCTAGGCAGGATAAACATGAATGACATAGTCCCTGACATCTTGGTCTTCTGATCACTCAGGAAACCTGCAGACCCAGACGGTGCCTATGTCTGCCCATCCCAGTAAGACACTGGCCCTAACTCAGTTCGTTGGCTGATCCAGTGTGCCCTCTCCAGCTGGCCAGCAAGGGCCACACAAGGCCAGACTCAGAACCTAAAATCTAAATGTTTTCAATTCTACTTCCCAGAGAGTACAGCCACTCCTCTGCCTGTGGTCTGGGCCCTGAAGACCACAGTATAGAGCTCTGGGTGCTTGGGAGAAAGAAGAGAATGAGCCAATATTGACCTTCTTCCTTTGCGTTTGGCCTTCTGAGTCATCCTAACCTGTCCCTTTGTCAGAAGGCTCAGACAAGGCCCAACCTTGGCTGTATTCCAGGACTCAAAGTACCCCAAAGGACAAATCCTCCCTCCCTCACAATGACTTGGTCTAGGCCTTCTCTCAGCGCGTGTAGTGAGAAGGTAACTTCAGTGGCGCAATCTACCCTACGCCCTCAACAGAAATGACTCCAGTGAGCCTCCTGTGGGTAGCCAGGAAAGGTAGCAGGCCGGGTGAAAACAATCATCCACTTTTATTTTTCTGCTGGAGGACCTGAGGGACAGTCAGTCGATGGGTTGAAGGGCGCTTCCCAGGACTAGTCCAGTCTGGGCTCTTGCATAGGAGAAGCTGGCTTGAGACCGAAGAACACTGGGGCTAGCAAGGCCTGGTGTTCAGGAACAGCTGGCTAACTAGATGTTTGAATGGAGGCCCAGTAACCAAGCTGCATGAACCAGTAGAAGCTCCAAGATGGCTCTTTACTGTGAGTCAATGATGCCAGCTAAGCCAGGCTGCCAGAACCCATGGTAGACACCGCAGAAGCTTTCCGGTCGTGGTTTGTCTAGTTAGGTGTCTGGACAGATACTCCATTGCTGTCATGAGATCATCTTCTTTCTATAGTGATTCTGGTGCTGACCTTTGACATTGGGCTACCTGGGAACCACAACACAGTCTTTTCTCTGTTTCAAATGGCTGTGGCCATTGGGATACGCTTAGACACGGGTGAGAGCCATGATAGTTGCCAGCTTTCTCTACAAACAATCACAACCATCCCAAAGAGACTCTTCTGTGGGTTCAGTCAAGGAGGAGGCTCCAGCTCCAACATTCCTCCTAACAGCCTGGCCTTGGCATTCTTGGCTTGCTTCTCACTCATTTCAACCTCAGGAAGTTGCCTGATTTCTAACTTATATTACCCCAGCTAAATGCTATCTGAAGACACTGATGCTGGCCCACCTCCGAAGTTCATTTAGCTTTGATGTTCCCATCTGCACAATGAATTACAACAGTATCTGCTCCAAAATGTCCCCATTTGGTACGGTGACTAGCTACCAAGCCCAACGATGGCCAGGAAACTGAGAAACAGGGAGACCAGAGGACTGAGAGTCATTAGTCACCCTCTTCCTTGTTCAGGGCCTCCTGCCCCTCAGTCTTTCCTCTTTGCCCCCCTTAGTGTGCTAGATGGTCAAAAGCAGAATCCTCTGAGCCCCCAACCTCCCTCTTCCTTCCCTATGTCTTAGTTCACCTTGGTGAGCTGTAGGTGCTCTCAGTCAGAGAGAGGAGACGGGTAGGCCATCACTGGCCAGGCTACAAGGTGGGCACAAAGCGGATCCTCTGGGAGTAAGCAAGATCAACGATGTAAAAGAGCAGGTTGACGTAGGTGAAGATAGCTACCACCAACTGGCTGTCCCAGGGGCAGCTGCCTCGGAGGCAGTCCGAGGGTCGCCCTGGCTCCCCATACTTGGGGTCAAAACAGAAGACTGGCCAGATGACAGCAGCGCTGAGGTATAGGAGCACAGCCAGGAAGGTATATACTACCACTAGGCGGTCAAACGGGCACCCCAGGCCCCCTGTGTGTCCCATCACACTTAGGACCACCACAGCCACTGTAGCCATGAAGCACAGGCTATAGACAGCCACACACCACTGTGTGGCCACGTAGCGTCCATAGCGACTCTCATGGACAAGTGCTCCAAAGATGATACAGGCCACAAAGGCCTGGACGATCTTAAGGAGCCCAGACACTGTAGCCATATAGCTGGCTACCTGACCTGGCCGTGCCCGAGTCAGGGCCACTTCAGCAGCATAGGCCAGGAAGAGGAGTCCTGCGAAGACGCTGGCTGCCAGGCGGAAGTTTCGGACCGTGCATCCGGCAGGCTCAGGTGGGCACTCCAGCCGGGTGAAGTACAGAGGGTAGATGACAGCGGCCGTGGCACACAACAGGGTCGCCAACATGGCGAAGGCTGCTGTGAAGTTGCCCCAGGAAAGGCGCAGGCAGCTGTGGAGCCTTGTGAACTCACAGGCTACCACCAGGACTGAGAAGGCAAAAGAGAAGCCCCAAGCAGCCATGCAGAAAGTGCCTTGGACACCCCCAAAACCACCTCGGTGAGCAACCAGACTGAAAGTGGTACAGCCAAAGGCCAGCTGCAGCATTCGGGCTGTACCCACCGGCGAGGTCACAGCGCCCAAGTGCAGGTATGCACCCCCTGGGGGTTCCATGGTGCTGCCCATCAGGTTCTCTCACTCCCAGCCTCACCCTGTGCCCAGCTACCCTGGGGGTCTGCCCAGCTGAGAGACCTCTGTCTTCCGCGGCAACAGCAGGTGCTGGCAGTCTGCAATGGCAGTGTTAACAGTGACATTGCAGCAGAACAGCCTCTCTGCTGCCTGTGTTGGGAGCCCTCCCCCCAGCGCTATAAATAAACAGACTGATCAGAGCCCGGGAATAGCAGCCTGCATGCTAGCTCCCATTCTGAGGGACATCTGACTCCTGCATCCCACAAAGAGCCCCTGTCCGGACTACTAGTTCGCCTCTGGATGCTAGACGCCCACCTCCTGCCTCTGACGCACCTGCATCTGTCAGTCGGGTCAGTATAGTGTGGGGGAGGGGCTGGGCGAGAACAGAGAGCAGGGGCTTGCCCTCTGAGGATCAGCGCTGAAGCAATGAGCAACCTCTGGGTCTAGTTTGCTAGGGGAAGGGTACAGGGAGGTGGAGAAACAGTGGGGGCTCTAAAAAGTAAATGAGCCTTTGTTATTGTTGTTTGATAGACCTGTGTCATCTGCTCTGGCTCTACTCTTCTTCCTATCTTTTAGCAGAACAAAAATAGGTTTATTAAAAAGAAAAACATTAAAAAAGAATTTCTGAGAATAGGAAGGGGCCTCAAAGAAGAAATACCGTATCAACTCTGCCTTTGTTGGTTTCTCTTTAATTAATTAATTAATTAATTAATTAAATATTAATTTGGAAACAGGGTCTCACACAGCCCAAGCTAACCTCAAACTTACCAAATATTTGAGGATGACCTTGAACTTTTTTTTTTACCTAAAAAATTGTTTTAAACTGGGTGATGATGGCACATGCCTCTAATCCCAGCACTTGGGAGGCAGAGGCAGTTGGATCTTATGAGTTGGAGACCAGCCTGGTCTACAGTTCCAGGATAGCCAGGGCTACACAGAGAAACCCTGCTTCAAATAAATAAATAAATAAATAAATAATAAATTAAATTAAGATAAAGTCAGACTTTTTTAAAATTTTATTGTATGTGACTGAGTGTTTTGTGTGTGCATCTTTTGTGAGCCCAGAGATGGTTGTAAGCACCATGTGGGTCCTTAAAACTAAACCTCTGCAAGAACAGCAAATGTTCTTAACCACTGAGCCATTTCTCCAGCCCCTGAACTTTCCTTCCTAATATCTACTTATTTTATGATATAAGTGTTATGCCTATGTGTATGTGTGTGCACCATGTGCATGCAAGTGAGGAGGTATTGGATTCTCTGGAACTGGAGTTGTGGATGGTTGTGAACTACCCACCATATGGGTGCTGGGATGGGACTCAGAGGGTCTCTGCAGAAGCAGCAACTGCTCTTAACCACTGAGCCATCTCAGAAGGATGTTGAACAGCTGCTGCTGCTGTTGCTGCTGCTGCTTCTTCTTCTTCTCCTTCTCCTCCTTCTCCTCCTCCTCCTCCTCCTCTTCTTCTTCTTCTTCTTCTTCTTCTTCTTCTTCTTCTTCTTCTTCTTCTCTTCTTCTTCCTCCTCTTCCTCCTCCTCCTCTTCCTCTTCCTCCTCCTCCTCCTCTTCCTTCTCCTTCTTCTTCTTTTTCCTCCTCCTCTTAACTGCTGAGTCATCTCTCCAGCCCCCTCTTTTTAAGTTTTTTCTTTGTGAAAAAAAAAATTGTACAACTACAAAACTGGTACCTGCTCAAGTCCAGTCAATAAAAGAAAAGATAAGGAAAATACAAAGATGTTTTTAGCTAGAGTCAATCATATTTACTATGTGCTGAGAGATCTTCATTCTCTTCAACTGACAAAAGGAAAATATTAAATCTACAGGAGATTAAAAAAAAAAAAAAAAAAGGTCCAACAGCGTCTGTATGCCTTTCCTCTAGAACCAAGACTGAGTTTGTTTGTGCGGCTGTAGACAGAATACTGAACCTCATTGATACCAGAAAAATGCTTTTCCACTGAGCCCAATTGGAATTGTTTTTTTGGGTTTTTTGTTTGTTTGTTTGTTTTGTTTTTGTTTTGTTTTTGTTTTTTTCTTTTTGTTTTTTGGAGACAGGGTTTCTCTGTGTAGCTCTGGCTGTTCTGGAACTCACTCTGTAGACCAGGCTGGCTTGAACTTAGAAATCCGCCTGCCTCTGCCTCCCAAGTGCTGGGATTAAAGGCGTGGCCACCACTGCCCGGCCCCAATTGGAATTGTTAATACTTGGTGGTTTGCTCTCATAATTAATTAATTCTAATATGTCCACAGGCATCTCCTGAGCACATAGTTATTCCCCTAGAGAATCTACTCAAAAATTTCTGGACAGAGAGTTAGAAAGATCTCTCAACAGTTAAGAAAATCGCCTGCTATCTAAGAACTCTGGGGTTTGATTCCCAGCACTCACATGACTGTTCACAACTTTCTGTAACTCCAGTCTTAGGGGATGCAACACCATTTTCTGGTACCAGGCATGCATATGGTGCAAAGGCATAACTGTAGGCAAAACATCCATATACATAAAATACAAAAGGAATTCAGGACAATCACTTGAAACATACTGTGTTGAAGTTCCCCACTTATTCCCAAGGTACACGGTATACCTTGCTAAGCCTGTCTGTTCACATCTGATCAGGAGTTAGACATTGCACATGAGTGTCCTGGCTTACCGTGTTTTACCCTGGAATGAGCCACCCCCTTGTTTTGTACTTTGTGACTGTAGTGGGGAATCCACTAGAGACTTCTCAAACATGGGTTTAAACCAAAAGAAAGTCTTTATTAGCTGGCTGGCAGCTACACTGGGTGTTGGGGATCCCAGTGCAGTCCCAAGCCTTTCTCAGGGTGAGTTTTTAAGCACAAAAAACATGTCCTGGGCTGACAAACTTCAGTTAAAAAGAACAGTTAGCCAGAAGTGGAGCTACAGAAGCCAAAATGCAAGGTTAGTATATTTAGAGACTTTCTCTCAGGATTATGGGCTTTGATGGATTAGGCCTCTCTGTTTTAGTTTTGGCAGGTTGTGCTGAGATTTATAGTCCTGAATGGTGCATCCATTATGGAGTCTGTTGTGCTAAGGTCTGTTACAGTGACACTGGTGTCTCAAGACCAAGGCCTTGACAGACTGTACTTTAGTGTGGGCCGCAGGACTTGAGTCTAAACTAAAAGTTTCTAGCAGGAAGACCAAGGAGGGAACATCATTTGTGAATGCATATCTGGCTCATATGAAGGTCGACCATAAAGATGTAGGGGGTATCCTATTTATGTGTCCTTTTATGAGTCTTCCCAGGATTCTTTGCATCATGGACACTTCTCATGGGCAGTGTGCTCTGCAACTGGAGACATACTGGTTATCAGATCTAGGATACTTGTTCATGAGATTCTCTAAACACACCATGTGTTACTCAGATGCAGTGTTCACCTAGGTCTTCAGGCCTATTTATTTATGTATTTATTATTTTAAAAATTGCATATATGCCGGGCAGTGGTGGTGCACACTTTTAATCCCAGCACTTGGGAGGCAGAGGCAGGCAGATTTCTGAATTCGAGGCCAGCCTGGCCTACAGAGTGAGTCCCAGGACAGCCAGGGCTACACAGAGAAACCCTGTCTTGAACCCCGCCCCCCAAAAATTACATATATGAAATTTATTAGAGCAGTTTGAAGGTGTGCCCAGATTAAAGGTAGATCTTCCCATCTCAAAAGATCCGAATTAAAAATGGGTCTTCCCACTTCAAATGAATTAAGTGAGAAAAATACCCTCATAGCAGACAGTGGTGGCTTTAATCCCAGCACTTTAATGCCTTTAATCCCTGAGGCAGAGGCCAGAGTGAGCTCTGGGACAGCCAAGGCTACACAGAGAGACCCTGTCTCAACAAATAAGGGGACTCTCACAGTGTGCTTAGCCGCTTGGGTTTCAATCAGTTCCTGGTAGAGTTCAGTTGACAACCAAGAATAGCATCTGGGTCCATGTGCACCATGTGTATGCAGCAGCCACTGGAAACCAGAAGAGGGCATCAGACTTAGAACTGGAGTAACAGATGCATTGCTATGTGGGTGCAGGAAACCCAACACTGCTTCTCAGGAAGCAACTGCTCTTAACTGCTGAGCCATCGCTCTGGCCCCTTATGTGAAATCTAACTACACATTTCCTAATTTTTGTTTTGTTTTGTTCTTTTTTTTTTGTTTTGTTTTGTTTTGTTTTGTTTTTGGAGACAGGGTTTCTCTATATAGCCTTGGCTGTCCTGGAACTCACTCGGTAGACCAGGCTGGCCTTGAACTCAGAAAACCGCCTGCCTCTGCCTCCCAAGTGCTGGAACTAAAGGCATGCGCCACCACTGCCCGGCCTGTTTTGTTTTTTCAATATAGGTTTTTCTCTATGTACATCCCTGGCTGTTCTAGAACTCACTCTGAAGACCAGGCTGGCCTTGAACTTGCAAAGATCTGCCTGCCTGTCTCCTTAGTGTTGGGGTTAAAGGTGAGCCCCACCCCCTGTTAATGTTCTTTTTGACATAGAATCTCTCTTTCACTGGGGCCTGGGACATTTGATTAGGTCAAGCTTGCTAGCCAACAAACTCAAGGATCCATTTTTCTTCTCTGTCTCCCTCAAGCTCAGATTACATATATTATATGCCACCAGCTCCAATTTCTAATATGGGTGCCAGAGAACAAACTCTGGTCATTGTGTTTGTTTGTTTGTTTGATTGTTTTTCAAGACAAGGTTTCTCTGTGTAGTCCTGGCTGTCCTGGAACTCAAAAATGCCTCTGCCTCTGCCTCCCAGGTGCTGGGATAAAAGGAGTCTGCCACCACACCTGACTGATCCTCAAGTCTGTGTGTTCAGTATTTTACCAACTAAGCCATATTCCTGGAACCCACCAGTTCCAGGATACACGGTGCCCTTTTGACCTCTGTAAGCACCAGGCATGCACACTGTGCACATACATACACACAAGGCAAAACATTCATACCCATAAAATAATTATAAAAAGAAAAGCTTTCTTGGCGTGGTGGTATGAGCCATTCATCTCAGCGCTTGGGAGGCAAAGGCAGACTGGTCTCTGTGAGTTCCAAGGTAGCCAGAGCTACATAATATAGAGACTGTGTCTCAAGAAAGAAAAAAAGAAAAAAGAAAAGAAAGAAAAAGAAAGAAAACCAAGATGAGTTGTAATCACAAACAGTGGGAACAAGGTATCTGCTGAATGAATGAATGAATGAATGAATGAATGAATGAGACCTCCTTAGGAAGGGGCTAACACGTGAATGAAGTAGAGGTTAGTGAACATCCAAGAAGGCATCAGAGGCTAGAGTCCCTCTGGTCCCTCTTCTGGTCCCATGCTGTCCTAGGAACACATGCAAAATGAGTCGCCTGGCTCTTCAAATAAACAAGGCTCAGGGTGAGCTTCTGTTATCTTTTTTTTTTTTTTTAATTATTAAGAAAAAAAATACATTACAAAACAATATCATCCATCATATATTTCTTAATTTCCATTTTTCTTTAAAAATTAAAGTAATAAAAAAAAAGGTCACTTTATAAAATAATACAAAAGAACATGATCACTTGGGGGCTGGGAGGGACTGTCTGAGAGGTTCAGGGATCCAGTGCTTGCTCTGCTTCTGGCTCCCTCCCCAGGCTGGGCTGGGGACTAGGGAAACAGATATGGGGTGGGAAGCGTCCCTGGACTCAGAGCAGACCACTCCTCCAGCCAGGCAGTGAGAGAGGCTAGGCATCAGGCACCCATACCCAGGTGGATCCTGGGAGAGGCAGAAGGGCCTAGAAGTAGAGGTGAGTCACCCTGGGACAGCAAGTGGACCAGCCCCTCAGTACCACCTCCTCTGCAGGGAGCCTCTAGTTCCCACTACTCAGCATCCCGAGCAGCTTGCTGGGCTCCATCCCCTGCTGCTGAGCCACTGTCTGCACATCGAAGCCCAGGTGCATGAGGAACTGTGCCACGTTCATCTCTTGCCCTGTGAACTGGTCCCGGATGGTAGGGCATGAGGGATTGCAGTGGGGCCAGGGGCAGCTGTCTACCAGGTGGTAAGGGCAGCCCTTCATGGGGGTTTTGCTGGCCTTATGACTGTCATGGAAGCTCCGGTCCCAGCAGTGCAGTGCCCGGGGCAGTGAGGTCCCCTTCACCTGGACATCTGTCCAATAGCTGTAGAAAGAACCCAGGTGCGGGTCATCAAACCATTGCTGTCATTGTTTGGGGCTACATTTCAGTCCAGCCATACAGCTGGTGTAGTAGCTTTGGAGGGCCCAGAAAGAAACAGTTTATACAGAGCCTCTAGAAGGGTCTCATGAAAAGGCATCTACTGGTTTAGGAGGGGCTTAAAGAGGCATATGGAATTAGTACTATGTATGTAAGCTACCTAGAACCTGTGGGAGATACTGACCTCCGTATGATGATCTCATGTGACAGGCAGGCAGGGGCAAAGCTGGCCCTGGTGGGGAGACAATCAGCCTGAGTCCTACCCACAGCATAGCTTTTCCAGATAAGCAGCCTTTCCTTTTGCTGTGTCTGGCCAGTTTCTCAACTGCCCTGGCCTTGGCTTCAGTACCCACATGCTCCATGCTGACCAACCCTTGACCTTTGGGCTTCCCAAACCTGTTTCATGTACACTTCATCCAGCCAGAATCTGCTGGGCAGTAGCAGGAGGCTATCTTGAGCACACAAATCACCTGCCACATTCTTTTCTTTCTTTCTCTTCCTTCCTTCTTTCCTTCTTCCTTCCTTTCTTCTTTTTAGCATGGGTCTCATATAGTTCAGGCTACCTCAAACTGGCTATGTAACCAAGATAACATTTCTTATCTTCTTTCTATTTCTCAGATGCTGAGATTACAGGCAGGCATCACCATAGTGGGTGTACGTGGTGCTGGGTATTAAACACACAGCTTTGTATGTTCTAGGCAAGCACAATGCCTGATGATGTATGACCACAGTCTGAAACCTCTATTTTATTTCTTTATTATCTAGCAGCGGTCTCACTATGTGACTAGCCTGGCCTTGAACTCATAGAAATCCACCTCCCTCTGCCTCCTAAGTGCCACCTGGCCTCAAGACCTCTATCTTTATGTCAGGAGCCACCCAGCCCAGGTTCCTTGCACACACTCACTGTACATCCTTGAGTGTACCGCGTAGTTCTCGGCCCAGATTCTGGATGTATAGCCACTGGCCCTCCTGAACCGGCTGTCCAGTGAGATGCACGTTATCCACGGTCAGCTGAGCCTCATCAAAAAGCCACTGTACCACGAACACTGGGCCTGGGAGGAGAATGAGGCACAGCTTGACCTGTGTCCGGGTTTCACCTCTGACCCTGCTCCTAGCAGGCTCTTGACTAGCTAGGCTCCCAACAGCTCATGATCCTGTGCCTTTCTTTTTTTCTAAAGAAGAAACTTCCCACTATCCTTTGGGAAGGGGCTGAGGGAACTATTTGGTAGCCTCTAAATACAGAAAGGATTTGTCGCTGATGCCATTGCAAGTGATGCTAGTTTGCTTGGGACCAACAGTTTTGGTGCTAAAATTGGGACAGCCCCAGGTAAGTAGGAATGACTGTTTTGCCTGCTGTAGGCATGACCACTTCTATGGAATAGTATAACGTCTCTGGTCCAGCCTCTCTAGTTTCAGGACTGCTGTACAGTTCAGGATACCCCACCACTTCCCAAATGCCTCCTCTGAACTGGCCACTCACAGCGCAGAGTTGGGTATACTTTGTAGCCAAAGAAGCAATTCCATTCCTCTCCTTCCTTGAACTGGCGCTGGCAGCGTTCTGGAACCATTCCACCCCAGTACCTGTAGCACAATCATAGGTTAGACTGTATGGTCCTGGGGCACTCCTCCTCTTAAGATGCTGCGTCACCCCAGGCCCTTTGTGCTAGACAGGGTTTTGGCGTGGGCTCCCCGTCCCAGGGCACCTGATGCCACGGCGGATGGCCTCTGTGGGTGCACAGTTGATGGTGTCAATGCAGTCTGATCGCCGGTACTGCTTGTTATCCAGGAACCAGCCTGAGTCAGCCAGGCCCCGCACCTGGACAGATGGGTAGCCCAGCTCCTCCAACAGTTCAGCCACGCGGTCTACATTCAACAGCACCCCGGTGCCCCCAGCGCTGAGGGAAGGCCAGACATGAGGCCAAGCAGCTGGGGTGGAGTGCTTGCTGTCCACCCAGAACTGGTTTAGCCCCAGCCCTAGTCCTGAGGAAACACTGCCTCTGAACAATGCATTCTGACTGTAGCCATGTTGCTTGTCCATGAGCAAGACACAGGGACCTCTCTCCCTCACGGTCTGGAGGCAGAGGACTGGTAGAGTTCTAGGCACTGGCCCACAGCTAAGACAGTCAGAACACAGAGCTGACTCTCTTTCCCTCTCCTCCTGTATCAGTTTCCTTATCTGAAGAAGAAGATAAACTCCGCTGTATCGGGCTCCCTCATCCAGTCAAGCACGCATTCTGTGCTCCTACTGGGACACGGTCGCTGACCGGTTGGCGTCACCCCACCCTTCCCCGACACTGCATCCTGAAGAAAGGACATCAGAGCACACCTGACCACTACCCAGGTGGCTGCAGCCCAACGATCTTGAGAGTCCAGAAGCATTCTCTAAACAGTTCCCAGCTACAGAACACTCTGAGCTGCCCCAAATGAGGCTGAACTTCCAGTGTGGGCTGGAGCCACAGGGCTCTGTGAGGATAGATTCCAGGCCTGCAGGTGGTTACCTTCCGGGTTCTCCCCCACCCACTCCATTCTGCCCATGTTCCAGAGTTGCCATAACAGCCCCTTCCTCCCTCCATACAAAGTCCTCCTCCCTTGGGCCTGTTGTCTTACCTGCTTCCAGCCAGCAACAGCACCTTTGCCCCACTCAGCCCTTTGACCAGGAGCTCCCGTACCACCTCCTGGATGATGAGGGAGCCCATGAAGGCATACTCATCTGTAGGGAGAAGGGGTAGTAGCTTTAGGTGAAGTTAAACTCAGGGCAGGATCTCCTACTCCATGAGGCAGGAAGATGGGCTTGGGCTCTTTCCAGAGATGGGATGGGGGGATGGGGTTGACTGGGGGAGGGGTGATGAGGATCAAGGGCAGAAGGCCCTGCTAGGAGGTCCCTCGGGGGCCAGGTGAGCCACAGACAAGCAGGAACCCTAAGGCATGCTACAAACAGGCTGAGAAGGTCTATATTTCCCACAAGTCTCACCACCCTGCCCTGTCTTAATGTGCTGGGAAGCCAGGGACTCACTCTTCTCAGACTTGGGTGAAGCCCCACTCCAAACGTCACTGGAGCAGTAGGGGATGAAGCTGTAACAGGGATCAGGTGAGCCCACCATGGCCCTCTGTTGCCCAAATCTACCATGAAAGACCCCCAGAAAAATGCTGCCCAGGATAAGGCCCTCAAGAAGGACCTCCCTAGGAAAGTCCTCTTTAGAACAGAACCCCCCAGGAAAGGGAGCCCCTAGAAGAATCATTCTCCCAAGAAGGAATGCTAGAAAAGATACCTCCTAAAACGGGGCCCTTAGGAAGGACCTCTGCAAGAAGGATCATCACCCCAGGAAGAACCAAGCCCTCTATTAAAGACCACCCCAAATACGACCCACACACACACAGAAGCCAGCCCCCAAGAATGAATCCCCACACTGAAAGTACTCCATAGGAAAAACCACTCCAGGAAAGACTTTCCCAGGAAGGACCCCCACCACCAAGGGAAACCCATGCTCTCTTACACCATATTGGCATTCCACCAGTGAGGGTTCTCCTCTGGCTGGGAGGATAGAATACCAGTACCTGGGGAAACACAACACGAAGAGGATATGCAGGTATGGCGACTTGCTTCTTGATAGCCCTGGCCTGAGGTGCACGGGCAGGGACTGATGGGAGGATGGATGGACTTAGTTATTATTCCAAGAGGAGCTCTCCATGGTTTTAGTGACTCGGGGTCTAGGATGGGGTTCCAGGGTTAAATGAGTCCTTCCTAGAAGACCTTACTAGGAGAATCTGACTATTCTGCCACTTCCACCAGACCAAGCCGGCCTTGTGCTGCTGACCTGTGCGTGTGTGTGGCCAGTCTTTGGAGCTCATGAGGCGCCGCATGGTGCTGTATCTGGAGTCACAGTTCTCCCGGTTGAAGCAATACCAGCCGCCTGCAGGCACAGGCATCAGGCTCCGTTCCACGAGTCCAGAAGACCCCTCCTGCCCCACACCTCAGCCCCTGGATCCTACCTTCCAGAAAGAGCAACCACCGCCGACTGCCCTTGGACTCCTTCAAATAGTAGCTGCAGGAAAGGCGCACAAAACATGCGGTCAGGTGGGGATACCTGAGCCACTTTCTTTCTCTACCCTCATCCCCAAACCAGAATCTTTAGCCCTCTTTTTCCCACTTCGGTGCTGAAAGGGTCATTCCACCTGTTGCTTGGAGCTCACCACAGCCGCGCGGGGGCGCCCGCAGCCAATCGCAAACTGAACGCACAAGTTGGTGAATCCCCACAGATTCCCCAGAGGTGGCGACAGCGGGTGGGTGGGTGGAGGGTCGTGTGGTCCGTGGAAAATTCCCATAGCCCGCCCCGCATGAGACCCGCGTTAACCTTGGCACTGTCAAGTTAAAGGTTAAAGTCCCTAAACCGCGTTAAAGGGACTGTCGAAGAGGTGCACTCTTGAGCACGCAGTGGCACTTGAATAATGAGAAATATGCCAGGGCTAGAGGCCCAGAAACCGATAGTGCTAAGGAGCGCAGCGAGGAGGAGATGCAGGAGCCACCGAGGCAGTGCTACAGCCTCCTATTAAGGTCCAGACTAACATGGATCAACTGAGCGCGTGCGCATCCAGAGACCCTTCTGACCTCCCAGCTTCACCTGTGTCCTCTGCTACTTCAAAGCTGAGTGCCTGTGTGAATGCGGCACCTGGAGCCTTCGGTCCCTCTTGTACCCCCCTCCTTGCTCCCGTGCTCGGATACCTGACAGTCCCGAGCCAATCTGCTATGCATAGAGGGAACCCTGAGACAGAAACCTCCTGTCCTTCAGGGTTGCCTCTTTCTACTGGAGACATGACCACTCTGGGACTGCAGTTTCTTTTTCTGTCCGACGATCTGAACTTTTCAAAGGCGGGTGCACGGTGGCCAAGAGGTCAGCACCTGAGTTGGCCTTGGACCAGAGCTTCAAGAGCTGCCCCCTCCCCCGCGTTGGGTGGCTCCAAGACAGGCTCTCCCCAGGGCTAGCAGCTCTAGACTAGTGGGAACCCTTTCCTCTAGGGACCAGATCAGCCACTGAAAATAGGAAGGGTATAGTGCAGTCTCCGTGTTTGTGCGTGCGCAGGGAGGCAAAGGATGCGAGCGCCACCAATGATGGGATGACTACGAGCCAGGCGCGGAGCACCGGTGGGGCCAGCCAAGTCAGGTTGACAGCCTCCCGGGGTCCTGCCCAGCGCCGGCCTTACCCGGCGGGGCTACCGTCATTGCAGGTCACCGACGTGTTCAGCAGGAGGTTAAGGCGCAGGTCCTCATTGAGCTGCTGCGCAGAGCAGGGATACAGGGACTGTGCCAGGCTCTTGACTTGCGCCATAAAGCTGTCCATGTTGCCCTCCACTGCCGTGAAGTCCAGTGGGAAGCTCTCCACCGGCTGCCCGGCGCCCGGCGCCACCTCAGCCCGCTGTGGAGGCGGCGGCGGGGGCGGCGGCTGGGGTGGCTGCTGGCCACGGCGCCTCCAGGTCTTCCTGCCCTCGCTGCCCCCAACCCAGTGCAGCAGGCCCAGCAGCAGCAGCACGCGCACCTCTCCGCCCATGGCAATGTCACTCCGGCCTGGGGCCACCTGCGGAGAGCGGACGACCGTGAGGCGTCGGCGGCTCGGGGCGCCGGGCCAGGGGACAAGCAAGACACTGCTGCTCCTCCGCCCAGGCTCCCGCGCCTTGTCCCTGCCCCGGGCGGCCGAGTGGGCTCTCGGCGTCGAGGCTCTGGAGTCGGGCGCCACCGGCCTCCGCAGCTCGGGCTCCGCGCGTAGCCGGCCGAGGGCAATGCAGACTCTGGGTGCGCTGGCTCGGGCCCGCGCCAATGAGCGGCGGGGGCCGAGCTGGGCGTAGTTTGCGGGGGCCGCGGCAGCCCGGGTGCCCGCGCGTTAGAAGTGCCGCCACCGCCCGGGCGCGGCGGGGGGGAGGGGGCTGCGCTCACTCTTTTCTTGGCGGAGGCTTAGTCTTTTCTTCCCAAACCACAAGCCTGACGGAGGAGCCTGGACTAACCCGTTGCGACCGCCGGAGGCGCTCCGGGCCCGGCTCCGTGGGGGGCAGCGCGGCCGGGCTGGCCCGGGGCAGCTCCATTCTCCGCGGCCAGCTCGGCGCCACTACCCCCGCCCTCGGAGCGCCCCGGGGGCCGGGAGGAAGAGGCCTTTCCGCACCGGGGGCGTCCTGCGGATTGCGCAGCTGCCCGGCCCGACGGGTCAGGGCGCAGGGTGCGAACGTTCACCTGGAGCCGCTGGGGCCTTCCCTCCCGCGCCCGAGTTCAGTGCGTTCGTGGGAGACTCGCACTCGCGCCCCCTCCGCACACTTCGCACCGCCCAGAGTCCTGCGCTCACCGTAGGTCCTCGTAGTTGCTGGAGCTGCTCTATCCCGCTGGTGCGCCCGGCTGCGCTGCGCTCCCTCTCTGGCGCTGGCGTAGAGCCGCCGGAGACTTTTATCCAGCGGGGCCCCCGGGATCAAAGCGGCGGCGGACACAGGGCTCCGCGCCGAGGGGCCGGTAGTAGCGGCGCAGGGGGGGCCTCTGCGAGGAGCGGACAGGTGGGGCCCAAGGCCCGGCTTTCGGGGTCGACCTGCAGGAAGGATCGGACGTGTGACCTCAGCCCGCCGGAGAGTCTCCCCATCTTGTGCCGGAGCCCGCAGATGTTAGGAGACATGTAGGTCAGAGGCGGTACTGCTACTTAACAGAGTTGGTAGGCTTTGCTGTAAAGTCCCTTACTGCTGCACCCCGTGAAGAAGACCACTAAGAACCTCTCCCTGCCCCAGACGCCACTGAAGAAGAAAGCTGAGGATCAGAGAATTTGCCAGTTTGGAGACCTCCTTGCATCTGCCAAGCCACCTCACCTAGTGTAACCACCTCCTCCACACATCCCGAGGCTCAGGTGACCAGCGAGAATGAAATTCCTGTCAGAAATCAAAACTAGGAGCCAACTTTGGCGTGCTACGGAACTCAGAGACAAGAAGATTGCTGCAAGTTTTAGGCCAGCCATGGCTACATAGTGAACTTCTAAAGTTAAATAACTGAATAAATAGTTAACCGTCGCGAGAGTAGGACTGATGGCGGTGGTAGTCGTGGTCACACTGGTTGCACAAAACCAAGCATACCCACCCTAAGTGCACCACAAGCCAGCCGCTCGTTTTTTCTCTACCTTCTGCCTGCAGTCTGGTAGTGTTTTTCTAGAGACAGGAAACACACCTGCCTCGGGACAAGGGTCCAAACCTCGGGCAAGGCTTCTACAGCCCTCATTCTAATTCATGACAGGAGGAGCCTGCTTCATCTAGTGGGTACCTGCTGCAACTCCTAGGGAGGAGTCATAGGGAGGAGTCAGGAAGGATGGATACCACCTGTGCTGCAGAACCAACATGCTGCTGTTCTCCAGACTGAGTGACGAGATGCAGGAAGCGAATATATATATATATTTTCATTCATTCACAGCAGGCCAGCTTTCCTAAGATCCAGTGAGAAGCCCAAGAAAAGAGTAAACTACAGAACCCAAAATGAGTCTGCCTGCAGGTCAGATGTGCTGGGTCCGCTCAGGGAAAAGCACACAGGAGTCTGCTCATGGGGGCACCTGATGTGTATTCTGTTTCCAGATGGGAACTGAGTTCAGAGGAGCTGAGAGACACACCAGGGTCTACTCATTCCTACTCATTCGGAAGCTCACCTTTGGGCTGGAGAGATGGCTCAGTGGGTAAGAGCGCTTGCTGCTCTCACAGAGAACCCAAGTTCAATCCCAGAACCCACATGGTGGCTCAAACTGTCTGTAACTATTTCCAGGGAATACAAAGCCATTATCTGACCTCCTTGGGCACCGGGCACACATTTGGTGCACAGATACATATGTGCAGGCCAAACACCCATACACATACAAACAATAACTTTTAAAAAGTTAAAGAAAAAAAGAAATCCACATTTGCTATCTCTCTGTTGTTGGGCCAGCTTGAAGTCTGTGGTTGGGACTGGCCAAGGGCAGCAGTTCCATCATTCTGAGATGTCCTTTTAAAGCCTTTATCCTTGGTAGCCAAGGCTACTGGAAGGGAAGCTTTGAGCAAGAACTTACACAGGATGACTCCTACCCTGGGAGCCTGTTATTCCAACTCTCAGCAGAGAAATGCTAACTTCCAGCTGGGTGGCATGCTGCACAGGGCTAGGCTGCCAGTCCCTGGCCCAGAGCCATTTCCTGGTGGGGAGATTTTAGGAAAGGCCCACGACCTCTCTTTGTGCCTCCGTTTCCTATTCTTTAAAGTGAGGCAGTGACCGTATGTCTGTTGGAGGGTTGTTGTGGGATTACAGGAGCCCAAGCATGAAAGTGCTCAGCGGGGTGGTGGTTATGAGTGCCAAAGAAATTCCAGAGCAAGCCAAGGACATGCATATTCTACTCTCTGGCCTTTGCTGTAACGTGATTTAGTCTGCACATCAAACCATAATGAGCTTGTGTTTGGTTTATTTAACACTAGTAGCAGAAAAAGGGGTTCCAACCAAAACTTCCCTTAACATCCCTGCCCTCGCTCCCAGGCTTCCCTCCCTCCTTATAAGTGTCTGCTACGGGCCCTGCATAAACCCCTGTCCTTCTCCTATCTTTTTTGTTTTGGTTTTTCGAGACAGGGTTTCTCTGTGTAGCCCTGGCTGTCCTGGAACTCACTCTGTAGACCAGGCTGGCCTCGAACTCAGAAATCCGCCTGCCTCTGCCTCCCAAGTGCTGGGACTAAAGGCGTGCGCCACCACCGCCCGGCGTCCTTCTATCTTAAACAGGCTGATTTTATGTTCCCCTGAGGCCCACTGCACCAGAGCTTTCCCTAAGTGTGGGGGAAGTCTTTCCAGAATTCAGGTTCTTTAAGAAAGACCCTAGATACTAAAACCTGAGGCCATCGCAACTAACCCTCACCACCTTACAGAAGACTCACCAGCACCGCGTCAGATACTGCTTCTTGACAACTTGAGTGGATACGAGCAAAAACATGCGCAATAACAAGCATTGGTGAGGGCGAGAAGAGACCAGATCTCTGCGTGCTGCTGAGAGTGGGACCGAATGGTCGTCGAGGGGCCCTCCCTAAGTCCATACAGGACATCACCATCTGACCCAGCACTTCCACTCCTAGGTACGGACGGACCTTGAATTGGAAACAGGTGTTCAAACAAAAGCTGGCATGCAAGTGTTCAGAGCAGTGCAATTCACAATGGCTAAAAGGTAGATGCCGCTCAAAAGCCCACCGGTGTGGTTTCTTTCTACAGTGGGAAGAGCTTCAGCCATAAAAAGGAAATTCTGACCTATGCTACAGTCTTTAAAACACTATGCTGAGTGAGACAACCCAGTTACAAAGGATTCACGCTGTGTGTGGTTCTATAGACATGATATACCCAGGAAGGGTGAATTCACAGGGACAAAGCCACACCACAGGCTGCCAGGAGACCTCGAAGATTAGAGAATTAAGGAGTGCCTGTTGACAGGTGTGCTTGTGTCTTCGGGGATGATGAAGATATTCTGAAACTGTGGGGATGGTTGCACACATTGTAGGTCTACTGTGGGGATGGTTGCACACGTTGTGGGTCTACTGTGGGGATGGTTGCACACATTGTAGGTCTACTAAATGTTGTGGAGTTGTGACACTTCATAGCATTAGGTCCCTGTTACTTGAATTTTGCCTTTTAAAAAAGTCCAAAAAGTGTAGTGCTGATGCACACCATTCCTTGTGAGGTAGATGAGAGAGGATCAGGGGTTTAAGGCCAGCCTCAGTTACACAGAGAGTTTGATATTTGCTAGACCTTGCTTCAAAACAAGCACAAGTCACCAAGTTTGACAGCAGCTTGGCACAGGACAAGAGTACCTGGACCAAGCCTGAAGCCAGGTGAATAGGTTAACTGGGATAGCACAGGCTGGTCTTCTTCACAATTCTCTTCATAGCTGGAGATCAAACAGGGGTTGGAGTAGGGGTAGGGAGCGTCTTTCTGTAGTGGAATGCTGGCCTATGGGTCCCTGAGCTCTTTTCCTTTCCTCTAAAGTACCTGCTTCACGGTCCACACCGAGTGAGCCAGGTTGCTGGGGGCAGGATTCAGTCTCAATGAACGTGTGATGAACAACAGCGGTCATGGTGGGTATTGGTGGTACCTCAGGGAATAGCGTGGTCTGAGGTTCTGTGTACAGGAAGCTTGTGGACTGGGAGGGTGAGTCAGACTTGGGACAATGTTACAAGTCACCTTGCTAGAGTGACTCCCTTAGAGTTACCCTTGTGATATTCAAAACATCAGATACTAGACAAGGGCTGTCCCCTTCCCCACTCTTGGCTGCTCCGCTGCCTTACTGGGATGTGTACTGCCTGGCTCCCATTAGAACTGGTGGTGGATGCATCTGTCTAGCTCAGATCTAGTGTGTGCCCAGTAGCAAGGGGGTCTGAAGCAAGGCGCTTTGCATTTTCAGAACGATACCTCAAGAACAGATTAGGAGTTCAGGGTTTTGTTCTGGGTTCTGGGGAGAAGGACAGATAAACATAGAGTTAAGTACCAAGAGTTACAGTCCTTACCTAGTCAGACAGAGCTCTTCCTGGGAAGGAACCAAGATGGAACATTTCACAAAAGAGCTAAGGTCTGTGTTAAGCTGCTCTCCAGTGCTGGGAAGGAGGAGTGTGTGGCAGAGGCAGACAGTAGCACATGAGTTCCATCTGAGACCTTCTGTGGGATCCAACAGATGAATGACCTGGTTAGAGGGCTGGGCCAGCAGGGACTAGCATGTCCAGCAACTCTGGACCCAGTTCCCTTGCCCGGATGTGGGACTGGCCTCCTCCCTGTATCTCCTCCCAGCCCCCAGCCTTCACTCTTACCCAGCTCTGTGTTTCAGCTGCTACCTTCTGCTGTCTGGGGCCCAGCTGTTATATACTGGTCTCAGCCACCAGGCTTCACATGAGCCATCTGGGTGGTTCTGCACTCCAGCTGCTGGCCTCTGAAGCCCAAGTGAGCAAGAAATCTGGGCAGGATAGCCTCTTGTCCTGTAGCCTGCTCTGAGGGGGAGCTCTGAAGATCCCACCTCTAGCTCTTTGTCTGTGCTGGGGCTCAAAGCCAGGAAGATACCGAAACTAAGCCTCTTTTAGTTTCTCCCCAAAGCCTTCATCTCTATACTCATACTCATTAGCTTATTTCTCCTGGGCTGGAGGAAAGCACCTCACTAAAGATGACAAGCTCTTTAGCTTGTCGTTGGGAACTGATCTCCCTGAGACTCTCAGCTCTGGCTCTGGGAAAACAAGGTGGCCATCTGAAGGTAGCATGGTGGCCATCTGATGGTAGCATCGAGTAGCTTTGCGGTCAGTTGGCAGAAAGAGCTGTTGCTGTTCCTAGGAGTCAGAGTTCCTTCACTAGGAGCATGAGAGTCCTGAGACCGAGGCCCTACAGCCCCTCAATGGTGAACCAGTATTCAGGAGCTCAGCATCAGCAGCTTAGAGCACTGAGGTACCTTAGACCTTACTGATATCTCTGCAGTACCTGTTCCTACCAGGACCTCTGCAGCTAAGGCCTGCCCTAGCCCATTTCCTCACACACACCCCGCCCCCCCCCCCCCCCCCCCCCCCCGCCCCCCCCCCCCCCCAGACAGACCAGTGGGAGAATCCCACTGAGCAGTGACATGGGCTAACTGGAGGCTCACTAGCATGGACACATTCCCTAACTGGGAAGAAGGGTATAAGCCTGGAAAGAGGTCACAGTTTATCTGTGGAACTTCTTGGGGTACCATCCGGAGCACCCTGAGATACCTAGTATATGCCCTTGATCCTGAATGGACAAAGCTGCTAGTAGCCATCCTAAAGAGCTGCAGGCTGGTACCAAACCCCCAGCTGTCCAGTTGCTGGCCCCCAGGTGCCTGAAGCAACAGACTCTACAGGCCAATGAGGCCGGGTGCCATGTGACCTCCAGCTCCCTCTTTCCAACCCTGTGATCCTCCGGCAGGCTTGCACACGTGGCCTCTGGGGAGACAGAAACAAACTCTCAGATCTTGCCACTGGGAACCTTTCAGCGCTGGAGGCTGCGGATGCTTCTCTTAAAGGGCCATATCACTTTAATTCAAAGCAGATCCTTGGAACAGCTGTCTAGCTGCTGGCAGGGGAAGGAGGAGGGAGATGGGCTGGCAACAGAAGGAAGGTATTCTCAAAAAGGATGCTAGGTTTATTCTCAGAAGTAGTTAAAGCGGAGGCAGACAGGGCTGAAGAGCAGGTCCAGCTCTTCCTTCTTTCAGTAACTGGGAAAAGGCCTCTTCTCTCACAGGAGACACCTGAAGCTGAACAGGTTCCTAAGCAGTGGGTTGGTTGACTATTCTTGTAGCCTGACCCCTGGAAACGTATGACCATGTGTGTGTGTGTGTGTGTGTGTGTGTGTGTGTGTGTGTGTGTGTGTTTCAAGGCAGGGTCTCTTTGTACTGGCCTGACCATCCTGGGACTCACTCTGTAGACCAGACTGCTTTCAAACTCAGAGATCTGCCTGTTTTGGCCTCCTGAGTGCTGGGATTAAAGGCGTGCACCACCACCGTCTGGCCACTGGGCATATTTAATGAAGAAATGACATGGTCTCTTTTGTATATCAAACAGGACCTGAGATTCTTACTTGACCAGGTGCCCTGCCTGTAGACTGCTCACTGAGGTCAAACATGGGTAGCTCTGTGCATTAGATGATTCAGACAGGCATTCATGCACCTGATCCTGAACTGGGCACAGGGACCTAGACAAAGGGAGTGCTTCTCAGCTAGGTGGCAAATTTCAATTTGGCTGTCTTGCTCCGGTCATTCCACTGACTTGGGGACCCTGAGCCACTGCTGTCCATGAGGGGACTCAGTTCTTGCTTCATCCGGCTGTAGAGGGGCTTCAGAGAAAAGAATGAAGGAGCTGTGTCATATTATATAAGAAGGAGGAGATGACAGACAGCTACAGATGGTTCCCCCAAGCATCTTTTTTTTTAAAGATTTATTTATTTCATTTATATGAATATACTGTCACTGTCTTCAGACACACCTGAAGAGGGCATCAGATCTCATTACAGATGGTTGTGAGTCACCATGTGGTTGCTGGGAATTGAACTCAGGACCTCTGGAAGAGCAGTCAGTGCTCTTAACCACTGAGCCACCCCTCCAGCCCTCCTCTAAGTGTCTTGACATACATATTTGCTGTTTTTTCAAAGAGAAACAAAGGCTATGTAATAAAATTGGCTTTTTGTGGGTGATCAAGGGTGGGGAGGAACGGGTCAGGGTAAGTCATGTTTTATACTTACAATCTCTGAATCAAATAAAAAAATTAATTTGAGACAGTGTCTCACTATATAGCCCTGGCTGTCCTGAAACTCTTTTTGTGTACCAGGCTAGCTGCTAACTCATAGAGAGCCACCTGTTTCTGCCTATCGAGTGCCAAATATTCTGTAAGTCAGAACAAGGTGAAAAAAAACCCAAACTTTAAAGTGCAGTAAAAATAAAAATAAATAAACATAAATCAAACCGTTACCATAACCTAACTGTGATATGTAGCTATATATGTCAAATGGCAAAGGGATGACAGTTGCCTGTGGACCACTCTCTAGCTACATCTGTAGGGTTGCTTCTGGGATCAGCACATTTGTTTTCCCCAAGGTAAGCAGCACCATGCAGTACACTGGGGACTGGGACACACGTGATGGCAGGGAAAGAGCAGATTCCTTCTTCTTCCTTTCTCCCCTCCTCTTCCTCCTTTTCTTCCCCTTCTCTTCTTCCTCCTCTCTTCCTCTTCTCCCTCCTCCCCTCCTCTCCTCTTCTTCCTCCTCCTTCTCTTCTGCTTCTCTTCCTCTTTCTCCCCCTCCTCCTTCCCATCTTCCTTCCGCCTCCCCTTCTTTCCCAAGACAGTGTTTCTGTGTGTAGCCCTAGCTGTCCTGGACTTGTCTTGTAGACCAGGCTGGCCTCGAACTCACAGAGATCCTCCTGTCTCCATGATTGAATCCTGGGGCTAAAGTTGCGTGCCACAAAACTTAGCTTTTTCTTTCTTCCTGACCTGGGATGTCCAGCTCCACTCTTTGCCAGTAGTAGAACACCTGCTTCGAAGCCTTTAGATTTCAGGATGTAGCGGCATCGGCAGCCTGTAAGTCCCTTGTTGTCTGTCACAGCGCGGATAAATAACACCAAGATTCTCCTAGCTCCCCCACTTACCGACAACAACAGATCCTTAGGATCAATTCCCTCCAAAACCAACGTCCACACCTGTTAGGTGTTTGCTTTTGTTTGTTTTGAGACAGGGTTTCCCTCTGTATTCCTAACTAGCCTAAAGGTCACTAGAAGCTTGTGGCAGTTTCAGATTTGTAGTGACCTTCTGCCTTGGCATCCCCAAAGTTTGTTTCCTTGGAGAGCTATCATATATCACTCTGACCTAATTATGGAAAAAATTTAAGTATTTTTCCACTAATATTTATTTATTCACTTTCTTCTTTAGATGAGTGGGGTCTCACTATGTTGTTGAGAGTGAGTGACTTTTTTTTCCCCCAAGGGGGAGGAGGTTTATTCAGGAGATAGAGCAAAGGTGGGGAGAAGGTGGAAGAAGAGGAGAGAAGTAGAGGTAGAGGCCGGCCATGACCACGTGGAGAGAGAGGAAGGGGGGAGGGGACAGAGAGGCAAGAGGGTAAGAGTGAGGGTAAGAGAGTAAGAGATTAAGAGTGAGTGAGTGACTTTTAACTCTCCAGGCTCATGTGATTTTTCTGTCTGAGTTTCTCAAGTAGCTATTGGAGACTACAGGTGCACACCACTTCCTACATCAAATTTTAGAACATAATATTCTGTATTTTTGCTTCTTTAGTGAGATATAGTCTAAGGACAAAAATAACTACAAAGATATCTTTACTCTCATTCTCTCTTTCTCTGAGACAGGGTCTTATGTATTTCAGGCTGGCCTCAACTTGCTATGCAATCGAGGGTGACCTTGATCTGATCTTCCTGCCTCCATCTCCTGAGTGCTGGGATAACAGGTATGTACCATTATGGTGCAAGAATTTGAAACTAGGATATTATGCATGCTGAGTAAGCACCCATACAACTAAGCCACAGCACCAGCCTTTGTCTTTGTTGTTTGGTTTGTTTCTTTGTTTTTTTTTTTTTTTGTTTTTTTTTTTTGTTTTTTTTTTTTGTTGTTGTTGTTTATTTGTTTTCAAGACAGGGTTTCTCTGTCTATTGCTGAAGGTCCGGAACTCACTCGGTAGACCAGGCTGGCCTCGAACTCAGAAATCCACCTGCTTCTGCCTCCCAAGTGCTGGAATTAAAGGCATGCGTCACCACCGCCCGACTGGTTGGCCTCAAATTTAATCATGATTTTGCCTCTTAAGTTCTGGAATTATAGACATGTGCTACCTCAACTGGTGTGTGCACTCGAGCCTCACATACTTGTGAGGGTAGAAGCTGTTGTGGGAGCCTGTTCTTTCCACAGTGGGTTCTGGACTTCGAATTGAGATGCTGAGCTTGTATGGGCTCATGGTACCAACTCAGTGTTGCTTTCTTCATCTAAAGTCTGACTCTGTAGCCTAGGCTCCCCGGGTCTCACGGTGTACTTCAGTTTGCAGACCGCAAACCCACCCCTCTTGCCTCAGCCTCCTGCATGCCGGGACTGTGGGCTTGAGCCACTGTGCCCAGTTATACATTTCTTATTGTTGTTGGTGATGATGTTGTTACAATAGCTCTGAAATGCTTTATTTTTTTTTTTTTAATTTTTTCTTTCGTAGTGCTGGGGTTCAAACTGCAGATCTTGTAAATACAATCTACACCTCTATCCGTGCAATGTATCTTAAAATAGAAGATTTAAAAAGAATACTATTGAACATTCTCACTGTAGAAAAGAGAACTTGTATTGAAAGATACAGATTTCTTTATTATTTATCTTTTGAGACAGGGTCTGTCTAGCCCTGGCTGTCCTGGAACTCACTATGTAGACCACATTGTAAGATTTCAAATGCAAAGATCTCCCAGTTTCTGCCTCCCAAGCGTACCCCCAAGCCTAGCCCTATTTCATATATTGTATATTAGAAAATGTCCTTGTCCCTAGAAAATAAACATTAAAGAAGTATTCAGTGACAAAGAAGCATAATGCATCAACTTACTCTTTACTTTTGTGTGTGTGTGTATGTGTGTAAGTACAAGCTATGTGCCTTCCAGTGCCATCAGAGGCCAGAACAGGGGCTTGGATCCCCTGAAGCTTGAGTTACAGGGATTTGTGAGCTGCCTGATATGGGTGCTGGCAATCAAACTCAGGTCCTCTGACAGCATAGTAATCGCTCTTAGTCAGTATACTAATCTGACTAAAAGATGTTCTTTGTACTGTTCTTATATCATTCTAAATCTGAAGTAAATAGAAACTGGGTCAGATGTGCTGCCACACAGCTGTCATCTCTGCATTTGTAGGTCACCAGTTCAAGGTCAGCCTGGTCTACACAGGGTGAGACAAACAGTCAAGGATGGTGGCACATGTCTGTGATCCCAGCAGTCAAGATGTGGAGGCAGGATCAACAGTAAAAGGCCAGCTTAGGCTACAGGAGACACTATCCAAAACAAAACAACAAAAGACAAACACAGGATTTAAAGTCACCCCTCACAAGAAGCATAGCAGCCAGCATGAAGGCAGTCATACTGACTAAATTTAGGTCAATTTGAGCATGAAAAAACCAAAACCAAAACCGAGAACAACAACAACAAAACCCAAGACTACAATGAAATTAAAAAAAAAAAAAAAAAAAAGACATGAGGGGACTGGAGAGATGGTTAAGAGCACTGGCTGCTCTTCCAGGGGACCCAGGTTCAAGTCCCAGCAACCACATGGTAGTTCACAACTATCCATAACTCTAGTTCTAAGGGATTTGATGCCTGCATCTGGCCTTTGCTGGAACCAAGGGAATGCTTGTGGTGTATAGATATGCTTGCAGGCAAAACATCCACACACATAAAATATATACATACATATATATATATATGTGTGTGTGTGTGTGTGTGTGTGTGTGTGTATATACATATATATATATATATAAAATTAAAAAAAAAGAAAAAGAAAAAAGTAGAAAAAAGACAGAATTCACATTAATATGTAGGAATCTTTTTTTTTTTTTTAAAGATGTTTTTCTTTTTCTATTTCTTAATTATTTTTTTTTCAAGACAGAGTTTTTCTGTGTATCCTTGGCTGTACTGGAACTCACTCTGTAGACTAGGCTGGCCTCAAACTCAGAGATCTGCCTGTCTCTGACTCTGGAATGCTAGGATTAAAAGCACCACCACTGCCCAGAACCACTACCCAGAGATAGCACCACCCACAATGGGCTGGGCCCTCCCACATCAATCACTAATTAAGAAAATGCCCCACAGCTAGATCTTGTGGAGTCATTTTCTCATTTGAGGTTTCCTTCTTTCAGATGACTCCAGCTTGTGTCAAACTGACACAAAACTAGCCCGGACAATTGTCAAGGAAATAAATAAAAAGCACTCACTCATCAATTGGTGTTAAAACTGTTGCATAAATAAATGTGGGAAAAAAACATGGCCTTGTAATCTTAAAGAATTAGCCCACAGCTGACTCATTTACTACCCAAGGAACGAGGGACCTTGATTAGGACTGTGACTTTAAGTGGTCAGTTTTCACACACCCACTTTTAGAACACACTATATCTCTTGAGGGTCTGCCATTTTTCTCACTACACCTCTCTAAATGTTTTACCAGAGAATTCTAACTGTGGGACAGTTGAAAGAAAATGGGCTTGAGGGTTTTTGGTTGGTTGGTTGGTTTGTTTTTTTTTTTTTTTTTTGTTTTTTTTTTTTGGCTTATTTTAAATGTGGTGTGTAAAATGCTGGTGTGTAAAAAGAAAGGAAGAAACCAAAGGGGACCAGGGAAGGTGCACAGCTCACTGAGAGTCTAAGGTTGCACAGAACCACGTAAACTCTTCACATTCTTTTTCCCATGCAGGAGGTGTCCATGTTTGTCAATACACAGGTGTGACACAGATCTTGCACTCCTGCTTCTCCACTCTCAGATTTAAGAGATTTTTACAACAATCCCAAGGATCACAAGTATCTCACTTTCCTTGCCTTCATGGTGACAAACTAAGAGAGGGCCTAAAATCAACAAGATGGCTCAGCAAGTAAAGGTGCCTCCAAGCCTGATAACCTCAAATGTATCCCTCAGTCCCACAAAGTGGAGGGAGAGAACAGATATGCACACAGGCACCATAGCATGCCTATACCTCCTCTTCCACAGACACGCAATAAAAAAAAATACACAAAATATAACTATTATTGTATTTCAAGACAGGGTTTCTCTTGAGTAGCTGTGGTTATCCTGCAACTCATTCTGTAGACCATGCTGGTCTTGAACTCAGGAATCTGTTTTTGCCGCTCAAATATTGGTATTAAAGGCTCGTGTTACCACACCAGGCTCAATAAAATATTTTTCAAAAAGGTTGTCACCATGTGAAGATGATGACCACAGGGACATTTAAGAGGGTGACAGAGACTCCTTACTTAACGGAGTAGGTACAAAGACCAACTCTGGTGTGGGCATACCCAACACTTGGTGGCAGACAGGTAGCTGGTGGGCCCCAGGCAGCATAGCTTTCTTGCAGGCAGTCTCCAGAGCATGTGTCTCAGGATGAGGAGACAGTGCCCCTGACAGAACAGTGTTCCCTCCAGGGAGGAGGAGCCTTTGGGCCGCGCCGTCGGGACGCCAGTGCTTCAGCAAGGCAGAGCTAGGGCGCCGTGGGCGGAGTCTGGGGCGGGCCCGGAAGCGAGTCGGCCCCGCCCCCAAGGCCGCGTGGCTGTGCGTCCCGGCTGTTGCGGATAAAGTTGTTTGAGGCGAGCCGGCTGCGGTCACGTGAGCGGAAGATGGCGGCCCCGGCGGGCGGCGGGGGCTCCGCGGTGTCGGTGCTGGCCCCAAACGGGCGGCGCCACACGGTGAAGGTGACGCCGAGCACCGTGCTGCTGCAGGTGCGGCCGCCGGCTCGGGTGGGGAACGGGCGGATGGGTGGACCGGCATACCGCCCGGGGTCGCCGCGTCAGGGCCCGCCCCTGCGGTTGCTCCCGGCGGTGGGGCGGGGCCTGAGGCAGCCAATGAACGCCTTTCGCGCGGCTGCCCGCCCCATCCTCTGGCGCAGTGCTCGGGCTGGGTCCCGGGGGCGGGGCGGGATACTCGGAGGCGCGTTTCCCGAGCATAGTGGGGTCCATGCACCCCACTAAGAGGGTTGTGCCATGCGACACCCAGAGTCTTCGGCGCTTGTCCGAATCCGGCTTCTCGGTCACCGGGAAGAGTGACGTTCCTTCCTGCTGAGCTCAGGGGCGTCCCTCCGGACCCTAGGGCCTCTCTGTGTTCCCGGAAGTGAATTTTGCTAAGTCACTCACTGCTTTTGATTGTTGCTGCTCGTGAACTCGTATGAATTATACCTGTTTATTAAACCTCTGTTGTTTGGTTGCAAAGGCGTACACGATTCATAACTGGCAGGAGCACATAGGGTGAAATAGGGAACCCAGTTCAAAAATGAGGTTCTGCCATATCTTAACACAGCCCCAGAGCCCTTTGTAAGGACCCATTTGGAGCTGCGCTCATGTAGAGGAGGGTTCTGGTCATGCAGCAGTCACACAGAGATACCAGGCCACAAAATGGCCATGGACGCAAAGTAGTCCCAGTGAGGCAGATTATATTTGTAGCTAGAGCTAGAGGCCACCCAGGGCCTAGAACATGGGACCAGGGATGGACAGGCTGGGCCATAGTTGGAGGAGTAAGTCAGTAATGAGTCCCCAGTGGGAAGGCGGAGAGTAGACAGGGTTTGCATGTACAGTTTGCTTGCACCTGTTGAATGGGATGTTTGGTGGGTTGGCCAGTGTGCCTACCAGTTGAGGTCCACATAGGTTTTACTGACCATTTGTCCCATAGGTACTAGAAGACACATGCCGGCGTCAGGACTTCAACCCTAGTGAATACGACCTGAAGTGAGTTTGCTTGGACTCAGCTGTGGGCTTCTAGGTCCACCTGGTCCTTTTCTCAACACATACTATTATTTCTGCCTTGGAAGCGCCCCCTTGGGCACTTTAAAACAACAGAAGTTTATTCTCACCCAGTTCTGGATGCAAAGTCCAAACTGACGAAAATGTGGCTGTGCTCCCCCCTCCCCCCAAGACAGAGATTCTTTGATTCTTTGTGTAGTCCTGGCTGTCCTGGAATTCACTTTGTAGACCAGGTTAGCCTCAAAGTCATAGAGATCCTCCTGTCTCTGCCTCCATAATACTGGGATTAAAGACCCCATCCCTACCCCTGTGGGTATTCTCTTGAATGTTCTAGGAAAGAGGACTTATCTTTTTCAGCTGGCTGTTCAGGTGTTCCTTGGCTCGTGACTGCATCATTGCAACCTGTGCCTTGATCTTCAAATGGCCCAAAACCACAAGTCACTGGGTTCAGGGTCCTCTGCTCAGTCCAGGGTGATCTCATTTAATTACTCCCTACACCTGCATTCATAAATACCTGTGACAGATGAGGTCGTTCTCACAGGTTTTAGGGCAAGAACAGTGATGTCTCTTTTGAGGCGCACTGTCTAAGCCCAGTGTAGGATTTTGGCTGTTTGAGTGTGTAAGTTCCTGGTAGGACAAAGAGGGATGGATAGAAGGCTGTAATCGGATGGTCACCCTCCAGCTGCTGGAGTTCTCCCATGTCTGGGTCTCTGTCAGGGTGTTACTACAAAGAGAGGGGTCCTCTACCAGGTCCTCGGATCCCAGGCCATAGAAGGGATTGCAGGTTTCTGTCTTATGTATAGCTTTTCACCTTGGAGACATGTTTCCATAACATTGTCCTAACACAAGAGCCCACTCTCTTGGTCTTTCCCATGCTGTCATATGGGCTTTCTAGGAAGAAGTTTCTTGGAAAAGATATCTGTATCAGGCTATTCCCGTCTCCGGCTCCCATTCTGGCCTTCTAAGAATCCCAGGACATGTGCTCTGAGTGGCAAACTCTCCTACAGTACCCTGTCACAGAGCTTTGTGCCAGCTCTGTTCTGTGTACCTGCCTGTGGCCCACGTGGTGGTGACTGGTTAGAGCAATGGTTATAATTTGAGCCTGTTCTTCTACAACAGTGCATTGGCTCTGCCCTTGTCTCTCCTCTCCATCCATGGACTGTAATTTGTTTAAGAACTGCTCCCACTGCCCTGGCTGTAAGCAGAGTGGCCTCTCCTCTCCACCCATTGTTCTTGGCTCTTAGGCCTGTTGTCCTGGTTCACACTAGCATTTTCTATGAAGTTCGCTGGTTTTGAGCCTATGTTGAGGACTGGGATCAACAATGACCAATCACAGTCATCGGATGAGAACCAGCTGATGAGTCTGTCTTGTTCTCAGTTTCTCTCCCCCTCCCCCTCCTCCTCTTTCTCGCCCTCCGTCTCTCCTGTTTCTTCTGTGAGAACCTATGTAGGACTGGCTGGCTTTGAGCTCACAGTACCTGCTAGTACCTCCTGAGTATTGGGATTAAAGGGGTGTGCTACCTCACCTGGCTCGTAGTCAGTTCTCCCAACACCCTTGGGCTTTATTAACAGGTCACAGTCCAGAAAACTGTTATTTCCAACAGTGTCTTGCATTTATAATGTTGGGCTAGTCACTGTGTATATTCAAAAGTGGTTGGCCATAGACCATATATGAACAATTCACACAGATTTGTTTGTCCAGCTCTGTAGTTTCCTGTTGCCCTCCCTCAGTCCTTGAGTGGCCCATGCATAGCTCTAAGGCATGCAGCTTTGTGTTTTCAGAGCTGCGGGCGGGGCTTCTCTTAGACATGTGAACTGTAGCAGGTGTATTTCTCATTCCCAAAGAGTCTTGGGTCCTAAGGCTGTGGGTCAGGAAGAGAAGGCTACTGGGTGGAGGCCCTGGCCCTTCCCTAGTGATTCCCCAGTGCACTGAGGAGCCACTTTCCCTTTTCTTCCAAGGGTCAGGTATTGGCTTCCTGTTGGCCCATCGTGGGATGCCAGGAGCTGTGCATCAAGGTCCAAGTCTGCCTTTGTGTGGCCTGAAGTGTCATTCAGTTCTCCAGTCTGGGCAGACATCTTGGAGACTGTTTGCTATATGTGCTTGAGCCTTCACTGACTTCCAGATCTCTTGCTCCTTCAGTGCTTCTGAGAAACCAGATGTTTAAAGTCCCTACAAGGCCTTGGGGCCTCCTGCTCAGGAAGCCAAGGAGGTTTCAGGCTTGCCTTGTCCTCCAATGGGCAGGGGAGGGGAGTCCCGACATCCACATCAGTCTTTCTTTATTGGTTGGAAGGCACTGAGCTCTCTTTAGGCCTTTCTGCACCCAAACCCCTCAGGACTTAAGCAGAGAGGTCATGACTAATGTGACTATCTGGTCTGAATGGACATTGGGCTGGGCTGTCCCAGAGGTGGTTTTGTAGGATCTGCCTGCTATGCTTGCCTCATGCTCCTTTGGATAGCAGTGGGCAGGGGTTGTGGGGATGGGGTTTCTTGGTCTGGTGTATATTGCCTAAGTCTGAGCAACTTTGACAGTTGCAGCGGCAGAGGGTAGCCTGTCGCACTCACCTTGCTCTTGCTTGAGACAACTTTCTTTTTTTTTTTTCCTTTACATTTTATACATGAGTTATGTATGCTGTGTTCGTGCTGAGCTTGCTTGTGGAGGTCAGAGGACAACTTTCTGGAAAGTTCTTCTCTTGTACCATCATGTAGGGTGAGGTTTTACAACATCCAGGCTGACCCCTGTTCTCTATGTAATCAAGATGACCTTGAACTCCTGATAGATACTTCTGTGTCTACATCCTAAGAACTGGGAATACAGGCATGGGCCACCATGCCAGCGTTGTGCAATACTGGTGATTGAACCCAAGCCTCGTGCCTCTTAGGCAAGCACTGCACCAAATACACTACAGTCTTTGGAGACAGTTGAGTCTCCTAACTAGTCTGAGGGTCACTGGGCCAGCATCTGCTACAGCATGCGTAGGCTCCACCCTTGCCTTTTGAAGGAGCTCATCCTGTTCTCTTCCTCTCCACATCCCTGCCAGCCCTGTGCCTAGCTAAAGGTCCCGGTAGTCTAAGACTTCGCCTCTCGTTTCTTCAGGTCCTGACTTTCTGCTCTCGTAGCCAGGGAAACAGCAGGCATGGGGCTGTGTCTTCAGGACAGTTATGGCTGTGTCTGTTCTGCAGATTTCAGAGGACCGTGCTTGACCTCTCTCTCCAGTGGAGATTTGCCAACCTGCCTAACAATGCCAAGCTGGAGATGGTGCCTGTGTCCCGTAGCCGAGAGGGGCCTGAGAACATAGTAGGTGTCCAGTTGTGAAGCACAGTGGTGCTGCTTCTCTCTCTGGGGCTGTGGAGCATTGGATGGTACTTCAGTGGGCTGACTGGAAGGTGTGTCAGAGCTTTGCTCATGGCCTGAGAAGGGCTGGGAGGTCGAAGCAAGTCCTGGGATCCAGTCTGCCTTCCTCAATCAGGCTAACGCTGTATTTCGTGCTGGAATAACTTGGGACTGGGAGTGAAAACTTTTTTCCATTATGGAGGTTTTTTATTTTTTGAGTTTTTTAAAATTGTGGTGTTTGTGATTTGGTTTTGGTGAGGTTTATTGGTAGCATTTCCTTACCAGCTAGATGTTTCTGATCTGAGATCCTGCATTGCTGTGTGGACATGGGTGATTTGCTTTCCAGCCGACCTCCAAAGCAGCCTGCTTGCTTTGGCTCAGCTGCAACTGCCCACCAGCTGCCAGCATGTAGAGCAGCAGTTAACCAGTGGGTCACGACGTCCTTGGGGTCGAATGACCCTTTCACAGGGACTGAATACCAGATAGATGTATACTTATGGTTCATAGCTGTAGTGAAATTACAGTTAGTAACAATGGAATAATGTTGTGTTTGGGGGCCCCACAGCATGAGAAGCTATAGAAAAGGCTTGCAGCATTAGGAAGGCTCAGACCGTCCGCTGCTGTAGGGGATCAGGAGGACTTTCTCCACCTCAGGTTGTAGCTCACATTCCTTGTTGAAGATATGGTTGTTAGTAATAAACAGAAATCGAGAAAACACCAGGCATCAGTCTTCTGTGCTGGGTGATAAACTGCCCTGAAGTTGGTGACATCTTACTAAATGTTCATATCTCACGGGATTCTGGGGCTGGGTTAGGGAGCAGCTCATCCTTGGTCTCCCAGAGAAGCTACACTTGTGCTGTCTGCAGCCTAGGTATGAGTAGTGGGACAGGGGTCATTTCCATGATGGCTCATTCACACACAGCTGCATAAAGGTGCATTTGGGTTGAATGCTCCCGCACTCTTGGGAAGGAAGACCCCTTAGACGTCACACCCCTCCTCAGTGTGTGTCTCCTCAGGAGGTGGGGAGGGTCGGTCTGCTCGAACAGTGCTCGTCTTCCTAATTAGGTATTCTCTCCAGGTTCGAATCGCAGTACAGCTGGATGACGGCTCCAGGTTGCAGGATGCTTTCTGTTCCCGACAGACCCTCTGGGAGCTTCTCAGCCATTTTGCACAGACCAGGTGAGCATTGGTGGGCAGATCCCAGGCTCTTTCCCGCCCCCTCCTGGCAGAGGTCTGAAACCTACACTGTGCTCTGGCCAGGGCCCTGGCTCTTCAGCGTTTGCAGTCCTGACTGAGAAGACTGACTGGAGATGAGCAGTGGGAGGCATTGGCAGCTCAGCTTTCCGGCCTACTGGCCTCCTTGTCCTCCAAGAAGAGCAAGGCTGTGTTCCCATCTTGAGGGGACCCAAGAGATCCCAAGGCTGATGATGAGCTGCAACAGGAGATGAGATGTAGGCTATGTCTCCTGTGTCTGTAAGATTTGTATTTGGGAATCCTTGATTAGAGTGAGCAAACAGCTGTTAAACCACTGCCTGGTGCTGGGACACTGCTTTATACAGATGAGTTCTCCTGATACTGATTCCGTTAGTTTTTGTTGATTAGTAGGTTAAATGTGATTCTGAAGTGTGTACCGTAGTAGTTAAGTTCTCCTGTAGGTGGAAGTCTGTCTACTTTTTAAGTTTTGATTTTTTGTTTTTTTGAGACAGGGTCTTTCTGTGTAGCCCTGGCTGTCCTGGAACTCTTATCTGTAGATCAGACTGGCCTTGAACTCAGAGATCTCCCTGCCTCTGCCTCTCGAGTACTGACATTAAAAGTGTCCACCACCACCACCCTGCAAATCTCAGCAAACAGAATAGAAGGAGTAGTGTTTGCTTTATGTTTGAAGTGGATTTAAGAATGAGTCGAGGTGGCTGGAGAGATGGCTCAGTGGTTCAGAGCACTGGGAAGACACATTGGTGGTCACAGACATACATGTGTGCAAACACCAGTGTACATAAACTAAAAATAAATTATTAAAAAGAAAAAAAGTTAGTTTAGGCCTGGTGTTAGCAGCTGTGTAAATATTAGGCCTGCGATGCGATGGCCAGGGTGTGTGTTGGGCAGGCTTAGGACTTGTCGTGGCCTTTGAGTGCAGATGAGACCACAAACATAACTGGTTAGAAAGGACCACGCAGGCTGTGGGTACAGCTCAGAAAGGAACACTTGTCAACTGTGTTTAAGGCCCCAAGTTTGACACGTGCACATACATACACATGCGTATGTACACACAAGCTTATGCCCATAATCCAGGATATGGAGTTTGTAAGTTTCTGAGGCCAGCCTGGTCTACACAGTGAGTTACAGACCAACTTAAGTTATATAGCATGACCTTGTCTGCAAATTAAGGGAGGAAGGAAGGCATCAGGGTTGCTTACTGGCCAGTAGGCTGTTAGGTACAGTGAGAAGGAGTTGTTGGAATGGGGGGACACAGCAGCAGTTTGGGCTACCTCAGTATAGGCTTGTACCTCAGCCACAGTGTGGGTGACCTGGCCAGAGCACTGCTGCAACTACATGGGCTCCTCCTCATGGTCGTTGTGGGTATTGACTGACAGAGCCTGCGAGGTTGGGAATTGTGGCAGGCCTGGGCTAATGCTTGCATCTGGCTTGACATGTTGCTGCTGGCTGTTGCTGGGCTGCTTAAGGTTGAATTTTTGGGGGAGAGAATCTCTATATCCTTGGAGGGCAGAGGACAGGTGGCACAGGGTCAGTTGGGTTGTTCAGCCTTCTGTGCCAGGTCACTCACTACAAAGCAGGTCCAGAGAACAGAGACTTCAGACTTTGTCTAGCTGTGTAGAACTTTCCAAAGCTGAAGACTAGGTGACCCTGACTTGTTTAGTTCTGGTCAGTAGGCAGAAGACCCTTATCAAGGGATGTTGTGAAATGTACAGTCATGTGAAATGGACAGAGATGCTGCTTGGAGGGAAGGGAGGGAAGAGGAGGGAAGGGAGGGAAGGGGAGGGAAGGCCTAGATAGACCCTGTGAGGTCTACTTGTGCTAATTCTCCTCTTCCCAGAGTGTCATGGAAGAGTGAAGAGAGAACAGACAACCCTAGATGTGAAAGGTCCCAAGTTTACTCTACATATCCTTAGGGAAATCTGTTGGTCTCCAAGGAAGGACCATATAGACTGCATGCTGGGCAGCTTTCCTCAAGGATCATCAGGACTGGTACAGATAAAACTAAGTATCCGTGGGGAAAATGTCAGGAAAGATGTAAGGCCCAGAGAAAATGCCTCAGATCCAAAGTGCTGTTTCAAGACACCAAACATGGGCTGGGATCAAGACAACCAAACATGGGCTGCTTCTCCTTTGGTGTTGTGTCTGTCATCACAGGAGAATAAAGATGCAATGGCCCAGAGTATCTTGTAATGTCTCCTGGGAGGGGCTGAAGGACTAGAGGAGATGAGGAAGCACTGGTGTCCGTCCCTCAGGATGTGTTGGCTCTTACACAATCATAGCATGAGTCAGAAGACTGTGCAGCCCTGAAGTCAGTGAGTGCCTCTGGGCCCATGACAATTGACGTGTCTGTCCATGGGTATTACAGATACTTTTTAACACATGGGAATATCGGATACAGTGATTTATACCCGCCTTTCTTTCATGGTACTGGGGATTGAACCTAGGGCTTTGTCCATAATATGCATGTGTTCTATCACTGAGTTAGATATATCCTTAGCCCTTTTTTTTTTTTTAACTTCTTTTACTGTGTGTGTGTGTGTGTGTGTGTGTGTGTGTGTGTGTGTACCTTGTACTTGCCAATTCAGGAAGATTGGCTGTGCAGTAAGCCCCGGGGAGCCTTCAGTCCCTGTGTCCTGGCACTGGTATTACAGGTGTGTGCTACTGGGCATTGTGGGGTATTGGACTCAGCTCTTCATGTTTGTGTAGCAAACACTTTCCTGTCTAAGCTATTCACTGCCCACTCCTTTTTCCTTTGAGACAGGCTCTCACTTCTGTGTCCAGGCTGCCCTTGAATTTTCTCTGTAACCTAGGCAGGCCTTGAATGCAGAGGCTTCCCACCTCAGTCTCCTGCAGGCTTGGATGGTGTCGTTCTGTGCTGTCAGGTCTTCCTTTTTTGATTATGATTGTCATAAATAATTTTCTGAAGTCCTCATAGTATTTCTTTCTGCACGTTGCCTTCTGTTGAGTGAGTAACCTCCATTTGTACCTGATTTGAGGGCCTGTGCTGACAGGCCCTGCTCCTCATTGTGTGGTGTGTGTAGGCAGAGCTAGAGTGGACTGCTCAGCTACCTGCAGACGGACTTCTTCCCTCAGGAGAAATTCAGAGATAGACTCAGTGGATCAAGAGGTAAGACATCATGAATTCCAGCTCTGAACTTCCAGACCAGAGCTGATGCCCACTTATGCCCCCGAGTGGATGCACTTTTGGTCTCACAATGAGGGGTGGAGATTATATAGCAGGGACAACAGTCTCATGCTACATTGTCAACATCTGGAAACGTGATGCTTCTTGGAAGACGGAAGAATCCAAGAACTCTATGAATGCCATGCCTGTGGGGACGCCAGAGACCAGGCATTGAGGCCCATAGCCCACGGAAGGGTTCTGCTGAGTGGTCACATTGCTTGTGAAGCGTGTTTTGTGTATGTGTTTGGGAGGTACTGGGTGGTTTTCTGGCCTGATCCACTGGGAATGCCTTGTAGGCCACCTGTGCTAGTCATAGACAGAACTTTCTAGTAATTGTGTTAATGAGAAAATAAAAAGAAGTGTAACTAACTTTATTGATAAATTTATCTAAGTACATCTAAAATGTAATTGTCATGTATGGTATGAGGCTTTTGAAGATTGATTTTTTGTTTGTTTGTTTGTTTGTTTGTTTTTTGAGATGGGGTTTCTCTGCATAGCCTAGTTGATGGATTGATTGATTGTGTTTGTTTTGTTTTGTTTTGTTTGTTTTTTGTTTTTTGAGACAGGGTTTCTCTGTGTAGCCTTTGCTGTCCTAGAGTTCACTGTGTAGATTAGGCTGACCTTGAACTCAGGGATCTCCGCCTGCCTCTGCCTCTGCCTCTGCCTCTGCCTCTGCCTCTGCCTCTGCC